>WEIV01003878.1:0-23784 GCA_013390005.1 Calyptomena viridis
CTTTGACATGGTCTGGCTCATAGGAGATAAGCAAAGCACACCCAGAGACTGGCCCCTGCCCCCCCCAAAACTATTTGTGGGCTATGGCCTGCTCCCCTCAGCTTTTATGTNGGTGGATGTGTGCAAAATGGGGCGCCTTTGACATGGTCTGGCGCATAGGAGATAAGCAAAACACACCCAGAGACTGGCCCCTGGCCCCCCCCAAACTAACTATTTGTGGGCTATGGCCTGCTCCCCTCAGCCTTTATGTCTCCTGGAAAGAGAGTTCGTTGCACAGTTTGCTACAGTTTTTTAATTGCCTTTGTTTTAAGGCAATTAAAAAATCCAATGCCTCACAGTTCCTTCCCTCCAGTGTATCAAGACACCACTCAACTTGGCATCACCTGCAAACTTGCTGAGGGTGCACCTGATCCCATGTGTACAACACTGGGGAAGAAATTTAATAGTACTGGTAGGGTCCCTTGAGGGATACCATTTGTTCATGGTTTTTATTGATCCTGATAGGGTTTATCGTGCACTCCCTGTGTGTGTGGCAGCAAAGGCATCAATGTGTCAAGCACTTCTGCTCTGGAGAAGGTATTCCCTTACGGGAAAAGAGATCTCCAAAGATTCCTTATCTTTTACCAGAGAATTCACTTAATCAGTGACAAATACAGTTATGGTGACTCACCAAGGAGGTGTGTTAACATCAAATATCTCAAACTACTTCCTGCTTGTTATGTCTTTCTGTATTTGTATTTGTAGGCACGTGGAGGACAAGGGAATTGACTAGAGACAGCCAGCATGGCTACATCAAAGGAAAGTCCTGTTTGACCAACCTAGTGGCATTGTACAGTGGAGCGACTACATCAGTGGACAAGGGAAAGGCTATGGATATCATCTACCTGGACTTCTGCAAGACCTTTGACATGGTACCCACAACATCCTTCTCTCTAAACTGGAGACACACAGTTTTGGCAGGGGGACTGTTCAGTGTATAGGGCTTTAGGACCATACAAGTGACAAAAACAAGTTTGCTCCAAGGAGGGGAATTCCTTATAGGAATAACCTGCTGCAGCTGCACACATTTCACCATGTCACAATTATTTTCCTGATGCTCTCTAAGGATCTCTGAGGGAAGGTCTCTCATTACGGCTTTCATCAGCAACATGCTTTGCATTTTTTGAGATTTGATTTAAAAGGATGGAAAATCTCATATAAACTTTGCCATAGTATTGCTCTGATTGATTAACTCAAAGTTCATAAGGTACTGCAAAGAAAACACAGCAGCATAAGCAGGAGGAATATTCTGATAAAGAAAATCAAGAAGAAATCGAAGGAAACAACTGGATCATGAAGCAACTGAATTGAATGTGTGCCAGCTTTATTGCTGGGTAAAGAGAAGATGCATATGGAAAAAAACCAAAGTTGCTGCAGCTCTGCTTCCCACAATGCGTTTTCAGTGTTGGATACATTAAAAGAGGCTATAAATTCATACTTCAGGAATGCCAGCACCACATGAAATGAGCAGGGCAGAAAACCACACCAAAACCTTGCCAGCTTGCAAACAGCAACTTTGAGAATTCTGTATTTGAAAAACAGTTTGAGTTTCCCCAAGTGAATGTTAAATCATCCAGCCAAACAAGCCACATAGATTCAGGCATGTGCAGCAGAATATCCTGGTGCCTTGGTCCCCTCCACCCCTCTGATGGTGGTCTGCCTGGGCGACTGTGCTGTCACTACAGGTGAAGAGCCGGAGTGGCCCATTTGCAGAGCTGATCCAAAGGGGCTGCACCAGAGCTCTGAAAGCTCAGGGAAACAAGGACATTGCTACAAAATAACATAAGTGGTTAATGTATAACACTGTCTGTTTCTGGGCATATAAACTCTGACCTTAAACCCAAGTTTTATATTCCATGATTACCCGAACATACCTCAACCTGTTCTGGGAATGTTTCTAATCAAGGTGACAAAAGTTGAAGCTGGGTGTGTATCACCTCTTTGTTACACCCGTGGCATTCAAGTTTTCTTCTTTATACACCTCCTTTTAGAATATCACTGGTTACAACCCTTCCTTATGCAGCATTCTGTTCAGATGTCCATTTCCACTAAACTGTGGATTAGTAATAATCCCTTCTGTGCAAGTTTTTTACTGACGGTTGATTTTGCAAGCAGTCTTTTTATTCTTTTTAATACCAGGTGTTGTTTAGCAGGATTGGGGACCTCCAGATACTGTTCATCCATGTGTTGACAGGCAGATTGAGGGATCAGTGCTGTAGTAAGTTGGATGGGGCTAATAGCAACCTGGTCTAGTGGAAGGTGCCCCTGCTTGTGGCACTGGCTTGGAACAAGATGATCCTTAATGTCCCTCCCGACCCAAACATTCTATGATTCGACAATATAACTAGTTTACTATAGGCCACCTGACCAGGGGGAGGCCTGTTGATGTGACCTCCTGCTTCAGCTCCAGGAAGCATCACACTCACAAGTTCTCATCTCGATCAGGAATTTCAATGACATCTACACCTGCTGGGAAAGCAATATAGCTGGCCGTAGGCAATCCAGGGGACTCCTGGAGTGCATCAAGGGCAAATTCCTGGCCCAGGTACTGGACAAACCAAGCAGGAGAGAAGCCTTACTGGACCTGCTGCTCTCCAATGCAGATAAGCTCATTAGGGAGGTTAAGGTGGAAGCAACCATGCCCTGGGTGAGGTTGTTATCTTGAGGAACATGGGCCTGGAGAGGAGCAAAGTCCAGATCCTGAGCTTTGAAAAAGCAAAATTTTAGGTGTTTAAGGAGTTCCCTTGGGAAACTGTTCCCACCTTCTAGTGGGGACCAGAGTTAGCAACTCCTTAAGGCCACTTTTCATACAGTGCAAGAATTCTCCCTCTGAATGTGTCAGAAGTCAGACAGGGCAAATGGGAGTCTGGCATGGCTGAGCAAGGATGTGCTTCTCACACTAAAGGACAAGAAAAAAATGAACAGCCAGTGGAAGCAGGGACAGCTGACCTGGGGAGAGTACCAGAATATGATTTGGATATGTAGGGATTTGGCCAGTAGAGCAAAGGCACAGATAGAATGGGACTTGGCAAGGGATGTGAAGACTAACAAGGGATTCTACGAGCACACAGGTCAGAAAAGAAAGTCAGGGAGAGTGTACACCCCAGACAAGTGAGAAGGGAGAACTGGTAGCAACAGATATGGAGAAGGCTAAAGTATTCAATGAGTTATTTGCCTCAGTCTTCACTGGCAGTGAGGCTTTCCATGTGTCCCTTGAAACAACCTTACAGATACTTGGGCTGATGAACATGACATTGAGTGGGTATGCCACATCTTCTGTCATGCACCAGCCTCTGGAGAAATCGAGCAATGCAATGGTCTGTTAAGCACTACACTGAAAACAATGGGTGGTGGGACCTTCAAAGATGGGGATACAAGTTCAGGAAAAGCCACCTGATTACCTACCTATAATTTAGGGCAATAGAAGATTTTATTATCAGTGTGATCAATGCCTTGAGATACAATGAATCATATAATAGTGAAGTACAGTGTACAGCTACGAGTTTGGTCAGGATCACAGCAATTATCAACATGCTCACCAAGATTTTTAGTCTGACTGTGTCAAGCCTGATCCCACTGTCACTGACCAGTGAAACTGGAAGGAGATAAAATCTTTCAGGAGAGATCCATGAAAAATGTTTGCAAGTGAACCGTTCTCTGGATACACAGAGACATCTCATCATGAAAAAGCAAAATTTATCCATAATAAACAATGCGTAAAACAGACCCACTGCTGCTTCCAAGAGATTCTTTAATGGCATCAACACAAAAGACATTACAAACTGGCAGAATCCATGGTACTGCAAGGTCATTGAAAAACAAATTACAAAGGAAGTGATGCTGGTTCTATATTCAGATTTTGTTTATGCACCTAGCAACAAAGGCAACATACAATGCTTCCACATTCCATAGTACAGAACGTTGCCAGCTGTAAGTGCAATAGGTTACACAGCCCTAACATGTCTCTTAGCTTGGTTTCTCTTTCATGTGATCAAGGACAATAATTCCTGCTTTCATGGGGTGGGAGAAGAGTGCAAGGCAGGATTGAGAAGAACAGATCTGCAGGGCAGCATGGCAGGGAGTTCTTGCATGTTTGCTGTTCCAGTGACACAAGCAAAAAAAGCATCATGAGCAGAAGCAGAGATATAGGTCTGCAATTTCTTGCTGAGGCTGCATCTTCTCTCAGCGGTGCAGGATTTGCATTCTAACAGCCAAGGCCAGGGCGAAGGGGACGCAGGAATGAAAGCTTGTCATTGAAGTTGATTGCCTTGTAATTTGGAAGGTGTTCATGTTCTCGTGCAATGTATTGGAATCCACTTCCATCACTATGTTCACACAACAGCCAGGCACCTCTCTGGACTTTGTGAGAAGATGTAGTGTCATTGTCATGTCCTGCACCCAGATTGGTTGCTTCTCTTATTATCCTGCTCTTCCCTTGATAATCAATATGTTCATAGAGAGTGATTTGAGGATCGTGCAGATGTTCAGTGATCACCCGCAAAGAACTGATCTTATCATTCATGGTTTTACCAACAAACTCATGATCTCCCTCCTCAAATACCACTAACTGCCCTGTATAGTTTTTGTGCTCATAAGCCACCCAGGGCTGGCCAATTACTCTCACTGAGGAGATACTATCGTTCCAATCTATATCTTTTAGATTGGCAACATCAGTGGTCAACTGTTTGAACAAGCCCTGGAAGTTGGCGTGCTGGAAAATGATGATTTTTCCCATCTCAGTAGGACTTCTGGAGTTTGGATTTTCTACTCTAGAAGTTGGATAACAGCCTGCAGAAAATGAAAATAGAAAACAAGAAGTGCTTGTAAGAAGTCTTTACACACCAGACACAAAATGATGGGGACAACAGGCGACAAAAGGTAAAAGGGAAAAGAAAAATGTTTTTAGCAGAGGATAAACATAGCAACAGCTATGCAGGAGGGAGGACATGACATAGAAATTTGAATTTGGAGGAAAAAAGTAAAATGAGATATGTACACCAGAACCATCTATTTTTATTTAGGTGCATGTATTGGTTTATGTACATGTGCAAGGGTCACTGAGCATTTAGTTTGACATCTTATTGGTGTAACCTAAATAATAATGAAATAAAATATATAACTGGTGATAAATCTTTCAGCCAAAAATTGACACCACAATTGAGAATTATTTTAGAAATTGGCCCTTGTTATTTTGACTGGGTTTCGTAATCCACATAGAATACAGTATGAAAGTAGAGAGACATACAAGTGATTCATGAAAGAAAGTGCATTTTGTACTTCAAATAGGAAAAAAAATTTATAAAGGTAGAAATAAACTTTAGACTCACTTAAATACCTTATTTCTTTTTTTACATGAAACTTTCCTGACATCATGAGATCCCTGTTCTTGACATACACTGAGAAGCAACGAAGTTCTAAGAAACAGCTCTTTGAATCAGACCAAATTTCAGGTTTTAAATGTCTTTTTCGTTACAAACACACATATCTAATTCCACACAGTCATCTGGATTCAGTTAAAGAACCAGAGTATTTATTAGTAACAGCTGCCGGAATGAACAGTGAGTTATGACAACAGCTCCCTCTTTAAATCATGTAAGTCATGAAAGCAAATTTAGCTTTCAGGGCAAATATATCTGAGGCAAAAAAGCAGTTTCTCTAGCTGATTCTGAGAAGGGATGGGAGAAGACCAGGTATGCCCAGTAAGATTAAAAGCCAGACTAATACTGCAAGATGTGCATCATAATGAGCAACAAGAAACCACCAATCCCTTAAACCTCACTTTAAAAAAAAACAAACCTCACTGTGTGATTAAAAACATTTAAGTGTTTTTTCACAAGTATAATACAATTTATGGAAGCTGAATGAACCTGAACTTTTACTTACTGATGAATAAGCACGAGTACCTTCTACCTGTAGTAAAAGTAATAATAATGACCCAGTTAATTTTGCTGATACAAGATGCTTATAAAGATCCCACGACCAAAATTAATTTGTAAAATATTTTCACCCCTCAGAATTATGTTGCAATGGCCCTCTACACCCTCTGCCTTTGTAAGATATGTTTGTCTTGCAGCTGTCTTCTCACCTCCTAAAAGATCAGTCTCCACAGATACAAACAGCAGATCCTCTCACCTCGATGTCAGCTTCAGGGATGGGGAGAGCTGAGGGCAATTCCTCCAGTCTGGGGCTGCTGTTTGTGAAAGGCGTCTCACCTGCCTCCATTTATAGCTTGCACAGAAGTCTTGTGAAACACCCAGTCAACGGAACTGGGAAGTGGCCAATATTACACTCAGGGGAAAAAAAATCATTAACTATTTCATTTTAATTTTGATCTTCCTACCAACAGCCATCTCATTGCTCTGGGTTAAAGGTCTATTGAAGCACAAGCATCTTGATAAAACCTTACAACTTTGGTTCTTGTTTGTCCTTGTCCTCCAGAAGCCAGATGAGTCACAGTAATAAAGAAAGTATCGAAGCACTTTGTGACGCAGAGGCTGTAGGTTTTATCTGCTAGTTGCAGTTTACATTTTGCTTACCAGGAAAGCACTTATCATAAATAACATTAATATTCCAAAGGGCTTTCTTGGGAGATATCCAGGTGACAGACGTGGCATTTAAGTAGGTTTTTTTAAAATTCTCTTCCCCCTCCACACCTGTGTAGCCATTTGGGCAGCCACAGACATGCAGAGCTGGTAAAGCAGGGCAAGGAGGCTCTTGCTGAGCTGCATTGACAATATTTTTGCTTATTTTCACAAGACAGGTTCACTCTGTCATGTATTTTCAGAGACGTTAATGGGACAACACGCCAAAGAGATGCAGGAGAAAGCAATAGGATCTTCATTAGTTTGCTGTGGAATGCTTCAGGCCTCCCTGGTCAGTCAGCTAAGGAAGTTACTGGAGAAGATGGAGAGCTGGGAATGGAGATAGTTTACTCCTGCCAAAACAAGCAGCTTGTACACTAGCTCCAGCCAAATCCTCACGCTGCATTTCTTCCACTGGTGCTTGGCTGAGCCCACTCTGTGTCAGATCTCAGAACTAAGCCAGCATAAAAATACATGGTTGCAGATTGGGGGTTTTCCCGCATGGTTCACTCTTCTGCTGCTGTGCAGAGGCTGGAAGCAAAGCAATTGAAATTTGCATTTTGGGATTTGGAGAGAAGACCACCCTCACTTTATAGCAGCAGCTAGATGTGAAATCACTTCTCTGTAAAGCAAATCACACCTTCAGGGCATGGTCTGGTGTGTTGCAGTGGCCTCAGCCCACAGTTCAGTACTGCTGGAAAGGGGAAGGCCCTGTTCCACCCCTCAACCATTGTGTCCACTGTCTGGTAAGAGAAGGGAGGGAGAATGAGCACACCAATGCCGGGGACTAAAACAGCCTAGAACAGGATGGATTTACACTGCCGTTGAACAACAGTCATACTTCTTATATTCCTAGTGTATTTTACTCATGAAATTATTTAGTTGTGTTCCTGGAAAAAGAGAATTATTTATATAATGATGTCATTAATCACAAACTAAAATTCCCATCTTTCTCAGCACCTGCAGACTCAGAAAAACCCTTCAGCCAAATGCATGGGCCATGAAGGCATCACAAAGACTGAGTCTGAGTGTACCTCAACTATGTAACAGGGTGATTCAGGAAACAGTGAATTCCTAAGGCATGCACATACCCTCTGCAGACCACCAAAGCTGGCAGTGGGGCTTTTCATGGCTTCAAGGAAAACCAAAAGGTGATATATGATGGGATGTATTGATACAAAAACATGACAAAGGATCTCTGTACAAATACTCCAAGGTTCACAGGAAGAAATGAGTTCTTGGTTCTAATGACCATCTTTCCTGGTACAATTGGTATTGAAAACTAAGTGGATTTGAATGTTGCTAATCTCACTTATATGGTGCTTTATGCACAAGGAAGTAAGCCACCGAAAAAAAGCAGAATATCACAGGCTGAGGTTAGGGGGTTGACATTGGAAATCTTTGTGGAGTTTTCTTTGTGGATTGGGTTTGTTTGCTTTTTTCCTTATGAACCACAGAATTGTTTGGGTTGGGATGGACCTTAAAGATCATGTAGCTCCAACCCACCTGCCAAGGGCAGGGAGAACTTCCATTAGATCAGGTTGCTCAGACCCCCATCCAACCTGGCCTTGAACACTTCCAGGGACAGGGCATCCACAGTTTCCCTGGGCTACCTGTTCCAGTGCCTCGCCACCCTCACAGTGAAGAATTTCTTCCTAATAACTAATCTAAACCTGCCCTCTTTCAGTTTAAAGTCATTCCCCTTTGTCCTACCACTGTGTGCCCTTGTCAAAAGTCCCTCTCCAGGTCTATTTCAGCCACTTTGAGCACTGGAAAACCACGATAATGTCACCCCAAAGCCTTCTCTAGGCTGAACAACTCAACTCTTAACCTTTCATCATAGGAGAGGTGTTCCAGCCCTCTGATCATTTTCATGGCCCTCCTCTGGACTCACTCCAACACATCCACATCCTTCTTATGCTGAGGACCCCAGAGCTGGACACATACTCCAAGTGGGGATGCAGTACTCCAGGTGGGGTAAATTTATGGTAAATAATGTTTGCCAAACTTCCCCTTAATTGCCTCCTGCAGAAACAGCAGTATCTCAAAATCTGGAAAAGAAAGCGTGTGATAAAAGTGAAAAGATAGAGAAGAAAACTCCAAGAGGAAAGGGATAAACCCCTCTTCCTCTATTGCTCTCAGCAGACAAAAAGGAATAGAAGGAGCAAGATCAATGAAGAATATGAAGATTCTTTGAAAATGAACAGTTACACGAAAAACACTTCAACAAGTGAAGACTTAAATATTTTTATCATTTTCATAAAACTGTTTTTATCTTTTTTTGTTTGTTTTTTCTTTAGAGACCATTTACTACTAGATTGCAGGGTGATAAAACAATTTCACTTACAGCTGTGGATTTCAGAGATGCACCCACTTCATAGTGCTGGAATAGGTAAAATGGTGGAAAAATCAAATTAACAACAAACTCCTTCACCCACCAGATCCTCTTGTGTTCCCATCCTGCTCTACCACAGTGGATACTATACTTTCTCAATAATTACTCGTCTGTTTTTATTCCTTACTCCAAAACAAGAGGATTAAAAAAAATAATAAAACCACAGATGCACTGCAACCCCCAGTTTCTGGTTGCTTTTTTTTTGTCCGGTAGTTTTGGACTCAAGGCAGCAGGATGCTAGTTCCTTTGGTTTGGAGGGGATGGGTTATTTTGGTTTTTACACTCTTAAACAGTTTTTTGGGCTGGTAAAATAATTCTGCATCACAAAGATGAAGTCTCTCTCACTTTTGGTTCTCAGGCTTCTGTTTCTCAAACAAAACAGTCTTCAAAAATGCAACCAGACCACAGAACCCTAAGCTGTAAACAGCCCACATGCAAATAAATCCATTCACTACCAAACCCTTGAGGGGGGGATAAAAAATAGGCCTTCTTTTTTGCCTAGCATATACCTGACACAAACTCCCCTTTTTGTCTTTTCTTGGTTTGCCACTGTGTTTGTTGCACTTCCCAGTTGCTATTGTTCAGTAAAGTGAACTGAACATCACTTTTTCAGCAAAAAGAGGGACAAGAGCATCCTATTGGATGAGTGCTGCATATTCAGTCACAACACTAGGAGTGAGCTCCACAAAAATTTTGCGGGAAAGAGAGGCACAGCAAATATAGACTAACAAAAGCCTTATAAATCCCACTTGAAAACACACAGGAGCTAGAAAGGAAACTCAAGGTCTTTTCTAACTATTATTTCCTTTCCAAAGTTTCCTCTTCCCAGATAAAAGGAAAAAGCAACAGATTGCTGTGCTTTCTGGGTTGTTTAATAAATGTAAAAATGGGTTTCCATGGCATAGTTACTAAGCTGGGCCCCACAAAGATCCAGACTAATTAGATGTTTAGTACTGAGGAGAAGCAGAAGGAAGGCTTCATAGCACACTTGGCTAGGAAAGCCAAAACCTGCACGTTCAGAAAATGGATCCAGCATTTTGTTCCTTTCACGTTTTATTAGCAGGTTGTCCTCGTAACCCCTTTAGCGTCCTGATCCAAGCACGAGGGTGACAGACACGGACCTGCCCTCGACTCAACACTAGGTGTCACTTCTGCTTAAGAAACGCAACAGGGAAATGGAAGTTTCAGAAAAACTGACGTCTCACATCAGATTTTTCAGGGGATCTCTGTATCTATACCTCTTCCTAAAGTCATGGAGAATTAAGAGAGTTTTGAAGTTTTACATGTCTCAAATCGGGCAACTAAAAGCAACAGAAAAACCAACAGACAATACTTTGCCATACTAAGCCATAGCAGTGACCAACAAAAAGTTTCTCTTTTGTGGGTGCAAAGGAATACACCCCTACATGAGTAAGGGGCTACCATGTGGAGAAGCTGCCAGAGTCTGCTCTGAAAAAGTGGTCTGTCTGTTGCTGCTTTACTGCTGCAGGTGGAGGAGTTGCTGTGCTGCTTTCAGTCCCTCCTTGCCTACCAAAAGAATTCTGAGCATCAGGGACCAACTCAGAGGAGCAGAAAGAGGCATGGTTGGTTGTGATCAGGGCCCTGAGGAAGGCTAGGGCATGAAGGAAATACTGGCAAGAACATAGTAAAAGTAGAAAAGAGACAGAAGTGTGGGGTACAGAGGTAGGGAACAGGGTTTCCCATGGGGAGACAAATATAACCACTTCATTTGCTGTATCCTACAGCACCTGAAGTAGGAAACCACAAAGGAAGAGACAGCAGGCTTAAAAAAACAAAAGAAAATACTTTAGGTATTTAAACACTTTTCTTGTATGCATCCACAAGACATCGTAAAGACCAAAAGCACCATGTGGTTTAAAAATCAGTCATTGGTTTAACAAGTCACACAGAGAATAAATTGACCAAAGGCCCTTAAACAAACATGCTGATGCAACTTCTGGGTCAGGCAGTCTTTCAAACAGCAGATTCCTAGAGGATATGAGAATAGCCACTATATGCTTGCCCTTACACTCTTTCCATGAAGACCCACTTCAGGTCACCACCCTGAGAGCATTCCTCTAGACAAGGATTGATCTGAGCACCTTCCAAATCAGAAAGACTTCAGCACACACAGGCAAAGGAAGTAGGAGCCTGGGACCCAAAACATAAGCTCAGGGGGTTGTAACTCAAGAAAACTGGAAATCATAAGGAGGCTCAGCAGCTCAAGACAAGGAAACTGCAGTGGCAAAGCAGAATATACAATGACAGCACAACCACCTCCTTGACAAGTACGGAAGCTAATGAAGAGCACTGTGGCTAGAGGTGTAAGGGTCTAAAAGAACATTTTCATTTCCTGGCTGGGTGTTAAGGTCAACACCAAGAGATTCTATAACTTACCGAGGCTTAAGCAGCAAATAAATAAAACACTGGAGGAAGAAATACAGCAGAAACATATCAAGAAGCATGAGTGGAATTAAGCCAAATGGCATATCCCATTTACCACACACTCAGGGCCTGATGAAAGGTTAGTTTGTGTCTTGTAACACCCAAGGATTTTGGGATCCCTTACAAGTTTTCAGTGGTGATAGGTCCTGCCACTGTTCCGTGCATTGGGAAAAGTACAGGAGGAGAAAACACAAAGTACAAAAATTGGAGATTACAATCTTGAGCTACCTGACCTACCAGAAGAGTAAGGCCTGTTGTGAGCACAGGGTTGGATCAGGGACATCCAAACACCCCTCACTACCTTACCTTTCTGTGATTCTAAAATGCTTGGTCCCTGCTATCCACCCTCACTGTACAACTGGGCTTGGTAACAGAAGACATGGATGTGGCTGGAAATGCAAACTAGGATCAAGATGCACGGAGTCCCAGTGCAAGCTGGGTTAGGAGGAGACCAGAGACAGGGTTGCAGAGTGTAGGCAGAAGGTGTGAACCGGAACCAATCAAATCCAATCAGTCGGTCAGTCATCTTGTGTTCCTTTCATCAACACTCCACTTCCAAAGACAGCTCTTAATAGGAAAAGGTTAGACCTGGAAAGATGCAGCTCAATCTTCACTCAGCCCTGGGAGACTAAGTAGGGACTAGTGTCTAGGTGAAGATTCACCCTCAGCAAAGGTAACACAGATGCTGCGAGATGATTTAAGATGGGAGCGGGAAGTAAATGAGAACGATTTAAAGGGAAAGAGAACAAACAGTGACAGCCCACTCTAGCTGCAGGGACAGGGAAGGACATTAAGCCAAATGGCACAGGAAATTGAGGCAACTAAGAAACTAAGGAGACAAGAAGCATTGTGAAACCTGAGGATGAGAAAAAGGGAAGGCCAAGCAGTGACAGCGGGAGCGGGAACAGAGGGGAATTTGGTGCAGCAAAGAGGCAAAGGAAATCAGTGGTGAGAGCAACAGCAGGGAACGGGGGAAGGGGAAAAAACCTGGACAGCAGGTGAGTTGCTAATGTTTCACTGAGCAAAGAATCTGACAGGACTGAGATCAGTAAACTGAAATCATATCTGGCAGGGGGGGTGAGCAAGATGCAACATTAGTGTTTCCTTTCCTTTTGGACTGCACAAGCAGCGAATTGTGTTGCCCACATTACAGCTGTGTATGTAGGTCTTGGTGCCACGGGGCTGGATGGGAGACACAGGAGAAACTAAAGCTCAGAAAACATACAGCAAGAACTATCCCCTGCACAGACTTTCTGCTCGTGATTGTTACAGCAGCAAGAGAAAACCAACCCTGTGAGGTAGAGGTATGAATAAACAGGTGCCTGGTGGAAGAGGAAGGTCAGTGCTCCCCGCTTAAGCCCCCAGCCTTGACTACTGCAGCAGTCAGGTTCCTCAAAGAGGTGATGAAATGTAACACACCTCCCTTCACTGCAGATGGCCAGAAGATGAAAAAAAAGTGCATCACTGACCTCTAAACCTAAGCAAGGAAAAAGAGCTTTTGGCACAGGGAAGCTCTTCTGCTGCCTCACTGAACTGAAGCCTGGGGCTACAGCAAAATGAGATCCTTTAAGCTCCATTTGGGTATGAGCTACCAATAAAACAAAACCTGAGTTTAAAGGGGAGACAGAAACAGACTGATTCTAATCTATCTTTTGAAAACAAGTGGGCTTATACCTTTATTATACAAAATACTTTACAATTAAAAAACATTTTCCCCAGTAGAATCATATACAGATTATTTATAATTAACAAGATTTAGTTACACACAATACGGGGAACTTCTGCACAAAGGAAAACAATGACAGGTGAGCAAGAGACAATTAAGACTTGACCCCTTCCCCACCATATTCTGGGAGGAGAGGTTACATTTTAGACTTCTATTCCTGTTAGATTCTCTCAAGCCTGAACTCTGGGATCTCCTCTTACCCTGACAGGTTACAGGCCTCCAGCCGTGTCCCTAGCATAAGTACAATACTCTTGTCTTTAAAGGTTCATGAAGAGATACTAAGAAACTAGCATCTTTCTGTACCGTGAATTTATCAGTGGCTAGAAAAGGGGACTGGTGCCCCAGTTTTCCCTGGCAACCCACATATACATACATGCAAGCACATACATGGGGAAGCATGCTCAAAATCCAGAATTTTTCACCCTTTCACCAAACGGCAATCCCACCCCACCAAAGCAGCCTGCACTCGAGACGCACCCTTGCAGGCAGTCTCTGCAGAATGGCTATCACAGGGTCTCATAGCCAAGCTGGGCATTACTGCAGATGCAGTCTGGCAAGGGGGTTGCATGCTTGTCTTCCCCACTATGATGATCTGCATACCAGCAGTAACAGTCAGTCATGAAAGTGATAACGTGAACCACTCAGAGATGCTTAAGCCACAACAGACATGCTGGGGAAGTTGCACACTTCACCAGGGGGTCCTTGGAAAAAAAAAAAAAAAACAAAAACGTTGCCAATGATCTGCCCTACTAGGGCAAAGATGCGTGTGAACCCTTGTGAACATTTTCTCTCTAAGAAAGGTCACTCATTGCTGGGCTGGGCCAACCCTGCACTCGCAGGAGAGCCCATCCCAGAGTCACTGCTGGAGGCCAAATGCCTGAAGCAGTGTGGGAAGATCCCGGGCATCAGCTGCCCCATACAGGTCACTCTGCCCCAGCATGGAGAGGGCCATGCGGAGGGTGCTCCAGATGTTGTCAGACATAGCTCCTTGCTGCCCCCGCGGACCTCGGCTCTTCTGCTGCATGTGCAAAGCCTCTAAGAAGTGCTCCACGGCTTCACTGTCAACATGAGAACACATACACGCTTAGTGAAAAAGGTGGTACATCTCATACTCCCTCCCTCATTTGCTTCTGAAGTATTTCCCCCCAAAACAGTTTCCTCCTCTTCACCAGATCCTGCCCTGCTCCAGAACCAGTGGTTCCCCCTCTTCCCTCTGAAAGAGCCTGAAGTCCAGATGGCCTCTACTCCAACCATAACTGCATGACACTTTGATGTCAAGGCAGAGTCCACACACTTGCTCTGCTCTCCTCTGCCAAAAGCAGGCTGCAGGCAGTGTGGCACTGCCCTAGTAACCTGTCGTAGTCTCTCTCCCACAAACACATGCCAACTCATGGGTCACAGCAGATGTGCCCACCCAATGCTCACCGGTGGGCGCCTAAGTTGATGCAACTGATGCCCAGGTTGTAGCGAGAGCGGATGTATCCTGGCTGGAGCTCCAGTGCCCGACGATACGCAGCCACAGCTTCTTCACTCCGATTCCCATTGGCCAGGGTGGCACCGAGCTTGTTCCACAGAAGATGGTCCTGAAGGAATGGCCAGAGATGAACTGGATCTCTTTAAGCTCCAATCTAACCCTTCCTTCCTCGCACGTTTGTCGTATTTCTCCACACCAAGTATGTGCCTCTCACACATGCAGCACCTCCACCCATAAACCCCCAAGTACCTCCAGCACCCACAGCATGCCCTTTCTTACATTGGGGCGCACACTGAGCGCAGCACTGAAGCAATCCACAGCCTTCTCATACTCGCCACTAAGATTGAAAAGGACACCCAGGCCACACTGAACATCAGGATCCACAGTTGAGGGGTTGCTGCGCACAGCTGCTAGGAACAGCTCTTTCACCTCCATGAACAGCGAGCTGGAAAAGCACAAAACAGGATGTCTGTGTACTGTGGAAAGAGCTGGCCTTGGGCTGCTCACTCTGCTCCTCCCTGGACCAGTCTGAGCCTGCCAAGAAGCCTTTCAGCTGAAGGCTGAAATTTGTAACCGTAACTCACTCAGACAGCAGGGATCCTAGGACACGCTTGGGAGGCCCCAGGTTCGTCCCTGACACACTCTCCTCTGGTTGCTTCTCCAGAAGGTGGGCGTAGTCCGGTTTATGGCGTAGCCAGTCCCGCAGGGTCTCACATGCCTGCTTCTGTAGGGATTCGTTGGTGAAGCTGACTGCTAAAGCCATCAGGGCTGTGAGGTTCCCAGGCTGCAGCTCCAAGCACCTGCAGGTCAAAGAAAGAGAAGTGAATACAGTATTGAATCAGTCCAGGAGACAACACAATTGAGACAGAGCACACCATGAAAACAATATGGTCCTTGTGGCACTATGTACTAGACAAGGAGCCATGCTCGGCAGCTCTTCTGCAACACTCACTGTCTGAGGGCACTGATTGCCAAAAGCTCCTGTTCATTCTCTGCTTGGGTGGTTCCCAGATATTGCCAGGCCTGGGGAAGATAAAGATATACTAAGTCAAACTTATTCATAGAGAAGATCAGCCAATAAGCCACAGACACAGGGATGAAACCAACCATATTATCCCACACATTTTTAGAGTGAGACCAAATATACCAAAGTATACACACTAGCCACAGGTTTAAGTTCCTCTCAAAAGATAAAAAGATGTCATGGCACATAGGTCCTCAAGGCCAATAAAACTGGCATTGTTATAGTGAAAGGAAGTGAATGTCTACCCGGAAATCTATCATAAAGCAACTGTTGGCAGTTTTTGCATTTTTAAATCACAGAATCCACTTTTAACTTCTAACTGTGGTCAAACTGCAGAGAGAGGAGGAAAACGTAGATCTCATTTCCCAAGAACAAAATAGCATAGCAGCAGTGCTAATAATATGGAGATCCCAGAGGCAGGCAGCTGTATGGACTTATGCAGTGGTCCACTAGCAAGTGGCAATCTTGGAGAGTTGACTATCACACCTGAAAGTAGAAGCACTGTTATTTTACTGAGTTTTTGGTCATTGTGACACCAGTACATGAAAATGATTTCCATCTCCAGGCAGCTGACACAAGGAATATTTAACTAAGGCACTAAACCCAAAGTACCTGTTCACTTTATGCTGACAACCATACCCCTGGCTTCAAAATAGGCTACAGAGTTGGTGGGATTGTCAGCATGAAGTACCTGCTTTTTGAACATAAGTCACAAAATGCAGTAGCCACTGCCTCAGGAAATTGTTTCATTAGCAAAGATCCAGAAATGCTGCACAAGGCACCATAAGCAGAAGGCAATCTACTGAATTTCTAATGCCTCACCATACACCTAGCTGCAACTCAAGAAGTGCTGACCACTGATAACTGCATAGTGTTCTGCCAGCAGAAGAGCTGAGATTCAAGGTAAAGTGACTTGGGCCAAAGCAAACCTAACACTTCCTTCAGAGCAATTGTTCGTGTCTATTTGATCACTGTACCATTTGTGAAGTCTTGACTTCTCCTGTACTTTTTGCAGTCACAGTAGAAGAATTCAGCATGTTTTCAATACAGCCAGCCAGAACTGGACCAAGATTTCTTCCCCTAAGGTGTCAACTACCTCTCCATCATGCTCAGCCTGCAGCCCACACTGCCTATGAGAAGAAAGCAACAGTTCTAAAAGAGTATTAAAAATGCCTTTTGACCACTTTAAAGCTAAAGCTGATCTTCAAACCTTCTACTTCAAATCTACTTTTCAGCTACTCCCAGTACCCTAGAAAGACAAGATGTCATTTCCCAGACGCCAAGAACCTCTGTTCCAAGATGTCACTCTTTTCTAAATCTCAGAATAAACAAATTATCTATGTCCAATCATATACAATTAGTAGGGCTTGAATCAGATATTGAGAATTCAGCAGCCCTGAGTCCTCGAGGCAGGCACTTCAGAAACAGATAACATGGGTGTGTCTGTATTCCTCCTCCTGAGAATATCTATGTCCCATACCTCTGGAGAAAGGCACATAGACTATTTCTCAATTCATCCTGCAGAAGCCAAAGTCATTTATGGAAAAAAGTATTCACTGAACTAGTAGCTGGAAATCTGCCTTCAGTGTAAAAATCCTTTGGCAGCCGAACTCAGATGAAGAGTGTGTGGACACAAGCCATTTCTCTCAACCCTTTCAGGTTACATCTTCTCCCAGCATCTAGATGCAAGTCTTTGTCAGAACCCCTAGTCTAAGGAGCTGCTCAGAATTAGACTTTAATACAGATACTGAAAGGAGCTTTCTGTCACAAGCATCTACAAACTCACAACGCCAATAAATACTTTCACAGAAGCAACTTAAGACATGAGAACTCCTTGTCCTGGCTCCATGCACAGTCTCGTGTGCTACAAAGATTCTACACAGCTCTCTGCCAGAACCTCTGCGTTTCCTGTAACTGACCTTAAGTCATAAACCTCCTTGCTCACAGCCCCCCTGGGGATCCACACACATCAGCTACAAACCCAGAGCCACAAAAAAAATTAGGTGTTTTCATACACCCTGCACAGCTCCTAACACTGACATGAGTTTTCCACACTCCCTCTGACACCTCAGCCCATTATCTCTGCTGTCACTCACCTCCATATGATCTGGCTTCTGTTGCACTGCAGCCTCAAAGAGCAAGACAGCATTGGGGAGGTCACCTTCCTCCAAGCGCTTCCGCCCCTCTTCAAATGCATCCGGGTGATCTCTCATAGGATTATCTTCCTCAAACTGGTAACCCTACCAGGGAAAACAGACAGGGCCTAATGCCAGGAGAAAGGCTTAGGGAGAAGAGCACTCTCCACAGCACAGCATAGTCTAGTCTTGCTGCATCAGGAACACTCAAACAGCAAGACAGCCAGTACCTCATCTTCACTGCTAATTTGCAGGCAGGTTAGAGAACAATGGCTCTTCTTCCTGCCTGCTCTGTGCTGAAAAATTACCCCAAACCATACCTGGAATAAGCTGTCACAGAGGCAAAACATTTGGTATGGATCTTATCAGCTTGAGACAGGGTGGGGAGAGGAGCAGGGATGGGGCCAGGGGACACAACACTTCCACCCATTGCTTAGAATCCCTGCATTCACTGGTATTTAGTGTTGGACAAGAACCAGACAGCATTTGCAGACAAGGCCAGATGAAACCAGCATTTAACCTCTAGCTGATCTGGAACAAGGGTGTAAGTGACAGCAAAAGATCAGTGTGAGAAGGAATCTGACAGCATTTAGGGTCTGTGGAGCTTACATGGGAAGCAGACACACTGCCAGCCTCAAGACAGCCCATCACAGTGCTAGGGCTGAGAGACCCTCTTCTCCATTACCTTGTCATATGATGAGGAGCTGAGGTCTTCATAATCAGAGAGCCAAGGATGAGCCTCTGCATCTCTCTTGGCCATCTCCTCACATTCTGCCTGGAGTTTGTCCCAGAAGTCCACATCTGACTGAAGTGAGAACAGAATGCGACTAGAGTACCTCAACCATAAACTCAGATCTATAGACATGCCAGAGGAATCCCTCTTAAATGTTTCCAGCCCTCCTTGTAGCATGCAAAGGAGAGAAGTAACCCTACCATGGGCACTCAGTTGGCACCCCAGCCCTCCTCCTCAGTCAGCTTTACCTCCACAGCAGCCTTTGCCTGCTCAAATTCCGTATCAAGAGTTGACATGTTCCCAGATCGCGCAAATTGATCCACCCAGGCATCGGATGCCCCCTGGGAGTTTGGAAACAGAAACACACCTTTCTTTTTAGAATTTGCCTACCTCAGGGCAAATCCCAAAACAGCAGGAGGGCCTGTGATGATCCCTCCTCCCCATCAGTAAGAACTGATGGCCTACAAAGCGGAAAAAACTTCATCCGAATCTCCTCTTCCTCCCAGGTGCTATGGGAGATGAGAAAACTCAAACTGTCCAAATACATTCCCAGCTTCTGGCTAGACTCTGCTAAGAGCCCAACAGCCCCTCCCTTGTCTCCCTCAGCAGTGCTGAGAGTTGGATTTGCCATTCTCCCTTGCTCCCAGACTGTGCACTGTGGCAAAAAGCTTTCTTGCTTCAGAGCATACAGGCCTAGGGCTCCTACCTGCTGCTGTATAAACTCAGCTGCCCATTGCTCTGCCTGATCTTGATCTCTGTGAGTCACCTGATTAGCTTCGATCGATACCCTCCCATCTCCGATCTGGCGGACAAACTTTAGGAACTGCAGCAGAGAAACGAAACAAGGGTGGAGCTGGGCAGATGCTGTGCCAACAAGCCCTCTGCCTGTGCCCCCCTCCTTCACTAAGAGGGCTTCTCTCTGCAAAGCAGGCACAAAAGGCCCAGAAAGGTGGGGAGGACCAAACTTCAGGTATATTATGTGGTAGAGATGGACAATATCTAAAGTGGATTGTGGGGTTTAACTTTCAGGAATCAGGGAAGAAATGGAAGCATGGGACAGTGGGAAGCTTTATTCTTTTACTGCCTTCACCCCTCTCCATTCCCCGCACCACCTTATTCACAGTAATATAATTATTACTAATTATATCATTACTAATTCACAGCAATAATTCATCTCTCAGCCCCAGTCAGATTTCTCACCTCAGTATTCTTAAGTTTTGGATCATCCACTTTAGAGAGGAAATCAGTAACAGTTTTCTTAAGATCATCCTCAGGTTGATATTCCTCATACCTGTGTTCAGGGGCAGTTAAAGGGAAAGAGATGGTCTGATATCACAAAACAGTGAACTCTTTCAGTAACAACAGTGTAACACAATGGGCCAAACTACAGTATTGAGGGATGCAACCCCTCCTCAAAGATTCTGGCATTCTCCTAAGTGACTCAGTACCACTATCCATCTGTAAAAACTAAAAATTATTACCAGGTTAACTGTGCAAGTGACTTGACACAAACAGTAGCAGAATTAAAGAGTTACAGAGTCAGCATGGTTCTGCAGACCAGTCTGGATTCCTTGGCAAGCTCTCATGCTATCAGACACTGAGTTTTAGCACTACCAGAAACAAGGTCATATATCCAGGAACAAAGAAAGTAGGTCATGCCCATTGAAGAGGAAAACAGTGTCTTGGAAAAGCATCAGCTCTGCACAGGATTGAGGGCTCACAAGCAAACACACAACTCAATATGTTGTCTGGGCTACAGCAGGGTAGGACCAGTTCCAGGCATTATCAGTACATTTGGTCTGGGGGAAGTCTTTGGAACTGGTGACAGTAACTAAACAACATCCACTATTTGCAGAAAGGTATCAGAAAAGGCAAGAACTGGGAGGAAGGAGAACCCAAATATGCAAAAACTTTTTTAGGGAAAGATCTAAAAAGCCCAAAGTGCTTGTGTGTGTTTTACTTCTTTAATTGAAAAACTTTACTGCACTTCACAGACATCTACAGAGAGATGATCCATAGTAGTAGACAGTTCTTTAATCTGCCACCCAAAAAACCACATTAAAAAAATGCAGAAGGCTGAATCTAGAAATATATCAAGAAAAGGCTAAAAGTGGTTTGTCAGATAGAGAGAATAAAGTGATGGAGGTCTAGTACTTGAAATCTCTAAACCTAAAAAAGCATCTCTTGTGGAAAAAATTTCCTAAGCTCATTCCTGAAATCACTTTAAGGAATTTTCCATTAGGCATAAGATTAAGTTAGCCTACATGATCAAAGTATCTTCCTGGAAATAGAGAACAGAAAAGCTAGAATCTCTTAACAATTTCAGTCTCCAAGCATTGTTTCCTCCTTTCTCCGAAACCAAAGGCCTGAGAACATCAGTCTAGGTTAAATGACTCAAAAGCATTCAGGCCATAACAGACTCCTATCACCTGTCCAAACTTCATCCACAAGAGTGCCTAACAGCAACAGCTAGTCTTGAGAAGTCAGACTCACCATTTATCTGCCAAAGACTGATCTTCTGATTCCCCAAGCCACAGTTTCTCCTCTGACTGCTCTAGGTATTCTTCTGCCCACTTCGCAGGAGACACAGACAGCGGATCTGCACAGGACATCAGGAAGAACGGGGAGAAAAGAGAGACAGGCAGACTATCACACCTTTGGTTACGCTTGTTTCTTTTATCTTAGTTTATTCTGATATCAAAATCAAGCCTCAGGTTCAAGCAACGTATTAACTGACACCATAGATGCCACTGTGGTGACAATAAACTTATGCTTTTCTGCTTTAATATCACAACTTATTTGTCTGCTTCCTCTGGGATACTATGTAGGCCAAGAAAACTAGCAATGCATTACAAGTCTCTGTCAAAAGTAATACAAAGCACTAGGTTTACACCTCAACTTTCTCAAAGACCTTTGTAAATGCCAATTTATATTCCCAAAAACAAAGCAGGAAGGTCAAAGAATGGGACTATCCGGCTTTCTACAGTGGCCACTCGTGGAGAAGAGAATAGCATTTATTTAAATCTTACTCATAATTTCCAGATTAGAATATGGACAGTAACAGGATCCTAGTCCAGACACAGTTCTATACACAATGCAGGATGGCTTTTCAGGTAAAGCACTGGCTTGCCTGAAAGAGGAAGCTTAACCTTTAGGCCAGAAACATTAATTTTCCACATTTCCTGGGTGTAACATCCCTCTACACCTCCATGCAACTGACACAAAATATTTGGACAAAGCACACTAAACAATATTTACCTTTGTACCAAAGGCAAATTTAGCCTTGAGAGAGAGAATTAGAGAACATGTAAGCAAGAAACAGTACCAGACCATCTCCAACTGGCATCAGTTGAATCACCATTTTTATAAAAGCAGTTTAAATAGTGTGCTTAAGTTCTCCAAGTAACCTAAGCTAAAATCAAAAGAGTTTTACACCTAAATAGCTTCCACACCACATTGTTCACAATTTGGCTAAGCCATCACAAAGCAGCTTCCCTACCCTCCATCCCATTAAAGCTGCTACAGGAAACATTCACTGCCGGGCCCAAACCGAAACTCCAATTTCACATTCAGTAACTCTTCGTTATACACAGGCATGTGACTGGACATCATCTTGACAGTAATTCCAAAAGGGACACTTCACCTGTCACTTCAGCAATGAACTCCTGTGACCAGTCAGCCTCATTGTAATCTGAGGAGACATCACCAGCGCTATCTGCAGCCGCCAAGAATTCCTGGGTCCAGTTTTCAGACAGTGCCAGGGCTGCCACACCTGGAGCTACATGAAAGAAAGAAACAGAAGTGAGGATTGGAGCACTCAAAGGCATCATTTAAGTGTTCCAGGCTAGCCCTCATCACCTCTGATCTTTCCCTTTCTCTTTGTTAGAGTAAAATCACAGAAATATTCCCCTCTGAAGGTTGTTAGTGTTCTCACAGCAGATTAACACTAGAGATTACGTTGCTCAGGCCATACATTGAGTAACTTCTGTACTTGTCCAAAGCTGGCAATTCCCCAGCCTCCCTAGGCATGTTCCAGTACTGAACTGCCCCCTCCAAGGGAAAAATGTTTCCATACTCCTGTTCCCCTTTCCACAAGTTGTGTCCATTGCCCCCTTGTCCTTCTCCTGCCTATTGCTGTGAAGATCCTGACTATGGCAGCTGAAGAAGTAGTGAGACACTCCACACTCCTGCCCCTCAGACTCCTCTTCCCCAGACTAAACATGTCCAGTTCCCTCAGTCCTTCCTCTCGCAACATGTATTCCTGTCCCTGAATACTTTACTGATCTCTACTGAACTTGTTGCAGCAGATCAGTGTACTGGGAAGCCCAAATTTGGAAACTATACTCCAGATACAATCTCACAAGTGCTGAATAGATGGGAACCAGCCTGCTAGGAGCTTAACCATAACACCAAGATCTTTTCCATGTCTCCACCTACTCCAGCTCCCCTCACCTCGCTGAGGGGCCTGTCGGAAGCTTGACTGTTCAATCTCTTGCATCTCAGCCAACAGGTCATCCATCTTAAAGGTCTGGGGTGCACGGGACAGTAGAGGGGCATTCTGCGCTTGCAGAAATTCTCCAACCAGCTGCCAAAGACAGAGATGCGTCACAAACATTGCACAGAACATGAGTAGGCAGAGCCATGGAGCATGACAGAAAGAAATGGGCTTGTCAGAAGGAAAGATTAGCACCAGGTAAGGCAAAAAACAACAGTGTTGATGAGAAAAGCTGTAAGGAGTTGAATCAATCTGTTCTTACCTCATCCTCGGTGGCCACTCCCAGAGGTTTGGATACCTGCGGGAAGAGTGGGCAATTCTGTCAACAGCTTTGATCCCATAGCCCCCTCCACACACACACTGTGACCCAATTAGATTACATCTTCCTCTTCCTTGAGCTTAGGCTATCAACATTTTCTTGCATTAGCTGCCTGCTAAAGCTAAAGGAGCAGGAGCACTTTGAGGGATCCTGTCCAAGCTCTCTCCGCCACTGTCTGGCTTGGAGCGGTGACAGCAGGGTATACAGCTCACTACAGCCACCAGCATCCCCCGAGTGCCCGCAAACATGCCCGCACCCCAAACCCCTGCGTCGGGTCACCCCACGGCCTCTTCCCCCGGAAAAACACAACACCGCACCTTTCTGCACGGACACTCGCCCCGCAGCGCTCACCCCGCGCTCCCCTTCGGCCCCGCACCCGAGCCGGCCGCCCCCGCCCCAGCCCAGCAAGCGGAGCAAC
>WEIV01003878.1:23875-54772 GCA_013390005.1 Calyptomena viridis
AAAGGGACAGGCACCCGGGCGCCTTAAAGGGGCAGAGTCCCGCGGATGCACGACTCGGGGGTCGCCCGTGTCACCGCCCGTGTCACCGCCCGCCATCGGGCCCCGGCCACTTCGGCCCATGCACAGCCGCCGGCCTCGCCCCGTTCTGCTCCCGCAGCTCCTGGGCTGGTGCCCGAGGAATGTGCCCCTCTCTGCTGGCCGCCGCTGGAGCGGAGCGATGTGTATATGTATGTGGTATCCCATACACATCTCCTTGAATATATATATTTATGTATATTCGCGAATAGAACGAGGTGTATGTGGTACACACCATAGATATATAGTATATACATACCATGTATATATCTTGTATATACATATATATGTGTATATACATACCATATAAATCTCACTGTATTCACAAGTGTACGCAAATATATTTTTTTAATATATATTCAACGAGATGTGTATGGCACATACCATACACATACCTAAATATGAAATACATATGTACCATAAACATCTAATTACATAGGTGAATACACGTAAATATTTTTTTTTAATGCAAACATATATTCAGCGAGATGTGTATGGTACATACCATATACATATACACACCTCTTTGGTGCAGACGTGGCCAGTGGGGACAGACACATCCCTTGTATATTCACAAATACAACAAGATGTGTATATGGTAATTATTTATGAGACATGTATGTATATATGACATATATATATATGGTATATACCATATACATGTCATTATGTCCGTGAATATATGTAAATATATATATCCATATATATATTCAGGAGCTGTATATGATACACACACACGTAGAAGAGCACATACTATATCAGCACGCATTTGTCCAGCTGACAGACTGATATTTTATTGTTGGACTGATATTTTATTGTTGGCTCTGGGATCACTAAAATGTTGCAGCTGGCGGCCACAGGTTAAATGTACTTGCATTTGACTGAAAAGTATGTGGTGGCTTCAGATAAGCCATAGAAACGTCAACTCCTTCATAGCCTTCATCATTCTACACATATGATTCCAAAGAAGGGCCAAACCACCTGGAAAATCAGGGATCATTTTTGTATAGCCTCTCTAAGAACAGGACAAGCACCGAGAGAGGTTTGCACAATGCATACTGCCTACTTTGACAATAGGATGCTAAAAATAAATTTTTTTCATAATCAAATCGCCTTTCCAAAGGAACATGCTCCTCTGCAGGGTCCTCTGCAGATTTGCCAGGAACAATTCATCTGTCCAAAAACTGACATCTGGTGCTGTTTTAGACATAATTCTTTGGCAGTAGGTCTTCTTCACTGCTCTCCTTACAGCTTTGAAGTGCATGTGACACATATAGCCAGTTCTGTGCTAGCAAGTAGCATGGCTCAACAGGAGCAAATCTTTAAAGTTGTAAGAGTTGAGGCTGGAAATACAACATCCACACCAAACACGGGAGCTTTACTTTGGATTATGTCTTCCCATGAACTGCACATCAATTAGTGGTTGCAGTGCACAAGGTGTCTCCTATGTACAGCACACCAGCTGTAAGCTACCTAAAAGGAATCTTGTTTGCACACTGAGACTGTTCTGCAGGACAAGCCCGAGCCCAGCAAGCAGGGATTACTGGAAGATTCATTTTGAAAGCATACTTCGGACACCCATTCAGGCACTGATGTGGGAGTGCCCTACATCTGCCAGGTATCTGCATTAAGGTGGTGATACTTGAAAAGCCATTTACATAACTACTCTAACACATGGAGACCAAGGCTGCACATGCCACGTAAAACACACAGAGTACATTCCACTCTTCCAGATATCTGCCCCGTGGTGCTGCTCCCTACTTGCCTGTAAGTTGTAGCCATCCTAGGACTGTGAGTGCACTAACCCAACCCTGCCAGACTGGAGCCCCTAGAAGGACAAAACAAGACTCACTATTACCAAATGCCAATCCTACACACACTTGGTGTGATCAAGGGTTAGTAAGAGAACTTGAAGAGACAGCAACAGAGGCTTTGGGGCAGAATTCTGAATTACTGTCTAGAAGAACAGATGGGCAATGCTGCTCCTAGGTAACACTAATAGACTGCACAAAGACATGGAGAGGGAGAGTATAGGCATTGAAACAAGGCATGGACAGAAATCCAAAAGCTACCACAGACTGAGCAGTGAAGAAGTCAAGATGAAGCAGTTTTGTTTTATAAACATTTGTAACAAGGTCTTGGGGTATGCCCACGATACTAGTCCAGCCTGGCCTACTGGTTCACAACAGGGATTTGGAGAGATTGATCTGTAAAAAAAGGCCCCACAGTCTTCCTTCTGAGGCTGAGCAGGAAGAACAGCCTCATAGGGCATGCGCCCAGTGTTGTCACTGCTGCCTGCAGGGACAAGAAAAACTAAAGAAAAATATATCCTCTCTTCTCCTCTCCTCCTTCTCTTCTCCTGGGAAGACAGTTAGTTTTCCCTGTTTCTTGGCTGCCTTCAGCTCACCAAGACTCTTGCAAAGCAGTGCTCATTGTTGAACCAGTTTCAACACTGAGCAATTCTTTGATCTACAGAAAATATCGTGGTATAATTTGCACCAGGCTTAAAACAGCCTGCAGTACAGGAAGCCTACAGAGAGTATCTTCTGTGACTCAGTCATAGTTTGCCATTACTTAAGAGTGAGGCATGGGTGTCCCTCCACCTGAAGGTACAGAAAGAGACTTTAGAGGTCCTAGACCCAGAGCAAAGGAGAGAAAAGTTGGATGGCCCTATTTATCCCTTACAGTTCCTAAAGACTGTGATGATAATGAAAGGACCAGAAGTGGTAGTGTTGGCAGAGCATTCAAGACAACCACAGCTACAGCTGTTGGTGGATAAGTGTCCTGCTGAAGCCACAACTATTTCTGTTTGCAGGCAGAAAGCAAAGAGTCTGGTCTGAGGTCAACAGGAAAAGAAGCGAAGTTAATGACCCTTGCATGTGAAGTATAAATAATTTGGCAGTAAGAACTGAAAAATCAGAGGGACTCAATAACTCTTGGAGAGGTGAGAGAAGCAAATTGTACAGCTCCTGAAAAGGCTATTCCAAGCTCTGCATCCTTCAGCCAGTCTGAGTTTGATGGTACCCAATACTCTGATGAATTTCCGGATCTCATAGAGACCAGTAACACAATGGAGATCTCTGCCTAACTATTCCCCATCCCTAGCTTTGTGAAATTCATTATTTCTTTCCAAGTGCAGAACTTTGCACATGCTTTTATTAAATGGTGTTCTACACTTTCAGGCTATTTCTCCCATTGATCAAGATCATTTGAATATGAATTTTCTCTACCAAATACATTGCAACCCCTCTCAGATTAGTGTTAGCTCCAAATTTAATAGGCACGTTTTCTAGTCCACTCTATAAATCATTGAAAAAACTATTAATAGCACTCTGAAAACAGATCTCTGAAGGAGTCCTTGATACTTTTCTCCAGATAGACACCATAACATCAAAAACTAATCTTAGAATTTTCTGACCAACATCAGACTTTCCTAACAGTGATTTCAGTAGATCTAGTTTCCTTGTTTCCTAACTTTTTTATTAGACTGTCAGATGAAACAGAATAAAAATTCCTACTGAAGTAAAGATTTAACATCTATTGTTACATTCTTATCTACAAGGCCTGTTAGTCTGCCATTACAGCTGGTTTGACTTGATTTCTTTTTCTGGCAAATGGAAAATGTGAGTTGTCTACTTAATGTTTATTTGTTCCAGTCTTACGGGGGGAGGCAGTAATGTGATGCTGGCTGGTCAATAATTAATATGATTTTTTATTATTGTTATTTAATGGCCAGTATATTCGGCCTTTTCTAGTCTTCCAAACCTCTCGCTTATCTAGATATCTCAAAGATAACTGCCAGTGGGCCTGATGTTGCTTCAGCCTGTTCTCCAACCATCATAGGATGAAGCTCATCAGGACTAACCAGTCTGAAAACACTGGCTTTGCCTAAGTGCTTTGAAATCTAGAATGACTTTTTCCCCACTTGCAATCTGTGCTAATTAAGATATTCACTTAGCCAGCGTCACAATGAAGACAAGTGAAAAATACAGCTTCCCCACATTTGCCTGTTGTAGCAGTGTGGTACACAAACTGGACACTCAGTCCTGTGTCACTTGGTGCTGAGAGTGAGGTCATAGCAGTACAGAGCTGATCTGACAGCTTGTTTTGTCTGACCTACAGGCTATCCTTCTAAACACATAAACTGATATGATGTGTGACATTTTGGCAACAGTATGATGTTGTTGCTCTTTCGTAAGGATGATGATATTCTATGAAGTCTGACACGCTCTGAAACTGTACATTTCAAAAGCAACAGAGGATCTTTTGGCCATGAATATATGCCACCTTTGACACCCTGATTCTTTGGACTTCAAAATCATGGGTCTAATCTGTTCTGAGAATTTTTTTCTTGTCTGGAGAGCATTGTTTTTTGTATGAACCCAAACATCCGAGAAAGCATCTGTGGTCCCATGAGCGACGATGGGAGTCAGGAATGACTTTGGTTCTGCTCTTGGACCCATCACTACCCTGCACTCAAAAAAATTAGTTTGGCACTCTGCCTTGGTTCGCCTACTTGCAAAACAAATACGAGTTTGTTTGGGCTTGGGGACTTAAGGGGTGGAAGGGTGTTGTTCTCGGCTTTTTTTTTNTCGGTGTGTGGCTCTGCAGTTTGGGAAGAACGGGAGCCTTCCTGTGGGACATGGAGTTCCATCCAGCCTGAGCGTGCCGGGGGTGGCGGGCAGGGGAAGCGGAGGGCTGAACGGGGGAATGAGGCCTGTCCAGCGGAGCAAAAGGTGGAGCATCCATGTCTGTGGGAGGGCAGCCCATCGTCCCGTGGCTGGGATTCCTGTGTGTCTTTTCTGGTTTTAAATAGTGCGGCTGGTTCGGGCGAGTCAGATGTTGGAATCCCAGTGGCGCCTCAGAATTCGAAGCGTGCCCTTGAGCAAGTGCCCTCCTCCTCGTGTGGTGTTTCGCCCTTCCTCTCTTTAAAGTCTCAAAACAATGAGCTTCAAGTTTATGATGCCCTAAAGTAGGAGACACTGTGGTCCTCTGGACTTTGCTGAGTAACTTCAGAAGTCCCTTGGTTAGGCAGACACCTAATCCTTTTCCAAATTCCACCAGCCTGCTGGAGTCCATGTGACAGGGAAGCCTGTGATACAGCACGTGTAGTAACGCACAATTATTTAAATTTGCTTTTAATTAGCAAATATCCAGTTTTCTGCAGCTAATGCAGTTGTTGTGCTATGTCAGTCTTGGCTTATATGTACTTGTCCTCTCGGTTCCTAGTGTTATTTAGTATATGTTATTTTCTTTTGTTAATTTATTCTTTGTACTATACAGTCACTGCATTTTAGGCGTTCTTAATGTATTCTTATTTCTTAGCTTTCTTCTTAAGCGTTTCATCGTCCTCATTTTCCACCTTGGTTCCTGAAAAACTATGAGAGTTTAGTGACAAGAATGTCACTAGTGGGAACTTTGTCAGTCTGTATCCTGTCCTCATCCATTAAGCAATAATCCTTGAATTACAAGTAATTAAAACCTAAGGGATAATAAGGTGATTAAGAGTTGAATGCTGCAGTATACAGTTAATATTATTGTTNTGTTTTGCTGGTTTGGGTTTTTCTTAATGGAAAAGACTTGAGTGGCGGGGCAAAACGACCTGGGGTAACACCCTAAACTCTGCGAGGGAGGAAACCCCGCAGCTCCCGGCGCCTCCCCCGGCCGGCCCGGAGCCAATGCGGGGCGGCGGGCGGGCNGATTCCTGTGTGTCTTTTCTGGTTTTAAATAGTGCGGCTGGTTCGGGCGAGTCAGATGTTGGAATCCCAGTGGCGCCTCAGGATTCGAAGCGTGCCCTTGAGCAAGTGCCCTCCTCCTCGTGTGGTGTTTCGCCCTTCCTCTCTTTAAAGTCTCAAAACAATGAGCTTCAAGTTTATGATGCCCTAAAGTAGGAGATACTGTGGTCCTCTGGACTTTGCTGAGTAACTTCAGAAGTCCCTTGGTTAGGCAGACACCTAATCCTTTTCCAAATTCCACCAGCCTGCTGGAGTCCATGTGACAGGGAAGCCTGTGATACAGCACGTGTAGTAATGCACAATTATTTAAATTTCCTTTTAATTAGCAAATATCCAGTTTCTGCAGCTAATGCAGTTGTTGTGCTATGTCAGTCTTGGCTTATATGTACTTGCCCTCTCGGTTCCTAGTGTTATTTAGTATATGTTATTTTCTTTTGTTAATTTATTCTTTGTACTATACAGTCACTGCATTTTAGGCGTTCTTAATGTATTCTTATTTCTTAGCTTTCTTCTTAAGCGTTTCATCGTCCTCATTTTCCACCTTGGTTCCTGAAAAACTATGAGAGTTTAGTGACAAGAATGTCACTAGTGGGAACTTTGTCAGTCTGTATCCTGTCCTCATCCATTAAGCAATAATCCTTGAATTACAAGTAATTAAAACCTAAGGGATAATAAGGTGATTAAGAGTTGAATGCTGCAGTATACAGTTAATATTATTGTTTTACATAATGAAACAGGATGTCATTAATGAAGGAACAGTTGTTCACTTCTAGTGCGAGTACTGGGGACCACTGAATGAAACTTCAGAGGTTTGTTCAAAACTAATGCAAGAACATAGTTCTTAGTACAGCATGCAGTTAAACCGTGAGACTCCTGGCCACAGAATAGTAGAGGGTAAAGGCTTTTTATGTATCCAGAAGGCATTTTAAAAATATGAATGAAAAAGAATGTGTTGGAGGCTGTTAAAAGCAAGGCAACATTTCTGGCTGAAGAAAATCCTGAGCTGAAAATTGCAGGAAGCTGGGAGAGTGTTCTGGAGATGAGTATTTCTCCTCTAGGTGACCTTTATTTGCCCATGACCTAGGCAGAAGCCTGGTTTAACTGCAGGGTTGTCTGACCTAGCATTGCTATTCTTAAATGAAGATATTCGAGTCATCTCAATTTTTGGAGAGCCTAAGCAAGAGCTAAACTGTGAATTAGCAGTAAAGCTTGTCACCTCTGTGCGTGTGCTTATACACTTTTCAGGTCATTTAAAAAATGTTAACGGTGTTTTTTGTATTTCTCAACCAATCTTCTTTTTCTGTCACTTCAAACTTTCCAGTTTTCCTTTTAAAATGTGAAAGCAAGATCTGGAAGCAAGTACGATTTTCTAAGGTAAAATTACCTGCCTTCTTCGATTAGCTCTTTTTGCCACTGCTTTGCTCTGAAAGTACATGTTGTACTGATTGGCAACTGCTGCTCTTCATCAGATTTTGCAGGAATTGCTTTTGTTCCTGCTTCTAGAGTAATGACACATAATTTTCCATATCTCCTGAAAGAGAAGAATTTTGCAGACCTGTGCCTTTCATACATTGTGAGCAGCTGTATCATCGTGTAGTTCATGGCAAGACAACATAGTTGAGATTTATTCTAGTTTTGGGACACCTCATTTCCTTAGCTTTGTTTGGTTGGTGTGCTTTGCTCCTCTTTAGTCTTGCCATTGAGCCATAGTGGCTCAGAGGTCCCCCTTCACCTCGGACTCTCTTACTTCTGAATAAATTACCACCATGCTAGGAAGTAATAATTTTTTAAACTCTTATTATTGATTTTTTAATTATTATCTATATGTATCAGTAGCTTGAGGAACCTGAACTCAGGAAACTTTTATATATATATTGGAAGAGTGGGTTCAAACTTATATCCTGACCATTTCAGGTAAGGACTTTTGAAGAAATGAGATATTAGCAGAACATTACATTAAGTTGTACCTCCTTATGCACTGTTAGAAGAATTTTTAGCATGCAAAGGAATTGCTTCTCTAAATGTTGTCCTGTTGTATTTTTTGCTCAGCTTTTAGACAAGAAGTTGAAACTCCTCTATTCAGATCTTTTAGACATCTTGATCTGTCACCACTATGATTGCTGCATAGGCTGTTTCTTGGAGCCTGTGGTTGTCAGCTTGTTCATCCAGAGAACCTGACCCAGGACGTTTACTGCTCTGCTTTGTGTTGTCTTCCGAGCCGAAGTTCTCGAGTCATGTTCTCAGACTCCATATCTCCTGAGGGAAATTGCTGCTGTTTGGCTGCTCTGCAATTCATCACCACTGTGTAGATCTGCCAAGGGCTTGACAAAACAGCGTGAGTGTTATGGAGCAGCATAACTAGTTGCTGGTGTCATTATCTGTAGAATCTTCTAGCTGCCAGATCTTCAGCTCTTGGACATCATTGCAATAGGCATCCAGGTCTCTTATTTTATTTTTTTTAACCCTCCCTAAGCCGTAGACAATAAGAAGTGAAGCCCTAGGAGCAAAAGCTGTGAGAACAATGTATATGTGTGCTGAGCTGTACAGACGTTTACAAACTAATTCTTCAGAACTCTAGCAATTTGCTGTCCTGTGTAATTTACTGTCATGTTCTGTTTATATACTTGACTCTTCCCTGATACCTTGTAGTTCTTTGGTGGCTTTTCTTTCTTTGAAGCAAAGTGAGGTTTTCTTTAAGCCTCCATCTGTTGTGAAACAAAGCAACGTGGGCTGTAGCAGATGTGAACAATTGTCCATTTGTCAAAGCCTTTTGCATGGCTGTTACATGCAAATTCATCTCAAAATGGTCTTTTAGGTACCAGCATCCTCTAGAAGAACAGAGTTATCAGCCAAAGGATCTGAAGGGGCAGAAGCTGAGAACAAATGTATTGGTTCTGATTTGTCTCTCGGGGGTAGAAAGAGAAAAAGGGAATATGTGTCCTTCCAGCATTCCTGCAGGGTTACTAGGCTAATTGATGGTGATGGTTCATGAGTTCCAAAAACAACTTCTGTCTGCAGAAGGTCAGGGTCCTCTTTTATTAAGCAAGTCAGGCTTGAGGTGAGCCTGGCTGTTGGCAGAAAATACAAATCTTGCTTACAGGGCCTTGCAAATTTGGGACTGTGAATGGGTTATGGGTTGAAAATACAGATAGACTGAGGAACGGGAGAGTTTTGTGCTGCCCCTTTTTGAGACAGTGTGGCTGTGGAGAGGTCTGAGGCATAGTGCCTAGTGACCTCAAGCAGAAGGCATTGCTGTGAGTTTGGGCAGCAGAAATGTTTGCTCTGGGGGACTGCTGAGTCCACAGGGACTTAGGACTGTCTCAGATACTGAGTAAGGTTTCGGAGTGAGGCTGCCAGATGAGGTCCCAAGCTCAGCTGTTATTACGTTAATCAGTGTCTTAGCAGGAGGTCATATGGGATGCAGGCTGGGGTACCTAACCTCTCCTAGAGCAGAGAAGTTGCGGACAAGCAGGGTCAGAATTACTGTCCTATTATGGCACAGAAGTCATTCTTAAATGTGCTGTTACGCCCTAGATGTGGTGGCACAGCTGGAGCCATCCTGACCTGTCCCCTGGAAGTGGTGAAGACACGCCTACAGTCATCCCAGCTGGCACTGCGGCCTCTGTGCCTCTCAGAGGTACAGCTGCCAGGGATGAGTGTGAAGCTGATGAATCCCACCCCACCATCTCCTGGAGTGCTCAAATTGCTGAGGTGAGTAGGATAAGGCAATGTGCATGTTAGGACTAGAGAAGTGAGGTTGGCCATCAGTTGGAGAGGGTGAGGGAGATGGAAATAACATTTGAGCTGAGGCTTTGGATACCACAAGTGTGATAGAAATTTCCATCAGAGCGCAGGTACATCTGCTTCTCACCATTGATCTGTGCTTTGAACTCTGAGTCTGGAAGTAGTGGTAGGGGACTGAGAAATTTCTGAGCTAGTGTTTTGATCAGACCTGGAAGGGATGGTGTCAGCAAGAGTAGGAAGGTGTCCCTGCCCATGGTAGTGGAACTGCTGGAACTAGATGATCTTTAAAGTCCTTTCCAACTCAAACCATTTTATGATTCTATGAAGGAGAAGAGAGGAGAGAAAATGAGAGTAGGGTGGAAAAAGGATAACATGGGAAGTGGGGAGAGGATGCTACAAGAAATTCTGAAGAACGAAGGAGGAGAAACAAGAGAGCCCCCAGCTTAGTTATTCTGGTGATTTCTCTGTTCATGTCCTTCTGTAGGGCCATCCTTGAGAAGGAAGGCGTGCGATCCCTGTTCCGAGGTCTAGGCCCAAACCTTGCTGGGGTTGCTCCTTCCCGGTGAGTACTGCTCCATGACAGTGGCTCATGCTGTACACTTTTTAAGGGACCTCTGTGATAGCTATTGCTCCACATTTCAAAAGCAGTCTGAGTCATATATACCACAGGACATCTTCACACAGACATTTTCTGGAGCTTCTGATCACAGTATTAAGATGATTTTAAGATAAGATGGTTGCTATGGCCTAGTATAAATACTATCTGATGTCACATCAGACAGACCTGTTCTTGGGAGTAAGAAAAGTTAGAGTGAGACTCCACAGCAATGTCTTTGCTCTTCATATGGGAACTGTAACCTCTTCTATATTTCTTTCCAACCAGGGCTATATATTTTGCTGCCTATTCTGGTGTGAAGGAGAGGCTCAATTCTGTCCTTGTACCTGAGTCCAAGAAGGTACACATACTAGCAGCAGCCTGTGCAGGTGAGCCTTTTCTGTCTCAAATCAGAGCCAAAGAGTACTTCTGTGCATAAGTCTGAACAGGTTTCATTCCTTTTCCATTGCTGCTCTCATTAGTCTTGCTCTCTGAAGTTTTCTCCCTCCACACCCAGAGAAGTGAGTTCCTTGGGTAATCAAAGTGGTCTCTCACTCTTCATTCTTCTTAGGCTCATCTCTTAGCCTACTCTTTAGCCCTCCAGCTGCTATTAGGAGCTTCATTCAGCTGTGGGAGGCAGAAGGCAGTGTGTAATTTAGACCACTCACAGAATCCTTTCTCTTGATATATCCCAGTTCTCTAACAAAATCCTCCACTCTTGCAAAATTAGCCCATCATTTCCTGCCCCTTTGTAACACCAGGGCCTGTTAGCAGAGTTTTGTTGGAGACAGAGGAGCTAATTACCACCAAACGAGGGCTGGAATAGGGGAGGAGGAGAATCAAATATCCTGCCCTAAATATCTCTTCTCAAGGTCATTCTCAAATTGCAAATGCCTGCAGCTTGCCAAGCAGAGTTCAGAGAGCTGATAGATCAGCACCTCTTCCCAAACTGTCAACGTGATCCTGGTGCTCATGGCTGTCTTCCTTCTCTGTTCTCCAGGCATTAGCTCAGCCACACTCACCAACCCCATCTGGTTAGTGAAAACCAGGATGCAACTGGAAGCCAGGTAAGGCAGGCCAGCAGTGCAGAGCCACTGTGTGTCACATTACTCTGTGTCACTCTGTATCACTCCTTTGGGGTCTGTGACTCGCCATCAGAATGTCAGAAGTTGTAGACTGGGAAGAGGCTTATGGTTGTATTCACAACAGCGTTCTCTGTCTGTGGAGCAGTTCTAACCCTCTCTTTTGACAGGGCAAAGGGGCAGATGGCCAGCAATGCTCTCCAGTGTGCCATGCACGTGTACCGCACTGAAGGCCTTCGTGGATTTTACCGCGGTGTCACTGCCTCCTATGCTGGAGTGTCAGAGACCATCATACACTTTGTCATCTATGAAGCACTGAAACAGCAGCTGAGAAATGGCCATCATTCCCATTCCCCACCACTCACACTTTCAGCAAACAACCATGATTTCTTTGGACTAATGGGCGCTGCTGCTGTCTCCAAAACATGTGCTATATGCATTGCATATCCACATGGTAAGTGGGTTCACTCTCCTTGACTCTGTTACCCTTGATGGGAGATGCCATAGCTGTAGGATCCCTCTGCTAATATATCGCTTCCCTTCTTGTCTCTCCAGAGGTCATTCGGACACGGTTGCGAGAAGAAGGGTCACGATACCGTTCCTTTATACAGACTCTGCAGCTCGTGGTCCACGAAGAGGGACCCTTGGCTTTATACCGAGGGCTCCTGGCTCACTTGATCCGCCAGATCCCAAACACAGCCATCATGATGGCTACCTATGAAGTTATCATACATTTGGCCTCTTCAACCTTGTAAGCATCCTGTAGCTTCTGGCTGAGGCTGCTGTAGATGTACAGGGACCTTGTGGTCCTGAGACCTGGTCTTTCTCAATGCTCTGAGAGGTGGTGCTTTTTGTCGCAGATCAGAACTGGGTCAGGCATTCTCAGGACATGAGACTATTTTGTGCCAAGTTTTTTGCTCCAATGTGCACAATGTAGCCTTTTTTCTTTCTAGAGACTTGAATTACTCCAGTGCTTCGTGATGTCAGGGCACTGGTCTGACAGTGCCTGTTGTAAACTCCCCGGATGAGACAAGGGCATGGAACTTACTGGGAAGGAGACAAAGCAGAAAGCACAAAAGTACCTTAGCCTTAGCAGGGTCACTTCTTTTGGCCCCAGTAACAACCATACGTGGGCACAGGTGGACATGAAGACAGGCTTGAGCTTAGACATCTGAGAGAACTGCAGCAAACAGAGATCTTGTGCTGCAACCTTTCATGCCCTCAGAGGGGCTCTTCCACTGTCACCTACTGTGCTGCGTTCTTGTCCTCAGGATTTCTCCACCTTGGCTGCCAACAAATGGCAGAATTTTCCTTTGGGTCCTTAACGTGTTGCTGCCATTGCCCCAAGATGTGTGACAGCCCCCTTCTGTCTTACAGGGTCTGAAAAACCAGACCAAGTATATCAAGGGAAGAAGCACAACCTGCTACAAAGCACTACCCTAAAAACTGATGCCTCTGTTGGGTTCGGAGCCATGTGTTGCCAATAGCTGCTGTGTTTCCATCCCCTCCTTTCTCAGTAGAAAGAGGAGGACACCACCTTCCTTCAGAGTTGCTGGGGCTGTTATACAAGCTGGAAACCCTGATATGAAAAAATACTTTTTCATGCTGGTAAAGAAAGCGGATCACGTGTGAAGATGGATGAAGCTTAAAGAGATTTGGCCTGTTTCTATTGATGATACACTAAGTGCATGAAAAGAGCCTTATTTATTTTTTACTGTAATCAGGAATTCAGTTTGTTGCATGTGCTACTTTTGCCTGTGACAGGCTTTGATGCCTTCTCTTCCTCTGTGGGTTCCTAGCCCTGTGTCCTGGGGAAGACTACATTGTGATACAAGGAGTATTTTGACTCAAAAATGCAGAGGGTAGGGTCAGGAGTGGTGTGTTTTTCTTGCTTCATCACATGCTAAAAAATGTAACCCTTCCCCAAGATAAGTAATTTCAGTAAACACAGGCTCTGGACAACCTCCAGTCTCATGTTAGAGGCTACACTCTTTATTTCCCTGCTTGTAGTGAAAAAGTGAAGAAGCCCTGAATATTTTATTTGAAATCCATTTATTTTAAAATCCACTTTGTTTCCTCATCTTTCTTACCTTCATTCATTTAGTTTAGGAGTATTGACAATTTTACAAAGCGACACAAGCTGCAGTGGTTTGTTGGTTGGGATTTTTTTTTTTTTGCATGAAACGAGAATAAACCTCAAATGACAACATTGAAAAAATATACAATATATATATATATAATATCTGGGGAGGGGTTGTGAGAGACCCCACTCTGAGCCCTATGGCTGGCTCTGCCTTTCAGAATGCTGTTCTTTCCAACATCTGGATCACCGTTTGAACTGTGCCACGATCCTGTGTAAGTGCCCTAACTCTAGAGAGCCAGATGGGGGGTCAATAATGTGGGGAATGTCCACAGTGGGAATGGCAGAAGATGAAGGAACATGGGAGGCCGAAATGACAAATGAGGGAGGAGCACATGTGTACACAGTGGGGGAAGGAAGAAGTTGAAAGTAAGACACCTCCTCCTTCCTGCCATATGTCTGGGGGGGATCCACTGGACTGGTGTTTTAAAGCTCCTAGTAGCAGTGAGAGACGTTGCTTTTGCCGATGATGTGTCGGTCATCCACGTCATTGCTGTCTGGGGAGTCGGGTGTCTCCGAGTCGGTGCTGTCCTCATCGTCCTCCATGCCCTCACTAGCTCTGCCTTCAACACTTCCTGCTGCCCTGTCCTGACAGCTCTGGTAGGACTGGGAGGTGAGACACGGGGTAAGGGGAAGGATCCGACAACCCAGCTGCCCACCCAGCCCCAGCCACTGTGGCTGCTCCTCACCTCCATGGGGTTGACAATGATGGTGAGGGCTGAGTCGTCCCAGAACATGTCACTCCCTTTGCCTCCAGTGCTGGTGTGCCCCGATTCAGCAGCCCCAGGGACCTCTTGCCCCACTCCCCGCCGGTGCAGGGAGTGGATGCGCAGGATGCCAAGGATCACCATAAGTGCCAGAAAGCCCACACACACCACAATGATGACAGTGGCAGCACTGGGGACCACTTTGAAGGAGGAAAGTGAGAAGATGTAGTTAGGAGTCTGTCACAGAAATACGCACCTCCCAACTGACATGCAGGAACTGAGACTTCTGGGCAGAGCTTGGGGTTTTGGTCTAGGCAGGAATATGTCCTGACTTCTCTCCTCCCCTGGGCACAAGCAGTTCCTGCCTTCAGCAGCTGTGTTTTCTCATGAGCTGAGGCCTGCATGGTTTTCCAGGATGCAGGCACTTTTCAGGTCCAGGCACCCTCTGATATTGGCCAGGCCTGTAGACTCTGCACATCTTTATCTGCAGAATTCACCACCAGAATACGTTGCACAGCAGCTATCTGTATCCCCCTGTTGCGAGGGAGAAAAGGGTGCTGGAGAGAGTCTCTAAGGGCTCACAGATGATTTTCTGTGCAAGCAGTAGAGAAAGCAAGAAGTCAAAAGATGCCTGCGTTGCACATGGGGCAGATATGAAGGCTATGATGGATTTCTAGTTAGTGCCATGGTAAAAGCCTGGCTTCTCCACAGGAGAAAACTTTAAATCCATCTAAGACCCTTAGCCCAAATCCCACCTGTTTGTTCTAGGCCTGTAGGATGATCCTTAACTCTCCAGATAACCACCTTCCCTGCAAAATCTAACCATCTCCTTCATGGATTTCTTATGGTTCTGTACAGCAGAGACAAGTTTGCTGCTGCCATCAGGCAGAGCTGAGGAAGGGAGCGGCAAGGCCTGGCACAGGCATAGGTTGTCCCTGCAGTGCCAGCTGCAGGACTGGAGCAACTTGGATCAGCTACTGCTGGAAGCTCCAGCGAAAGCTAGCTCAAAGGTGTCTTGTTTGTTCCCTAAAAAGCATAGGAAGAACCACCTGGACTGTGGTCGTGCTTGTGGCACAGAGCTAGCAGCACAAACCAACGTCTAGTCCAGCTTTCAGGCTTCTCTCTCCTCTGTTTTGGAGGCAAGAATCCTCCCCTTGTCTGTGTGGTGCCATCTCCTATATTTTTTTGCCTTTCTGACCACCACCTAGTCCCATCTCTTACTTTTAGAGCAGTGACAGTCTTAACTCACTTGTTTCTCTCTTGCTGTTGAAGCTTCTTTCTGAAATTATTTTATACAAAGCTGCACAGCGCCTTTGTGAGGTGCATGAATGAAATCATCCAGCTCATGGTTGTTCTTTATAGATCCTCTGAGATGCAGATTTTAGTCCGCTTCCACATCAAGAAAACAACACACCATAAGAGGAGGGCTGTTGCAGTGTGCTCTAAAATACAGTTTGACATGGACTGCAGTCCACTGGCTAATGATAAGTGTGGGACAGGGAAGTAAAATGAGAACCTGATAATGGGTATAGGGAGCCTAAAAGAAATCTCTTTTTGCGTATATCAGAAAATCAGTATCCTGATCTAAAGGAATAAACCAAAAGATACTGTTACATACTTGAGTTGTTATGGGTGCTTGCCAAACTGTGCCCAGACAGCTCTGGAGGTAAATGATGACCTCGGTGCACAAACTGCTGGGAACTCAGAATATGGTTAGGATGGGCAGCTCGGTTCATGTTGTGGAGGACATTCACCTGCAGAAAGACCAGAGTGAAAGGACTCAGCCCCATGTCCATGGTACATTCTATGCTGTGTGCATTCCCATCCACCATGTCCTCTCCGTGCATGCAGAAGAACCTATATGTGCACGTATTGGTCTTGTACCTCAACAGTAAACTCATTGCTGGAGTAGCGCCCATTCATCTCAGTGCAGGACAGGTGAAACTTCCTTTCATAAAGAGCAGCACCATGGTTGATGTGATATGAGACCTGGCGCAGTATTTCCTCATAAATCGCAATGCTCTCCACACCTGAGACAAGAAGAGAGAATTGGTGTGGAGTGAGGAAGCTCCTGCTTCAAAGTCATCTGGCATCATAACCCCATGGCAACTAGAAGCTATAGAGGAATCTAAGGCAATGCTGAGTTCATTCATTTTAGGAAGGGCTCCAAAATGGAGCTTGCTGCTAAGACCTGATGAAATCCCTGATTGCATTGCTGAAACAAGTGGAAGGGAAGGAAGGACCAAGAGCAACAGCCCTGTTAAGTTCTGGAGAGTATAATAGTGTTGTACCAGTCCACAAGTTGTGGGATGTGTTATCCCCCAATCATGTGATACAAAATGTTGCTGACACCTGAGAATGCCAAACCCCAAGGAAAAAGTCAGGAGTTATACAAGTCTGGGTGAGAGCTCAGACACCATGCCCCAGTACCATGTGCTGGAGGAGAAGCCACATCCCCAAGGAAGTTACCTGGGACTTCCAAAAGCCAGGAATTCATCAAATGGTTACATCTCAGAGTGTCAAAAAGTACACCAACACATCGCTAAGGTCAGGTTAAGTGTTTCTCCCAGTGATGCCTGACAGGCAGTGAGAGAGGTATAATTAGACAGCTGTGACCAAAGAGAGGATGTACCTGTGATAGTCAGGTAGGCAGAGGTGTTCACAAGCTCCAGGCCCCGCTGCTGCAGCAGTGCCCCATCCAGGAGCAGATACTCCCTCTCTGGGTCCAAGTCATCTCCTACCAATGAGATCTCGCAGCCATCCAGGTTGTGCACAATCTCATCTGACATTCGTGTGTCTGTCACTGAGATGCAAATGGAAAGAAGACATGGCCAGAAAGCCAGACAGCTATCAGTGAAGGCAGGAGTTTCCCAGAGTGGTGCCTGCTTACTTAAAAGTGCTCACATCATACATAATTACTTCTCCTTCTCTGGCTAGCACTGACCTTGAGTGAAATCACTGTCAGTCTAATTACTTGTTGCAGGAGTCTCCCTGGTTCTAATGACATTATTTATGCACATAATAAAGTCACTTTATTTTGGAACAACACACTATTATCAGACTGGTTCATCATAACACATCTTGGCTGTAAGAACTCTGTTGACAATGACAATGTGCAAATTAGGAACAATGCTCACACATTCCCAGGCCCGGCATGTTTTTGAAAGCTTTTCCTTGCCTTACTGCTGGTTACCATGGTTAAGATATTATCTTCTTTAAAATGGCAACCACATTCAATAACTCTCGGCTTTCAGCTTTTAGACCAATCTGCTCTAAGTCAAGGAACTCATCATTGTATGAGAAAAGGCAAAGCTTCTAAACAGAAAACTAGGAGCAAAAAATCCCATTACCAGAAGAGATATGGAAGAAATGAAAGGACACATAGAGCTTAGAGCACAGAGAAATAACCTGAGGATGATGGAGAGAAATTGAAGAACAAGGTATGATAGGGTGTGACACAACTGACTGGAGAATTCGTAGGAATAAGTAATGCAGGAAGAGAAGGGAGGGGGGCAAGAAATAAGGGAAGAAAGCAGGAGAGAAAGAAGTAGGAGGCGACTGAGTCAGTGCAGGAGTAGAGAGGGTAACAGGCAGGACATCCATCCAGTGCTGGATTCAATAAAGGGAAATCTAGGTAAAATGTAAAAGGGATTAGGAATGAGCAGCCTGGGAAAGAATTAGGAGAGAGTGAGGCAAAGGAACTGAGTGGATTGAAAAAGTACAGGGAGGAGCAGAAAGGGATAAGAGCCGATTAGCCTACATATTGACAGACAATGTGCCTTGCTTCTATATTTGTAAACTCTCTCTTTCGGGTGTAATTATAGGGGCTCTACTTCCTCTGCAAGACCGCAACTCTTGTATGTCTTATAGTTTGTCTCTTATATCTTGTCCTAAACTCCACTCACCAGTACCATGCCAGTTCTCATCCTTCTTGGCCTCCACCTGGTGAGAAATAGAGCAGGTGATCTGGAGGTTGGGGAACAGGGGGATCCCATCTGGAGACTCAAAGTCTGATGCAGGATGAGCAAAGTGAGCACTGCCGCTCAGCAGGATCTGGGGGGCATCAGGCTGTAGCACCACAACATAGCCTTCCACATCAGGAATGGAGACACAGGACTCTTCACTGAAACACCTGAAGGAGAGCAGTAGAAACCACCAGTTGGCTCAAGCTTCCAACAACAACACTATAAAAGAATGCCTCCTGCCAATTACTTTCAGTGAAGGGAATATCCTTTTTCTAGTAATCTTCCTAAAGCTTTCCTATAGCCTGCTGTGCAAGACAGAGACATGTGGTAGGAGTGACACCACTGGGTTTCAAGTGACTTGGTCACATCCACACATCACAGAGAAAATTAAAACCAGTCCACAAGCCTGGAACACTGTGAGTGAAAGCAGAAGTTATGCATAGACCCTAGGACCCAGTATTACAGTATCCATTGGATATTGGATACTTTAATATTTATTTTCAGGAAGACTTTCACCCATTTTGAGACCATCAATTAGAATTAAAGTACAAGGTGAGTGAGTGTAACTGTAGTCCAAAAAGAGGTAACCCTCTTGCTGAACTTAGCCAGAGGTGCTGCTTTGCCCACTCACTTGACCGCAGTGGTGAGTCTGAGTGGCCGGACCCCAGGGGTAGCGAAGCGCAGAGAATTCATGTAAGCCACGTGCTGGATTGCATGGTTGAAGGTTTCCACATCATCACCCTCCAAGGTGAGCAGGGACTGAGAGGGGTTCACATGAACCTAGAGGTGGAAGAGAAGGAAATACTCATTGTTCCTTGGCAAATGCCAATAGTCCAGGCTAAGTGAGACACAAAGGAGAAAGGTGGGGAGTTGTCAGAGGCGGGGGAGCAGGCAAAGTCCTCAGAAGCAAGGCTGGGGAGGAGAGTGGAGGAGACCCATGCAAGCTGGGCAGATGGGCATACCTTCATCCCTTTGCCCAGACTGTCGAAGTCACTGTAATCAAGCCCCTCACGGCAGGCATACAGGCATTCAATAACCTCCCGGCTCTCCAAACTACCAGGGCGCACAGTGAAGCCAGCCAAGTAACCATGGAAGTAGTGGTGTATCGACAGAGGATCTCCTGAGGGAAACATGGGAGGTGGAGGGTGTGAGAGACATGGCAAGGAAGAGAGCAAAACCACAAAAGCAACAGTGTGAGGATATACAGAGGTAAGGGAGGTAGAGAGAGACAGAGAGGTGTGTGGGGCGTGGAAAAGCCCAGGCAATGAAAGCAACAATGCAAGGGACATACAGATGTTAATGGAAGTAGAGAGAGACAGAGAGTTGCACAGGACATGGAAAAGCAAAGACAACAAGACAACAGAGGATGCTGAAGAAAGGAGATTATGAGTCTTTGAATTACAAATCGGGAAAAGTGAGAAAAACAGATCAACAGAAAGACTAGGACAGTAAACGGTGGGTAGCATAGAGATGTTTCTGCCAAACTGCTGAATGCCAGATGGAAACAATTTCTTGTCCCCTTCTCACTCTGCTTCCTGTGAGGGCTTGTAAAAGAAACTACACATTCCATATAGTTAGGGATGAGGTGACATCTCCTGATGTCTCTAATGGCTATTGTGTTCTTCAGAGACCACAAGCTTAAGAACTTTAATGATCAGGCATGAGGACTCTTTTCTCCACATGAAAAGCATACTCTATATCTCAAAGCAGGCTGCAGTCCTTCCATCAGCCTTTTCATGCTCCACAGGTATCAAGGACCAATCTGCCAGATAAGGGGGTTCCTCCCAAGGCAGTGGGAGGTGGCAGGACAGGATTGGGGAAGCTGTATGAAGAGGGCACCATGCAAGAAGTGAGGGACATGCATGGTGAAGAGGGGAAGAGAACCGTCTTCTTTCTTTTTCCTACCTTGTACGGTATCAGTGGAGTTCTCACTTCCTTTGATTTTCTCTTCGTTTTTCTCCTCTGCAGAAGGAGAACATCCAGATAAGCAATAAGGCATTGGAAGATGGTAGTTACAGGGTCAGGCAAGCACCAATACAAGTGCCTGTATTGGCTAGTCCACAAGAACATCTCTGTGCCAAGCAGTGCACCCTTCAACCCTAGAGACAGCACATCACAGATGAAAAGAGGACAGAGTCCCTCTCATGAAGGGGTTGGTGAGACTGTAGGATGAGTAACTGACTTGGGGGAGAAAGTATAGTGTTTGGAATTTTTTAGTCTTTTCCCGATGTTATCTATTTTGGGAATTATCCATGTTCACAACAAGCAATGTTCTCAACATCCCTTTGAAACTCAGGTAGCTCCAGGAGGGGTTCCCAAGTTGATCAGTATTTGTTGTCTGCAAAAGGCCAATCAAGAGCACAGAGCTGTGGGAAGATCCCTGACCTAGAAGGAGCAACTCTACAGTAAAGATTTGATCTTGCTAGAAGTTACTGTCGGAGTGAAGGCAAGCAGCAGGCAAATTCCTTTAGTTCTGTCCTGCTTCAGTCTTGCAGGAGACCTGAAAGACCTGGGAAATGGAGCCTTACATCTCCAAAGAACAGGTTTTAATCTGGTAGTGGCCTAACTTTGCTCCTAATGGGATTTTTGTCTTCCAACAAAATTCTTGTACAGAATGATTTATGACTTCTTCCTACAGACCTTCAAGACACAGAAATCCCCATCAATACAATCAGCAGCATAAATAGTACTGCCTGATCTCTGGTGAAAGGCTTTTATAGAAATGCCAAAGCCTGAATGAGGTACAGACTTTCAACTCTTCTCTGCCTGAAAGTTGGTTATCTCTTGCACATTCTACGGATGTTGTCCATGAAGCAGCCAGTGACACTTTTCCCTGAGCTGTTATTACCTTGGTCCATAAGGAAGGAAGGAGCCACACTGGCTTTGGTGCCAAGGAGGCAAGATGGCTGCAATGTGGTTTGCAACATTTAGTATTGGGTGGTGTTTCTTTCATCTCTTCTGGCTCTCCCTCCACCCCCTTTTCTCCGTAGGTGAGGAGTGTGGTTTGGGGAACGGGCACTCACCAGTCCAGCAGGCTCCAATCATGAGTGAGGGTTCCTGCCGTGGGGGATGAATGAGGCCATTGTCATGGATGAGGGCAGGGTCATAAGAGACACCATCCACGTACAGCGTGACAGTGGGGAACTCCAGGTTGAGGGCATAATGGTGCCACTCATCATCGCAGACCTGCGGCCAACAGCAGAAGGGATCAGCAAGGGGCAGAAAGAGAAGGGACGTGGGGAAAAGGCAAATGCTTCCTCACCTGCTCAAGCTTCCAGAGGAATTTCACAGGCCTTGCACTTTCCAGCAGTGGCCAGTAGAGGAAAGCAATCCGACAGCCATGCACAGCCAGGGAGTAGTGGGAGTAGCCATCCTCTGCCAGGGACAAGCACAGGGAGTTACACATCACACCTCTGAGCAGTCTCACTAGCCAGAACTCAGAAGCCCATACTAGCCTGCACGACTGACACTCAGCACCATAGGTGCAAACAGCAGGTTTGAGTGCTCCCAGAAAAAGCGACACCTAAAGAAGCTGTGTTCCTAAGGAGGGACCTCTGCCCAGGTCCTTCTCCCGAACACAAGAGATTTCCCTCTGCAGGGACAATCCATTCTAACAAATTAGAGGCAGAGGGCAGAAGTGTCACCACCCCAGGAAAAGTGTCTCACCACTCTGCACTGTGCTGCAGATCACCGTCTCCTCTTCCCGCCTGCCTTTGCCAGGCACCACAGCATGCTTCATCCATACAGACAGGGTGAAGTGGTCACTCAGCCCCTCGTGGGCATTTGGCCCGTTCACCACAGGCACCTGGGCAGCCTGGCTGCCATTGAACCAGTAGATGAGGCTGCTGTCCTGGCTGTAGTGCACTGAGAGCCGCGCGGTCCAGTTTGCTGTGGGGCTGGGCACTGGCAGCAGGTCAATCTCTCCTGAGGCAGCACCTACCGAGAAGGGAAGGAGTCAAGACTGACGGCATGGGAGAATAAGGAGCCTAAGAACCAGGGGTCCAGATGAAGAGGGTGCTAGAAGGCTCATTGTAACATCCCAGTGCAAAGGGAGAGGAGTTGTCTATACGCCTTCTCCTGGAGAAGGATCATGACTTTTCCATCTATGCTGAGGGAATTCTCGCAGACTCTGTATACTGAGGCAATACACAGAAACTTCTGGCCTCCCAGCAAGGAAAGCACAAGTATCCTCTTATAAAACAAGAAGGTTGTAGATACCCCATCCCTGGAAGTGTTCAATGCCAGGTTGGATGGGAGTCTGAGCAACCTGGTCTTGTGGAAGGTGTCCCTGTCCATGGCATCAGGGTTGGAACTAGAGGATCTTTAAGGTCCCTTCCAGCCCAAACCATTTCACAATTCTATGAAATACAGGCAGGAATGCCCATTGCCCTTCAATGCAGCATGAGAGCTAGGTGTCCTCCCAGTCCCACTGACCACAACAGATTGAAGGAATGCATTCTCCAGCATCTCTGTGTGAGACATAGAGCTATCAATATAAACCCCTCGAGAGGAAGGGTTGGCATGCTGTGCCACAGCTGCCCTCAGACCAGGAAAGAACCAATTCACCACAGAGTTTGCGCAGTGACTTCTCAGAGTAATTATCCCGGTCACAGCCCTTGGCCACATGGTTTGTCTGCAGCTCCACCGTGGCCTGGATGTTCCACAGGGGCTCATCACATGTCTCCAAGTGAATGGTGGGGAAGAGCGCAAGGCTGCCTGCACCTGGGGTGTACTCAATCCTCTTGTTCCAGCCTAATGAAAAGAAGTGAAAGAGCAGGGTTAGGTATTGCCGAGGACCCAAGGCCAGAACACTTGGCACACACAAGCAGAATCTATGAAGCAGTCCAGATTTTTGGCCCTTTCCACATTGGAAAGATAGCTTTATGAGGCTGGCATCAATGCAAGGGAAGATTTTCTAGAGGCACAGAGTCCAAGTTCTCGGCTTCTGCAGCTAATACTGGTGTGGCATCACTCCTTGGTTGGTCAACCTCTCTTATTAGGCAGAGCAGGTGTTTAGCTGAGTCAATTTCCCCTTAATTCTATTAACTTAATTCTTAATTCTATTGACTAAGGAGAACCTGCAGGCACACAACATCCCTGGGAAAGCCAAATATCCTCAGGATCAGCAGCCCCAAAAGCAATCTACATTGAACACTGTGTATGAGCCTTCTCAAACATTTAGCAGTTCACAGTGATTCAATGATATTCCAATGTTAGGATTAGCCTTTCAGTGGCTTTGCAACCAACTTAGATGTCTGCTGCATCCCCTGATGGGGATGGGTTGGTGCCAAAACTGAACCCTATTTATGGGCACAAAAATTTATATGTGTCTATACAAACATTTGTGACGAGCAGGACTGCGCAGTAGTTAAGCAAAAGTGAATGGACAACATAACTGTGTTTGGAGGTTTCATACCCTGCCAGCTGGGCTTGCAGGTGGGTTTCACCTGGATTTCCACTTCAGCATCATCAGAAGCCCGTTTCTTTCCACAGTCATAGGCTGTCACTGTGAATTTGTAGATACGATCTGCACTGTACTGCAGCTTCTCCGTGTTCTCGATGTTCCCTGGTTATTAAAACAAAGAGATCAAGGGGGAGGAAAGGCACTCTCCTCAAAGATGTTCCTTCTAAAAATCACTCTTATTTTTGATCAATGACAAAAACAAGCAAAAAAGGGGTTGAGTCCCCCTGCCCAGTGCCATTCTGTAACAAGCTATAGCATCCCACAAAATGGCCACTGTGACTCTACACCAGGATATATCAGCAGTGCTAGAAAATTCACATAGCACAGCTCTGTCTGTAAATGAGACTGACAGAGCAGGAGCAAAGCAGGAAAGAGGGAGTGATATGTACATGGTGGGTGCAGATTCTTACCGTCATTGTCAATCAGAAAGGGAATATTAGGGGTCAGGATCTCATAATAGCAGATCTGGCTGTACTGTGGTGAGCAGTCTCCATCAATGGCCTCCACACGCAAGATGCGGTCATACAGCTTTCCCTCAGTCACTGCCACACGATACAACTTTTCCACAAAGACGGGAGCAAACTCATTCACATCGTTTACTCGAACATGCACTGTGGCCCTGATGCAGAGAGACATCAACAAGAACTGATAGAACAGCTCTGTCTGTAAATGGGACTGGCTGATTAGGAGCCATACACCACCTAAGTTTCAAAGCCAGTCCCCTGAAGTGCACCAGTTTGACTTCCAGCTGCCAAGGAAAGAGACCTTGGTTTCAATGCAGTAGTGTTGGCACACAGAAGCTTGGACAAGGGTTTCCAACCCCACAGAAAGAGCAAAAGGAATAATAATGCAATCTGGACCACCTGCCTATATGCAGCAACATAAAACACCACGCTTAGACACCACTGTCAGACAGCCCTCATTTCTAGTGTGTTTACTCATGTGACAGTGAACATTTCTCTTTGGGTCTTCTTAATATGTTGAGTTATACCATCACGGATAGAGAGAAATAATTCTGGTGAAAGGAAGTGTTTCCACAGGAATTTTCTGTTGTGTTTCTGTGACAGATCACATTTTGTAACATGCAGCAATGTCTGAATGGACTTACTTGTGTGACTTCTTGGTATTAGCTCCATCAGGTCCCTCTCCACAGTCATAAGCCTGGATGGTGAATGTGTGCTCCTTATGTGCTTCACAATCCACTGGTTCCTTAGCCCGGATCAGCCCCTCACCTGTAGCTTTGTCCAGGATCACAGCTTCAAAAGGTACCCCTGACCCATGAATCCTGAAGCCACAGATTTCACCTGGTACGCACAAAAGCAGAGAGAAAAGGGAGAAAGAAAAGGACTGAGGAGAGCACATTAGACCCCTTGCTTTCCTTTCCCATATTTTCTTCCTTTCTAACTTAGACGGTCCATTCTCCCTCATTATCATCCTTCATTTTAAGCGATTTTTGATTTCCTAGGAGTTCCTCCTGCTATCCCTTACAGCCATTAATGGTGCAGATTGCCATCTACTGGAGACTACTCCCACGGCAAGGAGTCATGACCAGCATCACAAAAGATTAGAGGTTACAAGGCTCAAGCTACATTTGTTAGTTCTATACACCTACAGTCCTGAGGGAGCACCTTATTTCTCCTTTGCATCCCCCAGGAAGGTAAAACAGGCCATATACACTGCAGATAGACAGCCAGAGCATGAAGATCCATGATGTTTCATCCACCCACACACACAGAGTACCGCAGGGAACTGCAGATAGGGTCACCTAAATCCTAAAATTCAGCTCACAGGGACCACTTTTCCTCTCGCAAAGCTGAGGGAGGATGCGCGAGGAAACTCCAGGCATGGCCTAAGCAAACACTAGGAGTACAACCCTTGTAAAGCCTCATCTGCTGTTACAGGGATTTGTGCTTACTGTAGAGGGGATGTAGCCAAGGATGTCTGCCCTACCAGTTTTCTCCAGGGCTCACAGACACAGCACTGTGCATGTGATCTTTGGAAATAGCAGAACTGCGTCAAAAAGTAGCTGACTCCACCCTCAATTTCTCTTCCTAAGGAAACAGTTCACAGCATCCTAAATCAAGCTGTGCCCAAATTGCCTCCGGACTTCACCAGGGACCTCCTCCTGAACAAGGTTTGAAGGTGATAGTTTCCTGGAGAGAGCTAGGATCCAGCACAGGGATGAATGTCACCCTGTCTCTGCCTCTTCATAAGTCTGTATCTCCCTCCCACCCTTCCCAGAGCTGTTACCCACCTACCTGCGTAGCGCAGTGGAGCATCTTTGTCCAGTGCAAACAGTGGTGGGTTGAGAAGAACTGTGTTGTCATTCTCCATAACGATGCCCTGATACTCGGCTTCAATCCAGGGTTTGTGCTTGTTTGCTGAGGTAGATTTGGGGTAAGGGACAAAGGACATGAATGTATTAGCCACCAATGGCAGATTCAGTAGGAAAAGAGCAGAATATGATTCAGCGGCAAGAAACAACCACCCCTCCGCACCTTCTTCTATAGAAATAAAGAAGTCTAAAATAGGCTGGGAGGAAGTTTTCTTTATTTAGTAATACTCTTGGGAGACCTCATCAAAAACAATGTGTTCCTTCTAGTCTCCTCATTACTACCTTATCAGAAATATGTGGAGAAGCATCTGGGTGCCCAAGAAAGCTGGAGCAGTTAAAAAGAAAAAGTGAACTCAAGAGGCATAAGTGTCCTGATCCTGGAATGTATTCCAAATGCTAAATCGTTTAGCTCAATGAAGCCATAATTAAAGGATCCAGGCTACATTTTCCTTTGGGCTGTCCCCAGGGGACCAGTCTTGCATGCGGCCATTACCACTTTTGCCTTGCATCCTCTGAACTAAGGCCCAGGACCTACACACACATGCCCAGGTACACTTTCAGTCAGCCATCCTATGCACATAATAGCCTACTCCGAGAGTCCCTTGCTCCTTCTTCACCACTCCATGGTGAGGACCATATTCCCTTGGCCCCTCCTTGCTAATCCTGTTGGCTGGAGCCCAGCCAGGCTTGGCATGGAGGCAGCAGCCAGCAGGAGGCTCTGAAAAATGTCACAGGCCCAGAAATAGCAAATTAATCTTTATCACAGAGGCTTCGGGGCAGGGAAAGGGAGAAATAAAGGGGTTGGGGGGAGGGAAGGGGAGGGGAGAGAGAAGAAAAATCACTACAAATTAAAAACCCCTCCCCCTTGCCCACTCCCTGCCAAATGGGCCTCAGAGATTATATTACATGGCCTAGTTACAACCCCCATTCCCAGATAATCCCCCACTCTCCCACCCCCCGGAGACCAAGATTTATTACAACCCAGCAATACTTTGAGCACAGCATGGCTCAGAGCCGGTGGGCAGTAGGATACAGAGCCATTCCCCTCAAGGGCACTACTTCCAATATGTGAATCCATCCTCTGCAGCACAGTGTCCTCTGAAATGCCATATTGGCATGGCCTCATGTGTTGAATTAAGAGGGGCAGTATCCTGTATAACCAAGCACTTCTGCGTTCCGGGGCCAGGGGATGCTGCTGGAGGTGGGTTGTGGGCCAGCAGGCAGGGCGACAGGTCAGAGTGGGGATGCCCCAGCAGGGCAGAGTGGGCAGACCCAGCCTGGTATAGGAATGAAGAGCGTGGGTTGGCACTTCTTCATCACCATATTGATTGAGATTATAAAGCATTGCGTAGGAAACCCAGAGAAACATCCATCCTGCTCAGTATGCAGGTGGAATCCTGCCTGTGTGCAAGTGCCCACGTCTCCCCCTACTCCTCCATTGTCCCCTCCAGATTCCATTCTGTTACAGCTCTAGTCCATGCACCACACCATCGAGGTGGAAATCCATAGCTATAAATGCCAATTGTGCCCTGTTGCTGGGGTAACAAGCTGGTGGTAGAGAGATAAACCCTTTGCTGCATCCACCTGCAACTTCGGAATCACCGATCTGATTTCTCAGGAAACGAGGTGCTGGAGAATAGAAAAACATTTTGGGAATATTTTTAGGATACAGACTCCTACCAGCTTCAAGAAAGCTCCTGTAAATCTAAAAGAATTTGCCAAAGGTGGGTAGATGTTTCCGCATGCAAATTCACAAAGGAGAGGGAGAAACCAGAGCACAAGGGGCCTTTCCTCACCACCGGGCCCCATGGAACCAGAGCAGTACAAATAAATGCCCCTGCCAATGGCAGCATACACACAGCTCTGTGGTGCACCCACCCTCTAGCCCTACCCCTTCCAAAGCACAGAAAGCACTCTAAGATGTCACATTCCCTGATGACCCCCGAGTCCCTCGAATGTTTGCAGATTCTCCCACCCTGCCAGATTACTGACGCACTGACTCCCCTTGGATGAATTGCTCACGCCTGTCTCTACAGCCACAGATCTAGAAACCTACATCTTTCTCCATCACTATACGTGCTCACAGAACATCTGCATTCAGAACGTTACAGCTGTAGCACTGGGGTGGTTTGGGCTTTTTTCGTCTTTATCACATAAAATACTCTTTTATATAACCAGCCTGTATCATTAATGCATAACTGTATAATAATTCCTATTGACAGATTGTAGATGGACAAGCTAGGATTAGAAGATGGAGATAGGGGATGCGTTTTAGAGACCGCAGGGGTCTGTGGAGAAACAACATATTCTCTCTCAGCACGATAGGGAAGGGAAAGGAATCTAAACCCACACAGCGATAACTAAACAAAAGCAAGACAAGTGAATGGAAAGGGGGAAAATGCGAGGGGAACGCTAGGAGGAGATGAAAGAATGGAGAAAAACGCGGTAGTAGGATGACAGATGGAGAAAGTAGAGAATGGGGATGGGATGGCATGAGGGCGCCCGAAGGGGCGAAGAAAGCCGGAGCCGCGGGGAACCGCGGAGATGCCCCAGCAAAAACGTGTTGGGCGAAGGCGGCGGGCAGCGCGGAGCCGCACCGTCACCGCAGGGGCGGAAGAACGAGACGCGGCCAACGTGTCCCTCCAGAGCCCTGTCACGGGGGGCGGCCAAGGGGTCCCAGCGGAGCGTCCGCCGCCGCCCGGGACCGTGCCCACGGCGCTCCGCCGCTCACCTTTGTTGGAGGCGCTGCCGGGCAGGGCNTCGCCTTCCCACTGCGGTCCGGGCAGGGCACGGAGAGGGGCGAGGGCTGAGGGCGCGTGCCTGGGGAGGTGGGGGCTTCGAAACCGAGGCGGCTGCCGAGGGACGCGCGGGAGTGTGAAGATGGGGGGATATGGGAGCGAGGGGCTGCTAGACCGCATCCAGACCCCGCCGCCCATCCGGAGCCCGGGCTCGGGCTCGGGCTCGGCAGGGCGGAGCTGTCAGCCTGCCGCCGCCTCTCCTCGACGAGGCGTCCGGGCGGGGAGAAGCGGAGGCAGAGGCACTGCTCCGAGGAAGCCCGCAGCCACCGGCGTCATGGTTTGAGGAAGGGACGGCGGGGAAGGGTTCCTTGTCGCTGGTTGGAAACCCAGAGTTTAATACGAGCAGCCCCCGAGGAGCGTGAGGACGCGACCTGCCGTCCTTACGTCCTGCCCAGCCGAGGCGGAGATGCTGGAGCAGGGGCCGTCCCGGCCCTTTCCGCGCCCCCCGGCGTGGGGACTCTTACTGCGGCGGGGAGCCCGGGAGTCGGACCGCCCCGCAGAGCTCCCCGCACGGCGGGACAGGGGCCGGCCCGCCCGACGAGCCCACTCGGTCCCAGCTGCGCGTCTGCCCTGCTCCTTGCGCTCTTTCCTCCGCACCGTCTGTCCCATCCCTCTGCCCCGGGATGCCTCCCAACCTTACCGGCTACTACCGCTTCGTCTCCCAGGAGAACATGGACAATTACCTGCGGGCTTTAGGTAAAACCACCTCCCCATCACTCTCCCTTCTATCTCCGAAAAGTCGGGAGTCGGGAAGGGGAGGAAGAGATTTGGGAACTCTTTGGTCTTTCTGCACTGTGGTGGTAAGGGGAAAGGGGTACCATGGCTGATGCTGTCTGGCTAAGCGGACGAGCTCTGCTGGAGTGGGGACCCAGCTCGTCCATCTCTCTCTCTCTCTCATCCTCCAGATATCAACGTGGTCCTTCGAAAACTGGTGTGCCTGTTAAAGCCCGACAAAGAGATCATTCACACGGGAGATCACATGGTCATCCGCACCATCACCTCCCTGCGGGACTATGTCATGGATTTTGACCTGGGAGTCCAGTTTGAGGAAGACTTGGGACCCGTGGATGGACGCAAGTGCCAGGTGAGAAAGTTAAGCAGTGCAGTCTCACAGGGGACTGAAGTGTGCTAGGAAGTTCGTGGACTTGCTTAACTTTTGATTCAAGAACCAGATTATAGCCCAGCCCAGAGCTGGCATGCCCCTGCAAGTCAAGGAGTAAGTAGTTCGACTTACAGCAAAGGGGATGAGCACCAAAGAGCAAATAAACCAGTACTTTGGGACTCAGAGGATATTATCCTCTGGAGCAAAGCCCTGAAAAGATAGAATGTCAGCCCACTTGTTGGAACTCTGTTGTTGCACTTGGAAGCCAGAGGGTCATTCACCTCCCACAAAGAGCATTAGTCTCAAGGAGCCACTAAAGAAACACCAGATCAGGGAATGCATTTGAAATTGTGTCTGAGAGGAGCCCGTGTCATCACTGGAAACCTGTGTTGCCAAGATCTGCTTGTCTCGGGATCATGTCTTCCCCTCTCCTTTTTTTCAGACAACTGTCTCCTGGGAGGGAGATCAACTGGTGTGTGAGCAACTAGGAGAGAAGAGGAACCGAGGCTGGAGGCACTGGCTAGAGGGGGACCAACTGCATCTGGTGAGGAGGGGTCCAGAGCAACTTGCTAAATCCTAATCACAGTGGGAGCAGGGAACACGGTGCGGGTGCTGTGGGCTCTGAGCCAGACTTGCAGCTTCCTTCCAGGTCCTCTCAGACTTCATCCCCGGCTCCGCGGGGGCAGCCACCACTTCACACAAACATCCGCCTCCAGGGTTTAAAAGTTAAACTCAAAGTTTAAACAGCTTAACAAAGGCAATGTCCCGTTCCTGCCCTGCCCTGGAGCCAGACCCACTAGGGTTTTGGGAGGATCGGTTGTGCGAGGCTCCAGCCAGCAGCAGGAGGGCTGGCAGGACTGCAACAGTCGCAGCTGGGGAGGGAGAGGAGAGGATCTAGCCTAACNAGAGCGGTCGGGGAGGAGCTGCCCCACGGCCCGGCCCGGCCTCCCGCGCTCCTACTGCCTCCCCCCTCCGCAGCCGAACCCCGCGTTCCCCCACGGCTCCCTCGGGAATGCGGGGGTTCCATGCCCGAGTGGGCAAGGGTGGCTGAGGCTGCCCCTTCTTCTGCAGCCACCAACACCTGCCGTCTTCTCACATCCCTTGGGAATGCCACATGCTTCTTGGGATCCCGGGATCATAGAATCATGGAATGGT
>WEIV01003878.1:55144-85811 GCA_013390005.1 Calyptomena viridis
AACTCCTCCTTTACCCCGCTTTCCCCAGCGCATGACCGCTGAAGATGAGGTCTGCGTCCAGGTTTTCCAGAAGGTGAAGTGATCACTGCCCGGAGGGATGCGCGGATGGGACCCTCGCTCCTCATTACGAAAAAGAAAACAAGAGCCGAACGAGCCGAGCCCACCCACCTCGTTGCAGTGTGTTTTCTTGTGCCTCGCTCCGCAGCGACCGAGCCGAGCCGGGGGTCACGGCGGGGCCGGGCCGGCGGGGAGCGGGAGGNATTCAGGAAGAATTTCTTCGAGGAAGGGGTTGTCAAGCATTGGAACAGATTGTCCAGGGGGTTGGTGGAGTTGCCATCCCTGGAGGTAAATTACTGGACTTGGCACTTTGTGCCATGATCTAGTTGACAAGATGGTGACTGGTCAAAGGTTGGACTCGAAGATCTCAGAGGTCTTTTCCAACCTAAATGATTCTCTGATACATTCCACTTAGACAAGGTTGCTTAAAGTGCTGTCCAACCTGACCTTGAACACTNCTTGTGCCTCGCTCCGCAGCGACCGAGCCGAGCCGGGGGTCACGGCGGGGCCGGGCCGGCGGGGAGCGGGAGGCGGGAGCGGGNCCTTGAACACTTCCAGGCATGGGGCAGCCCTAACTTCTTGAGATTCTCAAGCAAAATGGGTAGAAAGCAACACTCGTCCTTCAGAGTCAAGGATTCTCGTGTAATGGTGTGAAATCTGAGGACTGGAAAAACTAGACCCTTGTTCATTCACTACACTCCTGATAAGTTCCCATGGGTGAGGAAGACTCAGCCTCTCTTCCTGGGGCAAGAAACCAAGGCTACCCTCTCTAGCCCCAACAGTCCTGGCATTCTTGGTAGCATCTCCCCGTGACCATTGTAGCTCCCCTGGTTCACAGCTGTCTGCAACTGGACACCAAGAAGCAGAACCATAGGAGGTGAAGTCCCCAGAAAAAAAGCCAGAACAGTGCGAAAGAGAGAGGTGTCTTTTAATGATGACACCTGATGGGATGGGCACAAGTCCACATGCAGTTAAGGAATGCTTGTGGTTACCCCCCAACAAAAGGTTGAAGGGCAGACTACACAAAAACTATGTCACTACAGACACCACAGGGAACTAAGAGATTGCAGATTTTGAAAATACAGACCCTTTTCAAGCTCAGAAAATACTTTTTTTTTCCTTCAGCAGCTCATTTAAAAATAGGGTTTTCTGAAGAGCTTCTTTTCAGGGATCTGCAAAGATGAGTGCTATGAGAAAAGCATTACTTCAGAACATGTGATGAGCAAAGCGTTGGGGAGATGCAGCTGTGCCTACAATGTCAACCTCTGACTCTTCGTGGTTTTCTCTGAGGACATATGAGGTGGGAGCACACTGTCAATATCCACAGGGCAAGAGTGCCACAATCAAACCCAGTGAGCAATCATAGCCACACCATCCAGCATGTCATTTATCTGCTCTGTACAGACCTCCTCAACCCATTACTCCTTCTATCGCAAGGAGCCTCTACATCTTTGTTGTATCACGAGGTTGCAAAAGGCAGAACTTTGACTGAGAGTAGCTGAAACTGGTTCAACTGTTGCCCTCTTTGCACTCTTCCATACCACGAGAGACCCTCTGAGCTGCTTCTGATCCCCAACACCAAGCTCACTTCGCCATGTTCAGGCTGGTACCTTCCAGACTGTGTGATCAACTGTGTAAGCAACTCATTTCAGGCCCAGGACCACAAGCTGCAGCCTACATTCCAGCAGGATGGCAGACAGATATTGCCTTCAGGTGGTTAGCCAGACTCTTCCACTGCCCTGCCAACCATCCACATAATCATCATGTAACCCTGTGAGGTGATATGCTGAGTAGATTGCTTCTGACTGGTTTCCAGCCATCGTATATCCTTGACAGCCTCTCTTCTTCAGGAAGCATCTGGTTGTGCCAGAACGATAGATAAGAATCATACCCACTTGATGTGGTCCACATTAATAATAATCATGAGGGATAGTACTCCAACCTATTCTAGGGCTTCAGATAGTAATTACCAGCACTAATAATTCACTTTTGTAATTTCTTTCGTAATCATGCTATAGGTGTGATGCCCAAGTCAGATGGTGACTTTATACAACAGTACTATATTGGTGAGACACAAGCATGTGAGAAGTGAGGATACCAGTGCAAGGCAGGGGATGAGGTGTGATGTTAGGAGGACACTGTCTTTGTGCCCTCTGCTGCATGGCTACTGCTGCAGAACTATGTGGGTTGTTGGCTTTGTTCCTTGATTAGGAGACACAGAAACAGACTACCAAGATGCTGCTGTTGCTAACCACCTCATACCAGAGGAAAGACACTGTTAAAGTCCTGAAACTTCTTTTGGTCTAGGTCATCTCCACATCAGCCAGAGCAGCAGGAGTGACATGATTTGTCTGAGCCCTTCAACAGCACAGGCCTGACTGAAGCCCAAGCCCAATGGCTAGTGGCAGAGGTCTCCAAAAAGCTCAAACCAAGCCTTTGGGTACTTTGGGTAGTCAACAAAGAGGGTTGAAGGTAGAGTACTCTGGGAAAGCAGCTCAGTGTTTACAGGTGAGTCTGTGGCATTGCTATACTGTAGGGCAGGTGGTGTAACTGTAGGAGGCCAGAGTTATTTCTCTGTCCCACTTGCTTCAGGTCTGAGGAAAAGGATCCAACTCATCTTTTTTGTTTATGAGAGGGTCTGGTCTGCATGTCAGAGGATGTCTCATGGCTTCTGAAAGTATAGAGCAGGTTTCTGTCCAGTGACCTCCTGCAACACACTGTGTTCACAGCAGGAGTCTCTATCTGTGAGGGGATGTTGGCCTCTTTGACCAATGCTGAAGATCTACAGTTTCTTTACTTTGCTCCGATACTGTCTGGATTTATTGTCCAGACCACTTGTAACCCATCTGAGTCAAGCAGGCAGCAAACAAATAGTAATTTTGGCATTCAGTGTTCCTACATGTATTCTGCCCTTAAGCAAAGAAAGGCACAGACATCCTCCCGAGGAAAAACTGGTACCAGGGTATTTTGTGCCTCTTATCTAACATAAAGACCGAAGAGCAATCTTTAAAAGATTGCAGAGCGTCTGAAGGGGAACGCCACCAGTGGGAGCACTGGAGCAGGACTGAGGATGTAGCTGTATTGTCCAGATCAGGTGGGTCTGTGAGACATGTTAGAGGTGGGCTGCTCCAGCTAGGCTTATCCCTAGTAACCAACCTTGCTGTACCAGCTGAAGTACTCTCCTATTATCCTAGATGATGTTATGGGGATGGGGGAAGGAAATGAAGACGTGGGAGATGTGCCTTGAAAGTGTCACTGGACACTCTCTGAAAGTCCTCCCTGCTTGCCAAGGACACAATGAAATGATCGGCTTCCTTACAAATGGCCCTCAGGCACCTCTGTCTGTCCGTGCTTTGCCAGGGAACTGTTCCCACCGGTGACCTGTTCATAACATCTCTTGAAGACTAGTTTCCAGTACTTCCCAGCTACTTTCCAGTTGTGGTTTCTGAGTAAAAGCTTCTCTTCTCTTGGGATAATAAGCCAGCAGAACCTACTCTAGCATGGCACAACACAGCAGGGAGCCTGTCCAAGTGTGGTCATCATGAAGAGGACATATTTGGACATCAGGAAGTACCAGGATAATATCCCCTGCTTAACCTTAAATCTGATATGTGGGGCCATATGGTGTTATTACAGAGGCACTAATTACATGTTTATGTGATCTTTTTCAGATAATAATTCAAAGATTTTTGCTGAGCAGGTTCTCCAGTACACTTCCATAAATACACCAAAGATGCTTTTTTCATTCTTTTGAAAAAATATTTCATCTTCATTCTGCATGTTTTCGTAGATGTGAATTACCTTCTGTGATTTCAATGCAAGACACTTGCTAACTTCTCTGAAGCCACCCATAATTCTAAGGAAAAACACTGAAATGGTGTCTTACCTCTTACACCAAAAGTCTGAAAACCAAGAAATTTTAAACTTTGTAATGCTGGGGACACACAATATATGTCTTGGGCACTATGTTGTTAAAACCCTTAAATGAGCTTGTAAATTGCTATATTTTCTCATTTCCCCATTAAATAGAGGGCCTTATCTATCTATCTTGTTTCTCCTAAAAATGCTTACAGAAGAAACAGAAAGAAGGGTCCTTGAAAAGGAATTTGTTCTCAGAATGCTTTTAACTTTGTGGACTTCTAAATTTTTCTTAATATCTATTTACCTCAAGTGCATGATGTTTCTTGCTTTCCTGAAAGAAGATCCCTCCTTCAAAAAAAAATCTCAGAAGTGCTTTTCAGCAGGCCAGAATTGAGAAAACCGGGGGGTGATTATTTTAAAGTTTAAATTGATTTTGGAAGCCTATAAAATTTCTAGTCTTCCTACACCAGAAAACAGCCCAGAAAGATTGCGGTGGGAACTTCCTAGGAGGATATTTTCGGGGGGCGGGGGGGGAACAAACCCGGAGCAGCTGCTGGATTGCAGATCAAACCCTCGCAGGGGTCTCTAGCAATGGTTTTCTTGCCTGCTCGCCCAGAAGAGGCAGCTCAGCTCTGCGTGGCCGGGCCGGGGCAGCCCCTCGAGGTACCCCCGGGGCCCGCGTTCGCGGACCGGGACCCGGGACCTGGGTGCCGGCAGCAGAGGGCAGCAGCGCCTGGCGCGGGGGACCTGGTCCGGTGCCAGGCTGTTCGCAGTCCGGCTTTCTATTCCCCGCTCCTGCCTCGCTCCCTCTTCCCCCTCCTCCCCCCGCCCTGCCCGCCCCCGGCTCCCCACTGGCCGCCGCTCCGGAGCTCCGGACGGGCAGGACCGCGGCGAGCGAGCGCATGGAGATGTGAGTCGGGGATCTGGGAAAGGGGGACGCGCTGGCACAGCCTTCCGGGGAGGGAACGGGGGGTTAGACCCTTCCCGGGAGGAGACGAGGTCAGTGTCGCTAAGCTGGTGATCGCGGTCCCTCTGTTAAAACCTTGCTGGCACGTAGAAAGATCCTCCGGGCTGATGTTTGCCTGAGGTCAGGGCAGTAAGCTTGCTTCGGAGGAACACAGAGGGGAAGAGAGGAGATCTGCAGAATAAGAAAAGGAAAAGGGAGCGCCAACTTTTGGAGGAGAGAGATAGAGGCATGGCTGGATAGAGAGCTGCCCAGAAGACACCAGCCGGATTGTGCCTCTGCAAACCAAACTTGAGATCTCCAGATCCTCAGCAATGATCCTAAACTAGCAATAACCAGAAATGATCTGCTGGCCCAGGGCCAAAAGGCACCAAACTTCTCCTGCTTCTGTGAGACTCAGCCCCATGACTTCTGGGAACATGCAAACCTTGCTCAAGGAATTCACCTATGCTTCTTCACACTGCTTCCTGGGTTGATGAATTTCTCTGGCTGGGTCACAATGGCTTGCTGGAACCTGGGTAGTGCTGGTGTCTCCACTTCAGCTGTTCTCCTTGTTCCTGAGTGATCCAAACCAGCAGTTGGTCCTGCAACTAGGCCTTCTGTGTTTGCTTTCCATTAGACAGCACACAAGTCACTTGTGAAGTCTCCCCTGATTTTGAATTACCTAATTTTATGCATGTCATCATTTATTTGCCATATTCACAGGCATGTTCCTTGTCTCCTGTGGGCCTTCCTCTTTTTTGGAGTGATTGGTTCCAGTCCAGTTCCAAGAAATCTTTTTGGGGAGATCACATCCCCCAATTATCCCAAGCCATATCCCAACAATAACATTAGCAGCTGGGATATCCAGGTGCCAAAAGGCTATGCAGTGAAGCTGACCTTCAAATACTTTGACCTGGAGCCATCTGAGTCCTGCTACTATGACTATGTTAAGGTATGTGAACAGATACCTGGGCCAAGGTGTAGACAGAGATGGGAATCTAGTGGCCACCATGTGCAACAGCTCTTCATTCACCAGACCTCCTTTGATGCTTCCCACAAAGGAAAGGGAAGGAGTTAAAGATAGAAATGGGTGGAGCAGGTACTGGCAACTCATGGTTGGGCAATATCAATGCATGGAGCAGACTCAGTCTTACAAGGCTGATTTTTTTACTTAACCTTGACAGATCAAAGCAGACAAGAAGAACTTGGGCCGATATTGTGGCCAATTTGGGTCAACCATAGGTAATCATCCAGGAAGAAAGGAGTTTGTATCTAAGGGGAACAGGATGCATCTGGCATTTCAGTCTGATTTCTCCAATGAAGACAATGGCACAGTGATTCCCTACAGGGGCTTCCTGGCATATTACAAAGCTGTTGGTGAGTAGGAAATACCCTCAGCATGCAGAAAGAAAAGCCTGTGTGTCTCCAACCAATTTTCCTCCCTTCCAGGCAAATAAAGAGAGACTTTAAGCAAGGATATGGATTTCTGAGTACTTCCAGTGTAGAGAAGAGAGGTTTAACACTTTCCTCCCCTTGTCCCTGCATTTCGTATGTCTTTAGATCTGGATGAGTGTGACCCTAATAATGCTGCTGAGAATGATGAAAGGCCTCAGTGCCAGCACTTCTGTCACAACTATGTGGGTGGCTACTTCTGTTCTTGCCGCACTGGCTACCAGCTTCAGAATGACCATCACTCCTGCAAAGGTAAATGGAAATTCCAAAAGATCAGAGGATTGCAAAGAAAGAGCCCTTCACCTAGGAAGAGTGGGAGAAGTGACTTAGGGAGCAGATGATGGAGCTGCAGAAGACACAGTCCCACGATGTGACCTCTACTTTCTTCCTTTTCACCAGTGGAGTGCAGCAGTGAGTTGTTCACAGAGGCATCTGGGTACATGAACAGCCCTGAGTACCCCCAGCCCTATCCTGAAGACCTCCGGTGTAACTACAGCATCCGTCTACAAAAGGGCCTGTCTGTCATCCTCCAGTTCTTGGAACCCTTTGAGATTGATGATCACCAGCAAGTCCACTGTCCTTATGACCAGCTCAAGGTACTGGAGATTAGCAAACTCTACTTCCAACCCTGCTGCAAGAGCTGGGCAGGAATTGTGGGGATAACACTATTCAGATGAGAAATATGGGATCAGTACAAGGAGAATGCCCCAGCACAAAAGACTGAGCCCCTATCCCTCCCTCAGCACACTTAATTACCCCCTTCCTGAGGTCAGAGGCTCTGGGTCACAGGCCCCTGTGAGTGGAGAAAAAAACCCAGTCCTTCTTCCAGCTTAATCTCCCTTTGATTTAATCTCAGGATTTGAAGGGGTTGATAACTCCAATTCCTATGATAAGGGAGAAGCAGAGCTTGTGGTAGGTCAGTCCATTGTTCTTATTTGTCAGTGCAGACATCAGCAAAGATAGATCAGACAACCAGCCCTATTCACCATCATAGGCACCCTGGTAACCTTGGTCTGGACTGAAGTCGTAATACTGGAGCAGAGAGGCATATGTGTTTCTGTCCCTATGACACATGTTTTTCTCATCAGATCCAAGCACGAGGGAGAGAAATCGGTGAATTCTGTGGCAGGGAATCACCTGGCATTATTGAAACCAATAGCAATGAGGTGGACATACTCTTCCTCACCGATGAGTCAGGATTCAGTCGTGGCTGGAAGATCCACTACACCTCAGAGAGTAAGAGATGTCTCCCCCAGAGGCTGCTACAGTCCATTTGTTAATCTCATCTTAACCAGTCCCACTCTCTAACAGAAATACGGTGCCCACAGCCTGTCCCACGGGATCAGTTTACCATTATCAGAGACCTGCAGCCTGTGTATCAATTTCAGGACTATTTTGTTGTCAGCTGCAAGACTGGGTATAACCTGATGGAGGTGAGATCCCTTCTCCACTCCCTTCAGCCGTATTCTGGCTTCTCTCAGTTAGTGTCTTTCATCTTTCAGTAAAACGTTCTTTGGAGATTTTGCTCATGGCAACCTCTTGCAATTTCCGTTTTTTCCTCACTTATTTTGGTTTTCTTCTAGTGGTTTCTCTTTTCCTAGCTCTTTTTCTTATGCAGTTACCGTTTCATGAAGCCCTGGTAGAAGATGAGAGATAAAGATCCCCGGAAACATGGGTAAACAAGAATACCTCTTTGGAAGGATATGAAATCAGACTCGAGGCAGAAGATGTTGCCTGCCTCCCTTGCCATCCTGTTGCCAGGACTGGGTAGCACCCCAGACTTGTCATGGTTTTATGGTTGCTGGCTGCTGGTATCTTGGCCTCTATGTGTAGCCTGTGGCAAACACAAGATAGAGGGAAGGCAGCAAAGGGAGAAGACAGCACCTGGAACAGACTGCAGAGGGGAGATATTGGACAGCAGGGAAAAGATGGGCAGATAGAATATTATTTTAATGTGGGGAAGGGGATGAAGGGCTCTGTACAACCAACAGATGTTTTCTCTCCCATGCAGGGCAACCGAAAGCTGCTGTCCTTCACGGCTGTCTGCCAGGCTGATGGGACATGGCATCAAACCATGCCCCACTGTGAAAGTGAGTGATCTGAGAATGGGGCTTTCCCCCTCCAGGAACATGGGGAGTTCAGCCTCTATGACTCAATTTGTCCATGCCCTAGACTTGGATATGGTGGCTGGAAGGACCCATGGAGGTCCACTGCTGACTTGCATTTTTCCGCTTACAAAAATGTAAATGTTTTTCTCCCTTACAAAAATGCAAAAAAATATCACTCAAAATTTGCTATAATGTTATAACATCTAAAAGCAAAATATCCCAGTCCAGGATCCATTTTGGAACAACCTCTCTCGGCTAACAGCCCTAACCAGTCCTTCACATCATGGCCACAATGCAAGTTGAGCCTAGATCTGCAGGCAGTAGGACTTTGATTCAACTCTTTTTTTCCCCCTTTTTTCCTTTTTTTTGTAGTTGTGAACTGTGGCAGCCCTAAAATCCTGACCAATGGGGCTTTCAGCTATGTTAATGAACTTGCAAACAACGAGTACCAGTCAGCAATCTCATACCGGTGCAATGAGCCGTATTATCACATCGTCACCGGGACAGGTGGTGGTGAGTCCTAATCCCACACAGACACTGAAACCTGCACATGAAAAGCCCTCTCAGGGTTCCAGTTAGAATTTTCTCTTCTCCCCAGGCCTAGGGCTCATGCTTTCCTCCTGTGAAAATGCAACAGTCTTTCCTTGACTCTGCAGCATATCTCTTGAGGCTTGTTGTCTCAGCCTATTTCCACCCTGCTTCATTCCCAGAGTCCATTACATCTCTCTGCCATGCTCCCCTTAACTTTTGATGAAGGTCTTATTCCCTCAGCTGTAGTCATGGTTCACTCTTTTCTAGTGAATTTCATTCTTTCACTGAAATTTGAGAGGTCTGGGAATCACCAGAATTCAAAAAACTCACTGCTTCAGTCCAAGTTGCTACAGATGCAAATAAACAAACTCACACTCTGCTCCATTGTAACACTGTTGAGATCTTTGGAATATTGTTCAGCTGCAGAGATATCTAAGAGCTTAATAACATCTTACAGGAAAATCTATTTTTATGCAGCAGGTCAGAAAAATTAAGTCATCATCCAAAGCCATTCACATGCCTTCTTTTTATACCCAAGACATGACCTGATGACACAGGATCTTTGATTCCAAGAACAGCGTAACCAATTCATGATTTCCTGGCCTTAGCTGCTCATTTAGCCTCCACCAAAGAAAAAAGAAAAAGGCAGCAGATTTTTTACATTGATTCAGTTTTTGAATACAGTTGCCAGGATGAACATGCAGTAGTTCAGCATGCTGGAGAGAGGTGACTTGCTATCGCTGTGGCCAGAAGCAAGGAGTTAAGGAGCTCTTTAAGTTGGTAGTAATGTTGAATTCGATTATTCTTGCATCTGAGTTTGACTCCTTCCTGTAGAGTCAGAGCTCAGTCTCATCAGAAAAAAACCAGGAACATGTAAATATCAGCACCAGCCAAATTCTGATGAGGAGTCATCGTGATTTAGTCAATTTTGAAAGAAAACAGCAAACACTTTCGTAGACACATTTCCTTCACTCTTAAGACAAATTGTATAAAAATTATTTTTAACCACCAGAACAAACTTTCTAAGAAAAGCTAGAGTGTTGGAGGTAGTAGAGTTTGTGTTAAGAGGTGACATGTGAGTTTAGCAAACCTGCAACATAGGCTCAGAAATAGATACTGAGAATGTACAATAACTGACTCATCTTGTTCCCATTTCTGGAACAAATCACCTTGTCCTACTCTCTGCAAACTACAGAGACCAGAGACTTGAATCTAAAATTCATGTCTTTGCTTCTTGTTCCTTTGGGATAAATAACGTTAAACTGCTCCATTCACATGTGGACTGAGTGAAGCCAAGACATCACTCAGATGGCCCTTCAGGCTTTTCTTCTACAGAAGCAGTGCCTGAACTTCACCAGTCCTCGGGAACTGAGATGCTTTGAGCTGTACAGATGGAAACATTTCATAGTGTACCACAGGTAGCATAGGATGCTTTGATTTGGAAGGGCTGAGTGCAACACTTTGGAGGGAGTGTCCCCTGAAAACTATTTTATTGTGTTCTGTTCTGTTCTATTTTCTCACCTCAGACCCTGCAGGCCTGGGTCTCATTCCCTTCCCTCTCATCCTACAGACAGATTCACCTGTTCTGCTGAGGGAACCTGGCTAGATCAAGATGGCCAGGCGAGGATTCCTGCCTGCTTGCCAGGTCAGTGAGAACTCTGACTTTGGTATTTACTGTCTCATGCTTACAATCAGTACAAAACTGGGGCAACATGCAGGAAGGGGAGTGAGGATAATGGTATCAGTGAGGGATAACAGTGAAGTCTATCCAGGAATCCAAAATAAGGTGAAATCAAACAGTGATGGTGTAGGAAAGAGAGGGAGAAGCCAGGGCAACAGAGGGTGTCCTGTTCTTGTATTTTTCCACAGTGTGTGGGAAGCCGGTCCATCCTGTTGTAAGAGTCCAGCGGATCTTGGGTGGCATGTCAGCAAAGACAGGCAACTTTCCTTGGCAAGCTCTGACTGGCATCAATGGACGAGGAGGTGGTGCTCTCCTGGGCGACCGCTGGATCCTGACCGCTGCCCACACCATCTTCCCCAAAGGAGGAGTAGGGAACAACGTGAGCCTGGAGCAGCTAGCAGAGGAGGCTGATGTTTTCCTTGGCCACACCAACGTGGAACAGCTCCATAAGATGGGTAACCACCCTGTACGTAGGATCTTTATCCATCCAGATTACAGCCCTAAAGATGAGCACAACTTCAATGGGGACATAGCCCTGCTGGAGCTGAAACACCCAGTAACCCTGGGCCCTACACTGCTGCCCATCTGTCTCCCAGATACTTCCAACACCACGTTCTATGCAGATGGGCACGTAGGCTACGTGAGCGGCTTTGGTGTGGATAAAAGCATCATCTCAAATGATTTGAAGTACGTGAGCCTACCAGCAATTGCTCGAGAGAAGTGTCAGAGTTGGCTGGACAGTAAGAGAGATATCCCTATGGTTTTCTCTGAGAACATGTTCTGTGCTGGCTTCCTCAGGGGCAAACAGGATACCTGCCAGGGGGATAGTGGGAGCGTCTTCACGGTGTTAGACAGGGAAAGTGGTCGTTGGGTGGCTACCGGTATAGTTTCTTGGGGTATTGGCTGTGCCCAAGGTTATGGCTTCTATACCAAGATCCTCAGCTATTTGGACTGGATCAAAGGGATAGTAGAGGAGGATAGGCTCTAGATGATGCTGTCCGACTAGCTGAAGGACCACTGGTAGCATCATATCAATTTCCAGACACAGAAAATCATATCCAAAGCTTTTGATGATGTCCCAAAGGTTTTTCAAACATGCAAAGCATGTAACCCTCATGAGCACTTCTAAAAGCCACCATACTGTTTGATGAATTCTTGGTGGTACCATCAAAACTTGCCAGAGCTGCTGTACCATTGGCAGCTTGTGGAATGCCTTTGTGGATGTTCTAGTTCTTCCAAGTCTTATTATTGGATGAAGCCTTAATAATCTCATGACAGCAAACATGTTATTGTTTGAAATGCTGATGATATGATGAGAATATTGTAGTCTACTTTTGTACTCGATTGTGTGGGAAGGTTGTAGGGCTTTCTTGAAAGATGTGGTGGTTTGTGCTGAGTATAGTGTGCATTTGCCCATTGGCATCTGTGAGATTCTATGAATATTAAAATAATTGCTGGAGAAACCAGGTGTGTTATGGTTTTCTGTCCTAGTTTTTAACAATGATTGAAAATTCCCCACCACTGAAAGCAACTTATGGACTTTATATAGGGATTGTTTTACCTACCACTAAAGTGTTTCCAGTTCTGCAATGGCCCGTGGCAGCTGCTCACCTGTCACAAAACTACTGCTAGATAACCCAGTCTGAAACCCCATGTGGCTTCAAGGGAGGTGAACAAAAAATCGTCTGTGTGATGCCACATTCAAAAGACAGTGAACACAACCACCAATCTCATGGAGAAAAGAGCTCAGGAACTTTTACTGATCAGAATTTAAGGACAGATTTTTTTTATACATTATGAAATAAAGCTTTAACTGCAGGACAGCAGCTCTAAAGTGACACTGACTCGGAGAGAAGGTGACCTCTCTTGCGTTGTGGGTATTCCCTGGAGTTGTCTTCTTGTCTAGTTTTGCTGCTGCAAAATAACCTACTGTTTTCTTGTGAGTCATGGAGAGTAACAAAGTCTGCAAGAGCAGAGGAACTTGGGGGGTAATATCATAGTTGCCTTCTTGTACTGTTTCTGTGAGATCCAGCTCCAGATCTTTTCAGATGTCAGTATCTCTCATTTGCTTTAGAGATAATATGCCCTGGGAAGAGATTGGTGAAATTGCACAGGTGATAGAAGTTCATCCATGATTTCCATGGGTCAGAATTCTGTTAATTTTTCCCATCTGTATGGGCAGCAGTGGAGCATGAGAGGCAACAAAAGCATGGAAAAACAAGGTGTCCAGTTATAAAGGAGCAACTGATAAACTCTGGTTTGGGAGAGGGAATCTCATGCTTTGAAGGAGACTAGGAAGCTTTAGGAAGCTGAGGCATGGAGAACAGATAATTTGCCAAAAATCCCTATAGGGATCTGCAGCCCTCCTAGGAATAGAAATCCCAGCTAAATAAGTATTTTTCCTGTTTCCTACTCCTGGACCATTCAGCCATAGTTTTGTTTTTCTTCTCTTTTGCTGTCCTGAATTGAGTAATGTAAGACCTTCCAGAGCAGAAAATACCCCTAAAGCATCACGGGTAATCTTTTCCCACAACACTACCTTTCCTAAATCAAGGGAAGGTAGTGTTGTGGGAGAAAAATCAAGCTGTATTTCTTATCTAAAAGTCAATACATTTTGAAAAAAAAAAAAAAAAAAGCCTGAGGACAGGTGAATGAAAGGATTGAAGAGGTGTGTTCTGTTTAGCTTGATTCAGAAGTCTGAAGTCCTCGTTACTGGTAATGGTTGATCAGTGAGGTGCAACCATCTCAAAAGAACTTCACAAAGACTCTTAGGTAGAGACATGAGGTACCACAAATTATAGCCTGATGAAAGCTGGCAGCATATTGGGTCAGAATGTGACTAGACACACAATTTAGGGAGTTTTAAGGAGAAATAGGTCTAGACTGAGAAGAAGAAGGTAATACACATACAATAAACAGCACATTGCACAAAAGGCAGTTTGGACATTCTTTAATGCTGTTAGATATTCTGAACAGTACAGGAAATACATAAATCAGAAACCAGGCTCTGAACATACCCTGGGAGGCAACAATTATTCCCTCTTGTCTTCATTGAAACCTCTCTCTCAGGTGAGGCATGGCTAGGTCTTCTCCAAGTGGGAAAAAATGCAATAGAAAAAAAATGAAAGGAAGCTCTTTATTTAGAATAACATCTTGCTCTTAAGCTACTATGAGAGGAAGAGAATTCCTCTTCCCAGACATGATGACAGCGGAAGAAACAGATACATATTCCTGACTTTCCACTGAGCATAGACAACAATGAGTTACACTTTGTTATATATTGCCCAGCATATACACAGAGTGAACAGGATCACAGCCAGCCCAGACATGTAGCCAATCACATTTAGAAAGGGTGATTGTGCTGAGAAAGAGCTATTTCTGCCAAGCTTCTGCATCCTCATGCATGCTCATGGTCTCTCTAATCCAGTCCAAATAATGCACTACTTTGGTGTAAAGACCAAAGGTACCACATTTTGGTCCCCAGGAGATCAGCCCTGCGACATAGTACCGTGTGTCATTAAGAGGATCTTGGATAGCATAGGCTCCACCACTGTCCCCATAACAGCTGTCCTTGCCACCACCAGCACAGATCATATTGTCGGTGAATAGGTAAACAACAGAATCATCGAAGCCCTCTGGTTTCACAGATCGGCACTTGTCCATGTCCACCACAGGAATCTGGGCCTTCCAAAGATCCTTGGGTAGTTTTCCTCTCTCTCTCTGGCCCCATCCAGCAATGTAGCCCAGAGTCCCTTTTTGCAGTTCATATTCCGGTGATTTACCAGGAAGACAGAGGGGTGAGATGTTTGGACCCATCTTCACAGGATCCCTCAGCTTCACTAGTGCAATATCATTATCAAAATCAGTCCTGGTTTCTATGTCCTCCTCCTTCCAACCAGGATGGATGAATGAAGCTTCTGGGATCAGATGTTCAGCATCCCAGTCCAGAGATTCTCTACCAACATTGACCACCCCAGCGTACATGGTGGGCTTTTCATACCCCTGCAGCACATGAGCAGCAGTCATTACCCATCTTTCAGAGATGAGGACACCACTTGCTCTTGGGTCATTGAAATAGACTTGCCAGGGAAAGTTTCCCTTTTCTGCACGGGTGCCTCCAAAAATCCTTGCTGTGTCTTGGATGGGATTACTAGGCACCCCACAGACTGGAAAGAAAAGAAAAAAAAAAGAAGAACCAGATGGCAGAATTAGTAATTACAAACAGGGGGTTCTTTGGTACTGCTAAAGAGCCCATCATCCCCTCTTTCTTGCATCCTCTAAATCATTTTTAATTCTGAGGAACTGATATTTATATTTTATGCCACAGTTTGCAACTAGTACTTACAGAGAAATTAAAGAAAATTTTATCAAAACTACTATCAATACTCAATTTAGACTAAAAATATTCACTCTCAAATTCTTTTTTCTGTAAAGCAGTTGTCACCCCACCAGTGTTAGGCATGCCAAAGCTCACAATTTCATTGCCTTCTAGCTAGCATTTTTCCTTTGCTGAATTATGCCCTTTAGGTGAAGGGATTATCTTTGAAAAAGTATTTCCTTAAGTTCTTAGAAATATCACACCACTCTTTAAATGTTTTTTTTTTTTTCCTATGAACTCCAGATAGTCTCAAGTCCTGCGTTGAGGTTTGTCACTGATGTTTTACTATTTTTCCTTTCCATTCTATTACCATGTAAAATCTTAAGCAGTGGAAGATCTTATCTCTGGGTCTTATGGGTGCAGAGATGCTCCATGCTTTTTTGAGTAAAATGTTCTGTAACATTTTGCAAAATGTGAGCACTAAGGGCATAAACAAGGCTGGTCATTCTGACATACCCAGAAAATTGATTTCCTATCACACTGCCTTGTTTACATTGAATCCTTAGTCCTATAGTCAGAGATTAAGGAACCATAGCCAGCAGGTAGCTTCCAAATTCAATGAAGCAAAGTTTGTCAAAGAATTTCACATAATCATACAAAGATTTAAGCTGGAAGTTACCTCTCAATGTCTCTGGTTCAACCTGTTCCTTCCTAACTGCCCTCACCCCTGCCCTCCTAACTGCAAAGCCAGGTTGCTCAGGTGACTTGATCATCTCCCAAGGTGGTGATTAGCCAGCCTCTCTGAACAACTGATCTAGTGCTATGGGGGAGCATTTTTGCTTAAATACAGTCAGAATTTCCTTTGTTGCAATTTGAGCCTGTCATTGTCTTTTATTGCTGTGTCCCGCTGAGAAGTGGTCTGGCTTCATATTCTTTGTAAACTCCTCTTTTGTAGTAAATTCCCTGAGCTTTATCTTAAAGTTTTCTTTTTGCAGTGTGCACTTGTACAGCCAAGTCACTGGCTGAGGTGGCTCTTAAAAGAGTTGAATCATCTTCATCTGGATCTTGTATTTTGCCAATGAGGATTTGAGGGTTTGAGGTAGTGGACATGCATCATGTACAACTAGGACTAGTCATGCTGCCTCCTCTAAAAGGGTAAGTTGACAGTGTGCAGTATAGATGGGGTTTAAAAATTCTCTCTATCAGATGGAAGTTAAGACCCAGCCCTAACTCCCAGCAGTCAGGAGCAGGAGCACTACCCTCCTCAGTGTCTCCCAAGTACACAAAGACAGGATGACGGAGATCTTGCCTGAGATTTCAGAGTAACCATAGCTGAATACTGAAGGACACATTAAACCTTCATGGTTTAGGCTATGTATTCCAGTCAGAGTAGTGAAATGCCTTTCCCTATAGTGTTGCAGTGTAGCTTAGGACTGAATACAGAAAGGTCCAGCATTGTCAGACATATTTTGACCTGTCAGTCTTTTTGCTATCAGCAATGAAAATGAAGATCTAAAACACTGAACAACTTGAGACTGTCCACACTTGAAGATGGAGAGATTGGTATAGAAACACATACTGATGCCTGAAGAGGTCCTGTTATACCAGATGTCTTACTGTGTTGCCCATTTTTGTTTCCAGTTTCTTTATTCTGCCTCATGTGACCTTTCTTTGGGGCCCACAGCTTACAGAAATACCTTGTTCAATACGATTTAAACAATATGAAAACATCATCTGTACTTTCAGCCTCAACAGCTTAAAAATACAAAGAAGAAAGAAGCAGTGGTCTTCATATGCCCCATGTACATACACACAGATTTTGGTAGTACCTGGGACACATTTTGGTAGCTTTGTTCCCATCTCTTCATTGACCCATTCTCCACTGGCCGAGCACTGATACACCACTTCAGAAACATGAGAGAAAAAAAGAGTTCCATAAGGATACAATCAAGATGAAGAGAGGGTGAGTAGCATTACTGTAAATGATGTATTATCCTTCTCATTTCCAAAGCAAGCACAGCTGGGTAAACATTGCTGTTATTTCCCTACCAGGGTGTTTCTATCCCTTTTTTGGAGAGACCTCATCTAATAGATCTCTTGAGTCCTTCACTTTTCCACCAGAACTTTGTGCTACGTGTCACAAAAACCTCCATGGTTCACTCACTGGGCAAACGAGAAAGGACTTGCTCATGCATTTAAGGCCAGCAGTTCAAGTACAGACATTGTTAGAGTGTATTAAACACAGAGGCAAGACAAAACTACTACCTGCAATCCCACACAAACAAGAACTTTTCCTAGTCTTGACCTGATGGGATATAATCCCAGCCCCATGACAATGCCAGAACCATTCCTTAGGCCTTTGATCAAAGAAGTGTGGCTGTGTAGCAGAGGCAGTGCTCACCATCATCTTTGTTTTCTAGGGTGTAGTAAGGTGCATCACACTGATACCGGACAGCAGCTTCATACAGAGGCTCATGGAGCTCAGACACATACACAATTTGGGCATTGTCAACAGAAGGAGGATCACCACAGTTCACAGCTGTAGGGGAGAAACAAAAATGATCAAATATAGTCCAAAGAGCATCCTCACTCAACAATATGATTATTCTGTATGGTAGGGAACCACTCAGCTTCTTTGATCCCTGCACAGTCATGGGCACTCAGTTTCTCTGCCCCTTCAGCATGCTCACATCCCAGTCCTTCAGCATTTCCCTAACCTGGAGATATAGCAGATCTAGAGCCTAAAGATTCCATTTCAGTTTCCTTCCCACAATACCGAGATGGGTCACTTACGAACACAGCTCAAATGGGAGCTGCTCCATTCACCATTGTCCTGACAGCTGGAGTGAAAACTCGTGATGCTGTCTCGTTGCTAGGAAAAAGAACACATGATCCATGTAAGTCTCCGGATATGAAATATATCTGATATAGACACACGCCCTCCCTCAAAATACTGCAGTGGCTGGAAGAGGTTTCCACTTACTACTGCTGTGTTGGAAACTTTGAGTCCCCAAAGGTACTCAGGGCACCTGATGGGAAATGGCCTCAAGATGCTGCTGAGTGGGCCAGAGGGAACATGTGCTTTTTTATGCAACTTACCCTCACAATTTCGTAGCCTTCTACACAGGTCACCTTCACATTGTCCTGTAAGATATACCTGTCCTTCTTTGGGTCAAGAACAGAGTTGGGGATGACACTTGGGGGACAGGTCACAGCTTTGAAGAGATAGGTGGAAATCAGTGATTAATTGCTTCAAGATTTACTCTCCTTCCAGATCCCAACTTCTTTCTCTCTGTGACTTTTTTCCCCAGTAAACAGGCATCTTCTTTTTACTCAATAGCAGCAGCTGTGAACATGTTAACATGCTGTTGTACCTTGAATCTGACCTGGTACAAACCCTCTCCCTAACTCAGCAGCAGAGTGAACACATTCCCAAGTGTTTACTCACGATCCCCATAGTAGCGTATTTTCCAGCCTTTGTGCTGTACAGCGTTGTCTGTCTGGAAGATTATGTCAAGAATGTTGCTCCTAGTTTTGATTTCAGGAGGAAATTTGCTGCCACAATATGGACCAAAATGTTGCTTTCCAGAGACAAGCTGGGAAAATACCACACAAGATTAAATGAGAAATACCAAATGTATTTAGAGAGATATTAAAACATATACTCAATATATACATATTCAAATGTATTCCCACAAACTCGACAACATAGTTGAAAATAAACACCAAACCTGAGGAGATTGATGGGAAATCCAGAGCACCCTGACTCCCTTCCCACACCTACTGTTAAGCTGTCGAGACAAGTCCCATTTGAGTCAGCTGGTTCCACATCGAAGTCCCCGCTGCGTATGGTCAGCACCACGAAGTAGCCTGGACTCAGAGCCACTCGATACTCACACCGTGAGTTCTCTGGGTACTGGCTGGGATAGTTGGGGCTGGCAATCTCCCCTGAGGGCTCAGTGAAGACATTTCCACTGCAGTTCACTAGAATTTAGAAAGGAACACAAGTAGGATTCAGAAAGGAAATGGTCCATGTGTGCGGCTGACAAGTTTTCCCTACCTGCAATAAGCATGTCATAACATTGCATCTTTCCCAGAAACCAGGGCCACCTTCTATCCAGTTAGCATGGACTTTAACTCCTTTTTACCCTCCACCTGCAATTTAGGCTCCCTTTCCTCATGCTCAGGTTCTCATGTTACACTCCTTTCAACATGCACCATTCATGACCTTGTAACTTCTTGATTCAACCCAAGCAGATCCTTGGCCACTTTTATGTCTTTATGGAACTACCCTGTTTTGTCAGAGATTTAAAGATTTGCAGATAGCAGCATGCTAAGAAGCATCTCCATCACAGTCTTTAAAGAATGTCATTTAGTAGTTTCTTAATTCTCTTGACACAAAAATAAAAATAAGAATGTTGAGAATGTGTTAATAGAAATTCCCCAAATTATGGTCTACTGCAGTTCAGCTTTGCACTGGAATGTTTTTTTTTCTCCAAAATATACCTGTCACAAGTGGCTGAAAAGGTTGATAAAAAAGTCTTCCAAGCACAATATTTCAATTGGCCTAAATTAACTCTTGTTGTTGACCACAGCTCATGTAGATGTCTTACCTCCACAAGTTTTGTTATCCTCATAGAGGAAATAATCTGGTGGACAGGTACAGAAGTAACCTCCAATATAATTATTACAGTAATGACTGCAAGGTTCCTCCACAAAATCTGTGCACTCATCCAAGTCTGCAAGTGTGAAAAGAAGAATCAGCTAAAATTAGGAGAGAGCTCTGAGGGCAGGAGAAAGATGAGAAAGTGAAGCAAACACTAGAGGACAACAAGGAAAAGGCATCACTAAGACAGTATTTATACTGGACATATTGTAATGCAGTCCTGTCTGCCTGGGATCTCTTTTAAATAAGGCACTCTTGCAAGGAAAAATCTGTCTGTCAGCTTTCCTCCCTGCTCCAGCCTGGACACTACAAAGTTTCAGTGGAGACTGTTTTAACCTTACCCACTGCAACATAGTAGGCTGCAAAACCAGTGAAACGCTCCTCATTGGAAAAGTCTGATTGGAAGTTCATAGTGAGGGTGTTGTAAGGGACATGAAATTCCTCCACAATTGAGGAGCCAGGGGCACGAGGTTTCTTCTGCCCACAAAGCACGCCTTCAACATGACCACCAGACAGGATCTGCAGAAGAATTCAGAGACATCTTACCTCGCTACTGGAACATGTGTAATTACCAACACTTGAGTCTTTCAGCTTATAGGTGCTAAGGTGCAGCTCAATCGAGCCCTTAGACAACCTGTTTCATGATATTCGTAAGACACTTCAGGATTGTTCCCTCCTACTGACTTCCCAGCTATGAAACACCTGTCTTAATTTCTCAGATACAAATTAATCCAGACAGTTCTCTGCTAACATCCTTTCCTCAGGCCCACTTGTACAAAAAATCAACACGAATGATTGATTCAAAATGGCAAAACCAATCACTGACAGTCCACAGAGCAGCCCAGCGGGTTCACTGGTTTGTAGCAAAAGGACACGTTATTACAGAGCACATCCATCCTTCAGTCCCACCTTGAAGGACTCCTGATGCTGCATCTGATCTTATTGCCCCTTTTCACACAGAGATATGGCAGGATAACATGGTCTTGTTTCTGTATGTTTGTGTGGAAATGCTCCATCTTTAGTGCCTTGTAGGATAACGTGGAGCAGAGCTAGTTTTAAGAACTCTGTGGTGCATAGCTCATAGGAAACCTGTGGTGCAAGGGACCACAGCACTTTATTTGAGTGTCCACTATCCATACACAGAGGGATTGTTTTTAACCTTCATCCTTTCCAATCAATTTCTGATTGCATTTAATAATCTATGTCCACTCATGGATTAATTCTGAATAATTTCAGGCACAGACAACCATTGCCCTAAGAAAATGGTCCTTTTACATCTACAGTTCACTGGCTAAGAATATGCCTTGCAATAGAGAAGTGTCAGAGATGCCTAAAAAGGCTTTTCATATGATTATAGGAGAAAAATGGGGAGGAGGGCATAGATGGAACAACCAATTGGCAGACAACCACCATGTGGCTATGAGGCAAACTCAAACCCATTTAGTGACTGTTGGTGGACATAGATCCAGTCATATGGGCTTGTTGGAGATCAGAACACGAAGGATGTGCCTACCTCCTGTTCCAGCCCTGAGCTTTGTACACAGCTCTGCTGTTCTGTGCTCTAACCCACCTTTATGTCTTTTTCTCACCCAAAGGCAGAGGCAGTACCTTCACAAAGTCATATTCGCAGTTCTGTGATGGTTCAAGATCCAGATGTGTGAAATAGAGGTGAATGCCATATCCTGAAGGAACCTGGATTTCCCAAGATTCCTTCAGATCATTGGGATACACCTGAGGATAATTGGGTGACAAGATCTCTCCGTACATGGAGGCCGCATTGGCCCAGATAGGGAGACAGAAGAATACAAGGTACCTGAGAGAAGAGGAAGGAAGATGATGTTGCAGAAGTCTTCTCTGTCCACACACATGCACAGTCCTCGATGAAAAAGTCAGTCTTTGGCTGTACATAGCATGCAGCAGAACTCCTGGCTCTGGAGTTTTAATGACCAGTGTGGGGCTTGTCTTTCTCCTGTAGCTTTTCACATAGGAGTATAACCCCAGTTGTGCTCTCTGATTCTCTCAAGCTAGTAATGCTGCAGGATCTGGACACAAGGGTCTTAAGGTCTATTCTCTACTTCATTGTCCTGTTCTGAAAGCTATTTGAGCTATAGATACATTCAGATTTGAGAATCAGTACAGCATTACAGGAAAAACATCTAATTTATAAAACGTGACTACTAATAAACCTGAGTTCCCCTTGGAGATTAAATAACTCACCACATCTGGAAAAAGCAGTTCTTCCCTTCTGCAATCTTTCATGAATTGGACTTTGTAGTTACGATCTAGGACAAAAACCAGTGTGATTGATTAATGTTGACTGTGCTTCTGTCTGCTAAGCAGGTCAAAGACCCTAAAACCCCAACTTGTGGAGATTAGGTCAATGTTTTGCTTCAAAAGCAAATTTATATCTCTGTCTCTTCCTGCATACAGCAACCCCAAGCATCAAGAAGGGATGCTAAGCTCCGTACTGACAAAATGGAGAGATGATTTCTATCTTGGTACTCACCACTACTCACGCTCTGCCCTTCTGACCATCGGTGTATCCAGAGACCATGCTGGTGCACAGCAAATTAAGACAGAAACACCTCCCCCTGCCAGGGTACCCAATCCATTCTTCTCAGCACCCCAGAAATCATGCTCAGGTTGGGAAGCAGCTTGCCTGACCCTTTTAGCTTTCAGTGACGTTCAGGAAAATGTTCCTTTTTCATTTCTAATGTTTGCAATATTTACCTTCTCTCCCTAGTTCGTATCTGGTTTTCTTCTCTCGTCCCTTCTCTTCTCTCTTTCGCTTTTTGTTCCTGTGCACACCCTCCTCCAAACGCACCCAAACCGGGGTCTGCAGAAGAGAGCTCTAATTTGCAGCATCGCAGCACCCTCTATCTGTGGGACGTGGCTTCCCAACCTTACCGCGCGGGTGAGATGCAGGCCTTGACAGCTCTCGGCAGGAAGAGGAATTCCCAGAAAGAGTTGCTCAATCCTGTTGGCTCAGGCTGCCCGGGAGAGCGCACAGGTCTGGTCTCTATTTTCGGGAAATCAGATGACTTTTGGGAAAAGGGAGGAGTATAGACTTTTCGGCTGCCTTCCCTCTCCTCCTCTTGCCCCTCCCCTTTAAAAGTTGGGAACAACATCCAAAGGGTGTAAAAAAGGGAGAGTCCAATGCTTCTGCATGGAAAAACCTGTTTGATCGTCCTGTCCAGAAATCACTTTGCTGAAGTTCACTGTTCCTGCAACCTGATGGCCACAGGGCTGCTGCCACTCCTCCTCATCTGATGCTTCGGAGACCCTTTCTAAGGGGGAAAAGTAAGAGCTTAGGACTGGGAACTCATAACTACCTCCTTATTTACCAAGTGAACTTCGTGTAAGAGCATGTTCATCATGTTCATGTCCATCAGACTTGCCCTGGAGCAAGTTAGATCTAAGACCCTTACGGAATGGAGTTTAAAGACTTACACTAGGTAGGACCCTTAGTCCAGCCAGTGCCCACAAGCCAAGGCCAAAATACAAGCTAAAATCACTGTCACTAATACTCTAGGAACCCACTCCTCCTCACAAACCAGCTGCACTAGGATTGGACCATAAATGAAAATGTAAAACTCCGTTACAGCCCCAACCCTTTACAATCAGCACAGCACACTTCAGAGCTTGTTTTAGCCAGCACAAAAATAGTGCTCCAAGTTTCAACAGGCCAGAGGGAAAGTGCATTTGCAAAGCCCAGCTGAAAGAGTTTTTATACTGTCAATGGAGAGAAACACCTACAGATGAATCATAACTGACTCCACTGTAGTCAGGATAAAGGCTGTGCTTGAAGAACATGCCTTATCTGTTTTCAATGTCAAACTGAGAATGGAGAGAGAAATAAAACAGAGTGTCATCTCACTTCTGATGAATCTTGGGAGCACAGCTTAATGTTTCCAACTGGAATTTTGAGAACCAGGAAAACAGTGATGAAAGATACACAACAAATCACAGAGAGATATTTTCTCCTCTGAGCTGGGAAAATAAAAACCCTGTCAGTGACTCTTCAAGCCACAATCATATTTTAAAATGGGCATGACAGAAATAAAATGAGTGTGGACTGATACATTATGCATGTCATTTCATCACAAAGGAATTGTATATTTTCATATAAACCTGACTCAACTTGTCTGTAGCAGTGGTAGATTAATATGTGCATAAATATTAGTAATTCTTTAGAAAACATATACCTACTAATTAAGAAAAAGATTGATGAAGTTAGTTAAATAAAAAAATAGCTGCATTTTATCTGGCCACATGTCTGCATAATGCTAACTATTTATGCAAAAGATAGTTAATATTTATGTATATATTTACACTGAATACATATACAGCACTTGATTGCATTTGCTCAGATCTGTATTGTTTTTACAACTCATAGATGAAACAGCTGGGTAATATATTTCACAATTCACTGAAATAATGCCAGATAAGAATTTAAAAGAGGCAAAATCGTGCCATTAAGGTTAATAAATTATAACATTAAGTTTGCCAATGCAATATAATTCTTCTCAGATGCACATGCATTCGCTTAGATTCCTAAATTACATGATGACATACAACTTTTCCCAAATTGCATAAGACAAAACTTTTCTTAAGATGACTCAGAATTGTGCAGCTCTACCTTTCTGCCAGATGTTATGAAGCAAAGTAGTGTTCCAGGTTTCATAAAATAACCATCTAAAACAGGCTTGACTGGCTTGTCTTCCCCTAGGAAGCTGGGGGGAAAAGAAAGCTTTTCTCAAGTTCTAAATAAAAGCCACACTTTCCCATCTGGAAACATTGAGTCAGTGCATAAAACAAAGGGAGTAAATATCAAAAAAGGAAACATCAACTGAGTTAATGCATAAGTCCCTGCATAAGCAGGGAATCAAAGATATGTAAGCAACAAGTAAAATATGCTCCATCTACCAAGAGCTTGGCAGTAATTTTCCTGTTTCCCATTCTGCCAATAAGAGGATTCAGTGGGTTTCTTGCACACTGCACTTCCCACCTCCCTCTTGTGACCCAAGCCAGCTTTGTTGTCAGTTATTAAATTCAGATTAGCCTTGGCTAAGCCCCAGGAAAACCTATGTGTTCTGGCTCAGAACCTCTCAGTATAACCCAGAGATTTCCATCTCTGCATACTGTACCAGGGGGGTTTTCACCTCTTTTACTCCCTCCATCACTGAGTCTGAATGCAAAGGTCTCTGCAAAACCTGGGAGTAGAGAGCACTCTGCTCTGTGCACTGTGCCTGCTGCCTCCTGACTCCTTTCCCCTACATCCCTGGGTGTAGCTTCAAATGGCTGTGACTGCTGAGCACAGGCAACCACTGCATAGGCAGTGCATCATGTTTCTTACAAACAGAAGCTCTATAGGCGTGTTTACTTTTCCCTGCTCTGACTCACAGCTGAGATGTCCCACCGTGGGATAACTGGTGTGGGTTCTGCTGTGACTTTCCAAGGGATTTTCATCCTCACTGCACACATGGCATCCCGGAGGTGAACTAATGCCTGAAGAGAAGCAGTTTCATCTAGTAGAGTAAAATATTCCTAAATACTTGAGCTTACTTTCACAGAGTCATAGGATGGTTTGAGTTGAGAGGAACTATAAGGATTATCTAGTTGCAACCCTCCTGCCATAGGCAGGGGCACCTGCCACTAGACCAGGTTACTCAAAGCCCCATCCAATCCGGCATTGGAGGCCATCCCTTCAAGGGGTGGAGAATCCACAGCTGTTCTGGGCAACTTGTTCCAGTGCCTCACCATCCCCACTAGTAAAGAATTTCTTCCTAATATCCAGTTTAAACTTACCTTTCTTCAGGTTAAACCCGTTCCCCCTTGTCCTGTCACTACTTGCCCTTGTAAAAAGTCCTTCTTCGGCTTTCTTGTAGCCCCTTTAGGCACTGGAAGGTGCTATAAAGTCTCCCTGGAGCCTTCTCTTCTCCGGGCTGGGCAGCCGTGGCAGAGCCGCTGCTGTGAGAGGAAGCGCGACGTTCCGGTGGCAGGAGAACCCGCCCGTTCCCCGCGGAGTGAAGCCATCGGCGGAGACCCAGCTCGCCGGTCCCGGCGGCACCGAGAGGCGGCAGCAGAGACCGGCCGGCCCCGGGGAGTGACTGCCGGGGGTGACTCGCATGGACCCCCTGGTGACACTCCCTGTGCCCGGCAAGGCGAGTCTGAGCCCCCCCCCGCCAGGAACAGAGGACACGATCTGCAGCTCCCCCGTTTCGTAGAGGGGGAGTTCGGGAATGGAGAGCTCTGACATCGCACAGGACAAGAGCCTCAAGGTGCCGAGCTTCAGGTTGGGTATTAGGATAAAATTCTTTTTGGGAAGGGTGTTCAAGCGTTGGAACAGGTTGCCCAGGGAAGCGGTGGAATCACCATCCCTGGAAGTGTTCAGAAAACCTGTAGATGTGGCACTTAGGGACATGATTTAGAGGTGGACCTGGCAGTGTTGGGTTGATGGTTGTATTCAATTACCTAAGAGGCCTTTCCCAACCTTAATGGTCCTCTGATTTATTTGTGCAATAATCTCCACACTGAAAGGGTGATTTCAAGCACACTATCCTCTCCCCACCTACAACACCACAGAGTCACAGTTTCTCCTTCTCTCTGGTTTGGCATTCACCCATTCCTAACTTTTTCCCCGCTGGCTCCAAGAACTCCTATTCATCCTTCTAATGAAAACTTATTTTCATGTATTCCCCTGCCTATTATTCCAAGCAGTCACCCTTCTCTCAGTATACTCCATCTCTTGCTAGTGGTTATTTCTCTCCTTATCCTCCCTGTGCTTTTCCCTGGACATAATAATTGCCAGCCACAGATTTCTGTCCTACTTAATTTTATTCAAACTCTTGCTTTTCTAGTATCTTCCTCCTCCCCATCAGTGTTCGACCCTAAATCTACTCCCCACATAGTCCCCTTGCCCAATTCTTAGCCCATTCCTCTCCTATGCCAATTTCAATCAGAATAAGCTCCTGTGCCTGCCTGGGAGAAGAGACACTGGCAAAGAGCACAGGATTCCTGTTTCAGTTCCTCAGCATGCAAGAAATGGTCCTGGAAGGAAAGTCCTAAAAGAGTTCTTGAAGAACCATCCGGGATCTTGTACGGCTGTGGTCTGTGGGAAAGCTGCATGAACCACTGGAACACAGTCAATGGAAATTAATTTGCAGAACCTTCAAACCTTGCGATATTCCCATATTGCCACACCAAGCTCATGTGAATCTCAAGTTTCACATTAATATATATGTAATGTTATGAAACCATGGCATATCTTCAGGACAGTAAATAAAAATTTCTGGCTACACCCCCTCCTCTCAAGCATAACACTGGTCTGATTATTAAAATAAAAATACTGCAAAATAGCAGTACACTCATCATGATCCGAGTCTCAAAAACAGCTACTACGCTCTGACCCGAAGTAGCAATCTAGCATTTAATCTAAACAGGTCAAATATAGCAACATTTCAAGCAACTGAAAACAGAATCTCGTAATGGAAATTGTTAGGCAATCTCAGGAGCAGATGCTGCTTCTGAAACCCATCCCTGACAACAGTAAATTACAGAATGAAAGAAGTCTAAAAGTTCATATGCACTCTGTCTCACCATCTATGTAATTAACTGACTTCAAGTGTATTTAAATACTACAGTATGTAAAAAAAATTTATTACAAATACTGGACATTTCTAATAAGTTCCACTTTGCGCAAAAGGAGTGTGTCAGTTGTTTCCTCAGCTATTTGTGAACACAAAGGTCCTAGATCAGAATTTAGTCCAGTCCAGCATACTGTCCCTTTTTCTGCAATCTCAGGTCGATGGGAGGACTCCACATGAGAGAGACAGTGGTGCAAACCCATTTTTGCTGCTACAAATGTGTTCTTCAAAACCAGACAGAGCACCTTGACTTTCAAAAGCAGAAGGAGTCTGTGTCTGCCAGGACACAGAGGTCTACTTGGGCAGGACATGTACTAGGGCATGTGGAAAGCTAAGCACAAAGCTGTAAACCCTCGTGCCAAGCCCAACACAGTACCAGTGCCTGCAGCAACAGTGGTGTGGTTGGTGCCAGGTTACAACAGTCTGACCTTCAAAGCAAGGCCATTGCTCACAGAATCTAAGTAATCCTCCAGGCATGATCCAAGTTTTAACAGAAAGAGGACAAGAAGGGAACAGGAAGGATGAGGTGAGGGGGAGCCAAATATGGACTTTTAAGGGAGAAGGCAAGTGTATGGTGATAGTACACTGGTATACCCTCCCATTTTTGGCTATCTAAAATGTAGCTGCTTACTGAGCCAGAAGTTATATCTGTATGTTGCTGTTTACATATTCTTTGTGGATCTTTCTTAAATGAATGTTCTTATCACTCTTTCACTCATTCATGGACTTTTAATATAATGACAACAGCTATAGTTCCCTGTCAGACAACAGCTCAGCTGAGCAGGATAGAGACTTTAAGAAGTTGTCCCCTCAGAAGAGTTAAATCTGCAGGATAATTTAATGTTACCAAACACCAGAGGAAGCTTGATTATGGAGTGGATTCCTTCAGTGGTGATGCTAAAAGGCCTTTCTGTAATCTGGCTTTCCATTTTCATTAGACTTCTACAAATGTTGACGTTTGAGAGGATCATTCCTTGTAAACATGACTGGGGGAGGGACAGACAGCATCATGTTCATATAGGACTCACTTAGGAAACTGGCCTAAATATCATAAACACACAACCGAATGGGGAAATGAGAGAGATATTCCTTGGAAATACAGTCCTTAAACTTCGCAAAAAAATTGGCAGTGACCAGTTAAGGTGGACAAACACAGTAACCTATTTGTAAATAACTTATTTGGCGGAGTCAGCTATTTGGGAAGGGTTTAAAATCCCTACTAAACATCTTGGCCTGCCACTCTGCACCTTACACTGCCTTCGGGGGACTTCTGGAGGTCGAGGCCAAGATCTCCCCTTCTTCATGCACTTCCTTACTGCATTGATTACTCATATCCTTTTTTCTCATCTTCTGTGAGAAAAAGGTATCTGCTGAACATCTCCAAGGCTGAAGATTTCCCAGCCTCTCTAAGCACCTGTTCCCACAGTGAGACATCCCTTGGTCCATTTGAACTTTCCTTTGTGGCAGCTTGAGGACATTGCCTGCCGAGTTTTCACTGTGGGCCTCTGAAATTATTCTGCCTCAGTTCTCCCTTAGCTTCACATTAAGCCCCATGTTATTTTGTGTGCATTTGTCTTCTGAACTTTCTGAGATTTCCGTCAAATCATTCTTTCATTCTTTTCATCCCTTATCTGCTCTACTCTCTGCACACACTGTATCTCCTGCACTGCCCCATGTGCAGTTTAACTGCTCTTTCAAAGACTTCTTCCTCTTCCTTCTCTCAATCTGTGCCTTTGCCACTAGGAAATGAAAGATAGGAGAAAATCCACATCATTTAAGGTGAAACCTGTGCCCACCGAGGCCTGTTTCCAGCAGGTGAGCCCATCCTGCAGCTACACCACAGCCTCATGGCCAGACCTGCACCTGAGGCAGAGTAATCGTATGTGCCAGCATAGGCACATATGTGAGCTAAGGAGCAGCTCAGCAGAAAAAATCCTGGGGGTCCTGGCACACCAGCCCGTGGTGCACCCTGACAGCACACTGGGTGCTATGGATGACAGCACAGTCAGCAGGTGGAGAGGAGCAATTATTTCTCTCTTCATGGCACAGACAAAGTTGCTTTTGGTTTTCTGCATCCATTATGGACTCCCTAGCTCAAGAGAGGTGTGAACCAACCAGAAAGAGCCTAGTGGAGGACCACTGGATAGGTGACCAGAGCTTTGATTCTGAGGAAATCTGGATTTGTTTAGCCTGGAAAAGAGAAGGGCAAGAGGAGGCAAGGTCTTTAGCCTGGTCTCCTATGTAAGTGAGGTCTAGGTGGGCATGCTGCCAGTCAGTCCCTCTCCCAGTCAGCTTTGACAAGAAATGGGGTCTGATAGGGGCTACTGCCTAAAGGGATTGAGCAGGATGAAGAGGATGATTCAGCACTGACTCAAGAGCCCAGGCAGGCTGAGAGCTCTTCACCTGTGAAAATGTACAGCAATTGCCCAGACAATGCCCTAAGAAACCTGATGCATCTTTGGGGGGTACTCGTGTACAACTGCATGAAAGGACACACCTCACAGAATCACAGAATATGCCGAGTTGGAAGGAACCCACAATGATCGTCAAGTCCAACTCCTGGCCCTGCACAGGACCATCCCCTAGAATGACACCATGTGCCTGAGAGCATTGTCCAAACGCTTCTTGAACTCTGCCGTGTTTGGTGCTGTGACCACTTCCCTGGGGAGCCTGTTCCAGTGCCCAACCACTCTCCGGGTGAAGAACCTTTTTCTAATATCTAACCTTGTCTAAGAGAAGGCCATCCAACTGTTGAGTTATGAGGAGGCTGTGTGGGCAGAGCTGCCCAGTAACTACAGAGTCACAGAATCACAGAATTGCTAGGATTGAAAGGGATCTCTGGAAATCGAGCCCAACCCTCCTGCCACAGCAGGGTCACCAGGAGCAGGTGACACAGGAACACGTCCAGGTAGATTTTGAGTGTCTCTGGGCAGCATGTTCAAGTGCTCTGCCACCCTCAGTGTAAAGAAGCTCGTCTTCATATTGAGGTGACACTTCTCGTGTTTTGGTGTACGGCCATTGCTCCTCAACCTGTCGCTGGGCACCGCTGACACTGTGCCTGGCACTGCAGCACACTGAGTGGGGTGCCACAGGGACAGGGCAAGGGACAGGTGTTGCCATAATGCTGGTACGGGAAGCAGATCCCTCTGGGCCATGAGAGCCAAGCACCAGGGGTCTGTCCTGCAGCGGCTGCTGGGGTGGTGGGACGGACAGCGTTGGGGAAGCTCGATCAGTGCCTCGAGCCGAAACTGAGGCCGAGNGGACCAAAAACGGGGCCGGAGAAAAGCCGAGGGCTGAGGCTGGGGCCGAGGTCAAGGCCGAAGCCAAAGCCAAGACCCAGATCCCGGCCAACGTCACGGCCCCACACCGGGGCCCCGCCGCCGCCCGCGCTCCCGCGCTCC
>WEIV01003878.1:86074-105906 GCA_013390005.1 Calyptomena viridis
GACCGGGGAACGCGGGACGTGCCCCGCAGCAGCTCCCCGGGGCGGACCCTCGGCCGTCCCGGTGGAGACGAGCACCTCGCTCGGTTTTCCCCGCAGGAGGTCGGGGTGCGGTTCTGGCAGGCCGCCTGCGGAAGCGGGACAAGGAAAAGCCCGGAGTGCCAGGGAAAGACCCCGCTCTGGGCCCGTGTCCCGGGCACAGGAACTTTGTTAGCGATTGTCCCGCTGGTTCCGTGGGAGTGCCCCGGTGCTTCATGTGCATCCAGAGCCCCGTGTGCCTGTGTGTCCGCTCGGGAATATCCACAGCCCCTCCGAGGTGTTTCCCGGTCGGAGTGCGGGGAGGTCTCTGCCCGGAGACATGGGCAGTGTGTGCGGCAGGGATGGCACTGAGAGGCAGGGGCGTGTCATCCCAGGGAATTGCCAGGTAGGGTGAGCAAAGCCTGCTGGAGCAGTGGCCGGGAGAACTGGGATGATGTCCTGCGCTCCACCTGCAACGAGAAGCATGTTGCAAAACACACGCTGCCTGCGCTTATGTAAACATGAGATACTTAAGACTCGTGTGAAATGGTTAGAGCAGGGCTGGTGTTATGATGTGGGCTAGCGATTGAGGGAGAGGTTGTAGCTCCCAAAACATTAATTCAAGTGTATGTACACACTATCTACGTAAATCTCTGCAGATGCCCAGTGAAACTTTGGGTTGTGAAAGCATTCGGGGGTGTGGTCACCTAGCAGAAAGGAAACACAAGCTTCCCTCTGAACCTGAAAATGCGTCTGAAGTGATGCAGCCGCTACTGTGTAATCTGTCAAAATAAAGTCGCTTTGGCTGACTAGAAGTATAATTTTTAGAAGAGAGATACCAGCAAGAAAAACTGTGTCACTTCATAACTGTGGTCTGCACCAGACTTATTTCTGCCTGATTTGGTTTATGATGTGTGAGATCAAACTGAACCAAAACATTCTGCACGTCAAGGGTAGATATAGGAGACTGAACTGACTATCATTTTGAACTCAACATAGAAGTTAATTAAACCAAACTTCTTCTGTAAGAAAAAAATGAACTAATAGGTAACGTATACGGGACGTGTGCACATCAAAGTGAATTACTCTAGCAGCTCCCCACAGCTAAACCGTAAAAGTCCTGCTTTCCTTTCTCACACGTCTGTCTCTGGTACTTGAATTGCGATCTGATTGAACTTACTTGCTTGGCAGAAATCTAAACCAGAAAAAGCAGATAGTTCAGTACAAAGTTAGCCAGCAGTCAGCCAAGGGACTAGTCTAACAAGTGCTACTGCAGAAAAGGTCCTAGAAAGCATGTATGGAAGCAGACACCTTGAGCAGAGAGATGCCTCTGCAGAGTGCACTTGGATCATACTCTCCAAGTTCCTTCTTGCTTCTTACTAGTAATAAGCTAGAACACGATATTGGAAGGCCGTTTCCTGCTCGGTGTCTTATGGGTGAGCAAAACCACTTCTTTGAAATGAACAGTGGATAATTATTGCCTTAAAGAGATAAGAAGAGCTGCCTGCTGCAGTCAGTAGATTGAGGAACCATGAGATCCATGTGTGCTGTTACGAATGTTCCACATACAGTGTTGACACCACTGAGATGGCACAGTGTCCCTTCCTGAGGTAGGCCACTATCTATTTTGCATGGTCCCGAAGGATCTTTATAATTTGTATTAAAAGTCTAGGGATCAGGGACTAGGAAACCAGTCACACCTCTCCCCTGCATACCTAAAATGTATATACCAAACCAGGAGGCCAGACTTGCACATTTCCCTGTCCTTTCTCCCTAGACCACTATGTCTTAATTACATGCAATGAAATGCATACTTCAGACAGAAGGCTTCAGGGCATGCAAAACAGCCTCTCCTGTAGTTTGGGCCTCTTGCAGGTTGTGTAGGTTGAACCACTCAGGCAGAAAGGATTGACTCCAGCTTTCCTGCTTAATGGATGGGTGGTAAAGCATTATACCATTACATTAAAAGGAAGGGCCAAACACTACTCCAGAGCAATATGAGAGGAGAGTGAGAAGAGTTCCTTAGCCCAGCATGAAGAAATGTTCATTTAATTGCAGCTCAGTTCACAATCCATTTAATGTGACTGAAAGCCTTAAGCTCGTTGGTAATGACCACTTCATAGGATGGCATGGGGTATAAATGAAAGGCATTTCTAAAGCTGGAAACAGCATTAGGACAGACAAACTATGGCTTTTCCTTCACTTCCTCCATTTCAGGTGTTCACATGAATTCAGGAAGAAAACTATTTTTGTTGGCTGCAGCTAATACTGCTGAATTATTTTAGAACAAGACCATGAGGATGAAGCATGGTTCCAGAGATGTTCCAAAGACCTCTGTTCCAAAGACAGATTAAAAAGTTGTTTATTTCTCCCTTTGTTATGCAGTTTCCCTTCTACACTGTGGAGTTTTACTGTGACAACAGTTTCTAGGGTTTCAGTGATCAAAAACTGTTAAAAATAGTCTTCTGAAAAAGAGGAAGAATCACAAGGGACCTTGTAACTTCTTACATTGATTTCTGGAGAAAGTTGAATTATTGTTGAAAAAAATCTGAATAGACTCTCTTGATTCAGAATAAGAGTGTTCACTTAATCATGATCTGAAGTAACCCAAAGAGGTCATTTAAAACTGTTAGCATTCTGACACAATTGAAAAAAAACTAAATACAGGGGAGAAGAGAGAATGAGAAGGAAGAGCATCCAAGAACTAAAATTGGAGTAGAAACCATGTTGTTTCAGCAAGCAAGTAACAGCACATTGCTGAGCAAATTCTGGGGATTTTAGTCACAGCTTTGTATTTAGATCAGAGACACACTTATACATGCTGCAGTTTTGAAGCAAAGAATACAACTAGAATGAAATCTTTTACTCAGATTGTACAAGATGAAAAACTTATTGCAGACTTCCCGTATGTAAAAATTTGCATAAATAACCTTTGAAGAAATTAGTCTGCAATTTGGCAGCATTATCAACAGCAGTGATACCTGAAGCATAGTTTTGGACCCTGTCACTAAAAAAATTGTAGTGTGTCAGTACAATCTGTCTGTCAATCATATGAAAATGTCTTTAAGAGAGGTACTCTACCTTGCATTCTTCAGTAGGTCCAGGGCCCAGTGTTCCTGCAGGAGAAGCTCTTTCTTTAGGTCAGCATGGAAGACACCGGTGATCTCAGCTCTGTTCCTACAGTTACTTTGCAGTTGCTGGAATAAGAAGTCTGAACCAATGCTGTCCTAGCCCTTTGAAGGAGAAGAGGAGGGAGCCCCTCCGGCGATGTGAAGGAGAGAACAGGGTTTCTGTGCTGCTGCTCCTGCCCTCACATGAGAGGGGACAGATTTCTTTGCTGCTGTCACCACTCAAAGCATAAGCCAGGATACAGGAGGCCTCGTGGCACTGTGTATTTAAGACTTTATGTTGATCTCATTTCTTGCGTGGCTATATTATCCCAAAGAATTAAAGCTATTTAGCTGACCATAGTATTACACAGTGGCTTGCAAGCTACCTGGCATGTCTTGCTGCATAATGTGGAGGGGGGCCAACATGTTGTTTAGAGCCCTGAACCAGAACTGACACTGCTGATTTTCCCAGACCTGCCAGGAAAAGGACTGGGGAAGTGTTCCCTCATCCACAGACACCGCAGGAACTTGCAGAAATTAACACATGCCTACTCAATAGGTGCCAGAAACCTACTGCTTTGCTTGCAAGTCATCTTCTGTCCTCCCCTTCTACCTCTCATCAGTTTTACATCCTCTGCTTCTTCCTGCTCTCCACATCCTGAAGATTTTTAGGCTCAGTGAAATTCTCACTGTGGTCACCCAAAGCTGCTGACTTAATCCCAAATCAAGTCCCCAGCTGGTCAGACAAGCAAGAACCTTACTGCAGGGAAGGCAGACAGCTGGTTTTGATGGTAAGAGATGGGAGAAGTTCTAAGAGGCAGCACTGTCCTGCCACAGGAGCTAAAACCAGCCCTTTCACAGAGCACTCATGGGCTGTCTTGTTTAAACCCCTAACTTCAAATACATCTTATTCATTAAATAATAAAAAAATAGAGGGAGGTGTGTGGTGCTACACATTGCCTGTATCTACATTAGCACCTAAAGTGGTGCAGTAGAAGGAGATATATAAAGCAGACTTGTCTGTGGGTTTTGAGCATTTAATTTGCTTCAGTCTGGTCACACACTCAGCACCCATTGGAGTGCATTTTCATTTTAGTTTCATCTGAAGAGAGCCCTGTTCACACACTTTGAGACACTTCTGCTACACAAACTAAAGCACCATAAGTGGACTTTGAAAATACAGTCCTGAGCTGAATTAAAATATTTCTGTTTAGGCACCCAATGTTAAACAAGGTGTGTCACTTTGCGTAAAAAGGGAATGCCTTTGAAGTCAAAATATTAGATAAGGCTGATACTTTAACACATTTTTTTCCTGTTGTCCCCTTCCTTTTAGTTTTAGCATTTTTACTTAAAAAAAAAAAAATTGAGACAATTGACCTGCTAGATATTAACAAACAAGGAGTTAACTGATCAGCAAAAGGGAGAAAAGGAAAAATATATCTACTCTCTTGAAGATGAAACAGAGCTAAAGCATATAAAAGGGGAAATAAAGAGAGCAGAGATGAAAAGAATGTTTCTGGTGTTCTTATTTGCAGCTTTATCTCCGTAAAAAGACAGACATCTTAATCACCCATTCCAGAAGATGGCAAACTTGACAGCACTATTTTTGCTTGGAATTATTAGAAGTTTCATCTGCCTAATCCACCTTCTTGATAACATACTTCTTTTGCTCAATTAGATCCTTATATCTGTAGACAACCGGGATGTTGTGCAGTGGCCCATGACTCTCCCAAATGGCTGTGGCCAAGAAGCTGACTTTGTCCTTTCATTTTAGTTCTCTTAACCAAAGTTCATCCTCTTGTTCTTGTGAAGATTGGGGGGGAAAAAAAAAAGGAAGGATTTATCATTAGCAGCATTCATATCTAATTTGCTACTTTTATATTAATTGCTAATTCCCTTCTATAGAAAGTCTGTCTAGAGGCAAAACCCAACTCTGCATGCAGACTGTTTTTCAACTCCTTGGTGTGTAGAGAAGGAGAATTACTTTGGATCAGGGGTTCCCTTCTGTTTTCTCCAGGAGTATTACAGCCCACTCTGCCTGAGGGAGCTGTGAAAGAGGTGTTTGGCACAGTGGGAGTTGCTGTGCAGGGTCTCTTGGCAGCAAGGAGCAGGAACTCTTGTCCTGTTGCTCTGAAGGGCAGAAGCAAAGCAGCACAGCGTCCTGCTGCTGACATATCTAAAGGTGACAGCCAGCTTGCCAGACAGCAATGATAACTCCAAAAACTGTGCTTCAGGAACACGGTAGTGGGGCAGGAGTACTGCCGTGGTTATCAGTAGAAATTCCTCGTTATTAAATAGATAATTTATGAGTGTTCAAAAGGGCACAGGCCACATCAGAATGACAGTGATATTTGGTATCCACTGCTGTTTGAGGGTTAAAGTTTATACCTGCAGCATGGAACTGACCCAGTTGTAAAACTGAGAAAATTGTCTCATGCAGCAAAACTGTAGGTAAATTGCAGTCCAGAGTACTAACAAGTTACTCTGGATATCAGAAGAATTTAGGCTGACGTTGTTTTAGAATGTAGAGCAAGACGAGGATCTAAGTTTGTGGCTTTTTAAAAACATATATGTCGTGCATATTAGTAGCTCTCTATTTGCACGGGTTCTTTTTCCTTCAGAGCATCATTACCCAAACCATAATGTGATCTGTGTAGAGCTAAAAAGGGGTAGGCCTGACAAGTAAGACAGGTCTCTCAAAGAGTAGGAACTAGATGGAGGTGGGAGACANGTATCAGAAGAATTTAGGATGACACTGTTGTTTTAGAATGTAGAGCAAGACGAGGATCTAAGTTTGTGGCTTTTTAAAAACATGTATGCCATGCATATTAGTAGCTCTCTATTTGCAAGGGTTCTTTTTCCTTCAGAGCATCATTACCCAAACCATAATGTGATCTGTGTAGAGCTAAAAAGGGGTAGGCCTGACAAGTAAGACAGGTCTCTCAAAGAGTAGGAACTAGATGGAGGTGGGAGACAAAAATACTGGCTTTTAGGAATTTGTGGTACATGATAGTATTCAGTCATACTTCAATTCTGTCTACAGAAATATCTAGAGAAAAAAAATCTCATGAAAATGGACTGTTTTGCAAGATATTACTGATTTTTGAGAGAGCGGGATACCCTTGAAGATGTGGTTTTAAATCCATACATGTCAATGAACAGCAATAAATTGTGCTTTGCCTGTATTTGTGGTCTGATTTTTCCCCACCTTGTTCAAAAGGGGGAAACATTTTTCCACAGTAAACCTTTTATCTAATCTGATAGTAACACTTCATAATTTTCTTTACCACTTTCCATTTCTCAAAGCCAGTTGTTCCTGTGTTTATTAAACTTCAGCAGGAATACTGGCACGTGAACAAAGAATCGCCATCCGTATGTTCCTGAGTAAGAGGCTGGTAGAAAATACAACTTTTTTTTTTTTGAATCGTGTGAATTGCTCTAATTCTTCGAGTTACTCCTGTATCCGCAGAGAGCCTGTGTGATGAACTCCCTTGGCCAGTTCCCTCTTTCCCCCTCAGCTGGTGTTCAGGGCAACAGTGGGGGGAAATGGGACAGAAGTCCGTGTTGGTGAACGAAAAGAACGTTGTGTAAAAAGCATGGGGGAGCAGGAAGGGAGAGGGATGGCTCGGGTGAGACATTTTGTAGGGGAACTTTGAGCCGCTGTTTTGGAAGGGAAAAGCAGGCTGGGTGTGCAGGAGGGAGGTTGCCAGGCTCTGCAAGCAGAGGGCCGTGGTATGCGGGCCTGGCTGGCTGCTCAGCCCGAGAAGGCAGCCTGCACTGTGGAAATCAGTGTGGGACACAAGGAGGAAGGAACAGCAACAAGGAGGCAGGGAAAACCAAAAGAGGCTGAGGAAATCGGGACCAGCAGCTCAGTTTCAAGAAGCAGGTGCACATCTGGACGCAGTAGAGTGTGCTGCCATCCAGGACCTGTAAGGGAACCCAAAGTCCCAAACGCTGTGGCTCCTTCTTAAGGGATTTGCAGGGATAGAGAGGACATAAATGGCTCCACTGACAGACTGCCAGACATGTATTTTACATAATGTGACAGAGTTTCTCATTTCCTCTCACGGTAGTGACTAGATTTGGCCTCACTTACTGGAAACCTTCCATCCATCATACACTTCTCGGCAGAATGGGCAATGCATTACCTTTTATTGCTGCCCATATAAGACATGACTATCTTCTGCTCCTAGTGCTCCATTAGCAGAGGTAGAAGAGATCTATCCACTGCTGCAGATTTCAGCTGCTATAATAAGTAGTGTGGATGCCACCACCATTGTGGTATGTGATGAATTTCCTTTTTCTTTTGTTTATTTTTAAGCAGGATAAAAGAACACAATCTTGCGAAGTAAAGCAATAAAATACCAGAATTAAAGTGGCTTCTGATACCCCAATTCAGCAGCTTGTGCACATGCCTTTAGAAACACTAGTTGCATGAGCAGGCTTCATGTACCCATGAGATGGACAACGCTTCCAGTGTCACTGTGTATCAAAACATAAAATATTCATTGTCTAATGTGTGGCAATGTTTATTGCATTCTATGTGAAGTCACCTAGAAAACAGAATTTAGTTGACTCATGGTGTTCTATATGACACTTCTCACTTACTACCAGAGTGCTTTACAAATGTTTTGCTTCTCACTTGAGCCACACATGAATAATCTGGAGGCATTCCTAATTTAGTTTAGGAGTTAACATGCAGAAAATGTAAGGAAAAAACTCTTTCCACTTACCTTATCTGCTCCATATGATATGCTTCTGACTGATTTTTTCTTTCCAAAAATACTACACGTGTAGTACCAGTGGGTTTTAGTTACAGCTTTGTGTGCCCAGTAGTTCACAAATCAGATGCCAACCTGAACTTGCAGTGTTAGAAAAGCGAGAGTATCCTACTGGAGGCCACTCGAGGAACTCCAAAATTAAAGCTGAAAGAACTCATTGAGGTGGGAGTAGGATTGAATTTTTCAGCACATTGTAATCATATTAACCATAAAGGTTTCCTCTCCTTTATTTATTTTTTTTTTAGTCTAGCTTCTTGCCATGTTCAATGTTTTTGTCACAGAATTTGGAAATGAATCAGAGACTAAAGTCTGATTCATGTATTTCAGCATTATCCATCTCACGTATTGAATGATGCCAGAAACTGCAATCCTGTCATTTCTTGCTCTTCAATGTCAATTTTGATATAATTATGTTCCTGTTAAACTGTTTTCTTCTATACAGAGCAATTAATCTGGCATCTCTCTCCCAAGATGGAAATACAGTATCAGGAATTAACAACATGACCTTTGTTGATAATGTATCCATGTAAAGTATATGTTCCTAATAACATGTTTGAGAAAGCTGTAGTTTGGATCATTACCAATACTTGTCTAAACTTATTTACAAGTCTTCCTTTTTTGTTTTTTTCTCTCTGCTCAGGATATCCTTTTGCCTTGTTCCAGCGCTATTTCCTCTTCCAGAAGGAGACCTACCTCATTCATCTCTACAATGTGTTCACAGGACTCTCAATCGCTTACTTCAATTTTGGTAAGATGAGTTCGGGAAGAGAGAGCTGCCTGGCCCAGAGTGTGCTGCAGTTTGAGAGGACCTCTAAATGTCATTTCTACTTCTTATCTCTCTCTCTCTTTTTTCCCGTCCCACAGGGATGCAGTTTTTTCATTCCCTGATATGTGTCCTAATCCAGTTCCTCATACTGAGACTAATGGGTCGCACAATCACTGCCGTCTTCACCACGTTCTTCTTTCAGATGGTAAAACTCTCTTTCTTACTCCATCAGTTTGTAGAAGGGATCTCTCTGTTCAGTTTTGCACTTCCCAGTAGCAACTGTGGGTGGAAAAGTGGAGGCAGATCAAAACCAGCTGGAGGAATTAGTTTGAATAACCCAAACAATGGTTTCTTTCAGACATACCTTATGGCTGGATATTACTTCACAGCCACAGAACATTATGACATCAAGTGGACAATGCCTCACTGTGTCCTGACACTTAAGTTGATTGGTGAGTGACACCTGTCTTCTATGTCTTGCACTCTGCAATCTGTTCTTCAGAGAAGAGAGGATTTGCTTGTTCAGCCCATCCCAGGGATTCAAATAAATGTTTCTCACCTCTAGGTCTGGCCATCGATTACTATGATGGAGGAAAAGATCCGGTGAGTAAGACACCATTTCTCCATCATTCCGTGCTGTTCCAGTGAGCTAGAGGTCAGAAAATCAAGTTCAGAGGATGTGAGTTAGCAGGCTGCATTGTTTGGTAAAAGCCATAGCTGAGAGAGGAGCCTCTGTGAGTGTCTGAGGGCATTGAATTCTGGAGTGGAAAGAAATAATTCAGAACAGAGACAGCAGTGATTAGAGATGGACAAAAGTTGTTTCAATTATGTTGGAATATTACTCTGCCCCCTTCCAAATTCCCCACCATCTCCTTCCGCCAAGTCCGTTGCTTTAGATTCCCAATCCCTGATGCTCTGTGTCTTGTAGGTAGTGCATCTTTAACTTGCAGGCCATCTGTACTAGATCTCAGTTCCCATCTTTGGGAACTTTCCTTTGATTAGTTTTAGCAAACGCTTGTGAATGCTTACCCTCTACCATTTGTTAGGGCCCTCTTTTTAGAGCACATGAAACAGTGACACAAGTTGCACAGCACAACGTATGGGAGAGGGCATTACACTCGCTACAGTCTCTTAATCCTACCTCAAGTATCTACATTCCCTGTCTCCTGTTTGAGGCCTGACCAAGTCTTGAGCATCCATAGAGTCACTGCTGACTGCAAGGAAACAAGGTTGAGCTGAAATTTCCTAAGCTGAAGTTTCAAGTAGATAAAGACAATGAATTCTTGCATCAGGAAGTAGGAATTGTAGTACAATAAGGTCTTGAGAGAGTACATGCGACTGCAGTCAGGGACTGGAATAGGTCACATACGGTGCTTTTACTATGCCTGCTGTGCCGACAGGGATGCACGTCAATAGATCTCTTCCATGTTTTGAGCTTATTTGGGAATAGAGATCTGTGCGACTGGTCTCAACCATTGGATCTTGTTGCTGTTTAGAGGGAGTGGAGATAGAGAGGGTTGGGGAGAGGAATGGACATGAAATACAAAGCGTAAAGTTCAATGTACATGGAGAGCAAGAACTGAGACTGGTAAGGAGGCAGGCTGAGAACATCCAGAGCTAGTATGAATCCCCTGGCATGATGTTAATGCCACTCCCTTTGGTGCAGGAGTTCCTGACCCCTGAGCAGCGGCGATTTGCTGTCCGGGGAGTTCCTACCTTGCTGGAGGTCTCAGGATTCTCCTATTTCTATGGTGCCTTCATGGTTGGGCCTCAGTTCTCCATGACAGACTATCAGAAACTGGCAAGGGGTGAGATGACTGACGTCCCAGGCCAGAGACCTAATAGGTAATACAAAGCAACTCGGCTTCTCACCTTCCTCAGATCCTAGAATGCTGGATCCTCCACTGAATCCTCCACATGTTCCCTGCAGCAAACTGCCTTCTTACCTGGACACAGGAGTACTGTGACCAAAATTGATTTATAAGACAAGGCAGTCCTTCAAAAGTTGCTCGTAACTCTCTGCTTAATGTCCCAGCACTGTTCCAGGATGTGAACATCAACAATCATTTGACATCTTTTGTACAGACTCAGTTCCAACCTGGTAATGTTCACACCCCAGCTTCCAGAGGCAGCTGCTGCAGTGAAATGTGGTGACTCCCTATCACTGTCTCCCCTACCTCCTCATCTTCACCTCTGTTAAAATTATGAATTTGATGGTCTCTTTCCAAGGTATTTCTTTGACCTGCATACTTTTCTTTCTCAGTTTTGTGCCTGCTTTGAAGCGCCTGAGTTTGGGTCTCTTGTTTCTAGTAACCTATACCTTGTCGAGCCTGTACGTCTTTGATGAATACCTCATCTCGGATGACTATATGGTATGTATTCACTTGGTCACGTGGGGTGTGGACACGGGGTCTGCAAGAGTGCAATTTTTTTTTTATTTGGTTTTGTTTGGTTGGTTGGGTTTTGTGGGGGGTTTTTTGGAGGGGGAGGATTGTTTTTTTTAGTTTTGCATCAATTTAAAAATAAGTCAGCAACTAGTGATAAGCCCTTCCACAACTGATTTGGCTTTAGTGACTGTCCTGTGGATTCTATTTGATGCAGAACAGGAATATGTTAAGCAGAACTGAACCAAATGAAAACTTATACAAATAGATAATTAATCTTAGATACTACTGTTGTTTTAGGAAACCTAACATATTTATTTTATGACCTTTTAATGACCTTCCTAATAACCATTACATGCAAAAACTTCACCAGAGTAATTTGCAAGGTTCACTAGAATCTTTGAGGTGCTTAGAAAACTCCTAATAATTCCTCCCTGCAGATTATCAGCATTTCTATGTCAGTATGAATAAGTGAGTGTAAATTCCACAATGATTATGCTAATCTCGGAGTCTTCCCAAACTGTACCTATTTCAGTACAGCCAAGTATTACCAAAAAAAGGAGAATATGTATGTTTGCATAAGCTTGGCAGCCTAGTCTATATAGCAGTCTCAACACATACATCAGATTAAAACAAAAACCAGTGATGAGATCTCATCTACCTTGTCTCATTATGGCCACTCAGCTGCGGTTTTTATTTTTATTCTGTTTCACTCTTATCTCTGCAGGAAAAGCCTTTCTGGTTCCGTTGTGGTTACATATTGATCTGGGGCAAAATTATACTCTACAAATACGTAACTTGCTGGCTTGTTACGGTGAGTCTAGATGTTATTCCAGAAGCAAAAGACAAATGAATAAAGGTCACACCCTTGCAGCTACTTAGTATGCTCTTGGACTTAGCACTAAGTGGAAGAAATCCAAATATCTGGAGATCAGTACAGGTCAAGTTAGCTTGCCCTAATATAGCAAAAGCTAGCTAACTAAAAAACAGGCAGTTTTTAATCCATTTGTTCCATCTGTAATGGTGCTCTCCACTCAGCACAGTGAAAGTCAGAGTTTCCTCAGCTCTGCCTTTCCAACAAAAAAAGGGCAATATTTTCCCCTTATCTTTCTTGTGCATTTTTTGATAGGAAGGTGTCTGCATCCTTGTTGGTCTGGGGTACAATGGGAAGGACCAGAATGGAAAGCCTTTGTGGGATGCCTGTGCCAACATGAAGGTCTGGCTGTATGAGACAACACCTTTGTTCACAGGGACCATTGCTTCTTTCAACATCAACACCAATGCTTGGGTAGCCCGGTGAGCAGGACAAAATTCCCCTTCTATAATTTGCTGGTGACACCTGTGTCGACAGAACCGAGATCCTTGGCCAAGCAGGAGCATTAGAGGAAGAATCTGCCAGTTTCCAGTCCTTGCACTTCCTTTTGTGTTTTGCTGCTGTGCCATTAGAAGCAGTTTATTGGGTTACTGGGTTAGAAAGATCTTTTAATTCACTTAGAAAGGGAGTTTATTAATGAAGGCAAGCAGTTGATGGCGGCAGAGACTAGAACAGGATACGGCAAGCCCTTGAGTCTCCCTGCCCGCTCAGACACCCACAGAACTGCTCTCAGCTGGTTCCTGCATCATGACTCTTGATGCTCCCATGCCAAACTCAACTGGGTTTCAGTTCAGCACTTGATGGGACACACAACTAAATTGTACATAATGAACCCCTTCTTCCCCTTACAGATGGGATTTCTTTAAGTGTTCTGATGTACAGTTTGCCCTGGCCTTGCTGTTTTTGTCACCACAAGGGTGTGGAAAGGCATCCCCTGGGCCCTGCATCTCTGACAGGGGCAGGGGAGAACAGACAATAACCTGGAAGCACTTTGTTTCTTTTCTGTTGTAGTTACATCTTCAAGCGTCTGAAGTTCCTGGGTAACAAACTGCTGTCACAGGCACTGGCCCTGTTCTTCCTGGCCATTTGGCACGGGCTGCACTCTGGCTACCTGGTGTGCTTTCAGATGGAGTTGCTGATAGTCATCGTTGAAAGACAGGTGTGCTTTGTCTGACTTCCCAGAGTGGGGTGGCCTGTGTCAGCCTTTCTCCTCCAGTCTGGAAACTGCCACGCTGAAAGCTTTATATGAAATATGAAAACTAGCTGCTCACTTTGAAATTGGCTTTCAAATATGATAGGGTTTTGTTCTCAAGAGTTCAGTAGGTTGCTGGCTTCTGCATGAGCAAACCATAAATATATTGCAGAGGCTGACAGGAAGAAAAGTGGAGAACTTGGCATATGAGCAGAGGGCAGCTGAAATGCTTGGCAGCTGGAACAGATTGGAAGACAAGCACATGAGCTGAATGCCTCTGCTAATCTCCCAGTACTGAGAGAACAATATTCCTTATTAAAATTTATTTTCTTAATTAGAACTTGGACCAAATGGGATATTTACCTACTTTTTTAGACTAGTTGCTTAGTAAAAATTCATTTTACACAGCTGGATAAAGAACTTTGGCCCCAGAGCCCTCATACACAGCCACAGGACATCCAATTGATGAGAATTCTGGTTTTTATCTTTAAATTAGGCTATAAACCTTGTTCGGGACAGTCCTCTCCTAAGCACTTTGGCTTCCATCACTGTCTTGAGGCCCATCTTCTACGTGTTGCAGCAGACTAATCACTGGATGTTTATGGGTTACTCTCTGGTGCCATTTTGCCTTTTCACCTGGGACAAATGGATGAAGGTATTTAGTAGCCACAAACGAACGACCCATGTAGTAACCCTTTTTCCTCCATGCCCTCTCATGTTCTTGGCTCAAAGCTGCTTGCTGATCTTCAACCCTACCTTTCTCTTCACAGGTGTACAGGTCTATTTATTTCTTTGGCCACGTGTTGTTCTTCACCTTACTGCTGGTGTTGCCTTACATTCGCAGATTACTTGTGCCACGAAAAGAAAAGCTAAAAAGAGCAGAATAACAGCCAAAAGGTAAGGCTGTACCAGGCAGAGAGAATCCCACGCTTGGGCTAGGAGATGAAGTGGGGCAGCAATGTTACAGCCCAAGGCGAAAGGCAAACATAAAATCAACCAAAACAAATATAGCACCTCTCTCTTTTGCAGATTGTACCACCTGTGCATTTGTAGGAGTTGATTTAACACTCCGGAAGCAAAGCATCACCTGCCAAGTTTGCTGTGTTGAAGTATGACTTTTTTTCAACGCGAGGAGGGGGAAAGAGAAAGCACAGGGTCAGAGACCCAAGAGGAGGGGACCCGAGTAAGCCTCCTTGAGACCCTCCACCTTCTGTCTGTTGCCTTATCTCTGCTGCCCTGTGGCCGGCACTCGTGTCTCTCCGCTGATACCAGATGATTGTACCACACTCACGGCAGGTGCTGCGTTGGATTGGAGCCACCTTCTGACTTTTCTACGTTTGTCATCTAAGATAAAAATTGCTCCTGGTCTTTTTAACATCGGCTTCAGCTCCTTTCCTCTTGGGTGCCTCGGTGTGGGAGTGTGAACTGTCACATGCCACCGAGCAAGGTGATTCCACAGGACCAAGCGGCACCAGGGTGAGCAGGGCACAGCTAAGAATTTCAGTTCCATGACAAATTTGGGCCAAGTCCCTGCTATAAAGGGATCTGCCTGCCCATGTGTAAAACGTGAGAAAGTAAAATTCACAAGCACTTTTTAATCAAAAGATATATTTAACAGGAGGAAAAAGGGTCAGTGGGGCAGTCCGTTTTGGTGCTCCAGAAGCTACAACAAGGAAGTTGAAGCCTTTTCTTTTCCAAGAGCCCAAAGTTGCACCAGGTCCACACCCAAGCAAAACAGCCTTTCCAGAATGTGGAGTCACTGTGTAGAAGTCCACCATGACAGCAGTAGCAGCAGAAGCTCATACTACTCCCCAGACTTCCTCAAAGGCAGTAGTAATTTTAGCACATGTCAGGGCAGCAGAGAGGGGATAGTTGCTGATGGAGACCATTTTTTCTGTATAGTCAACATTGACCTGGGAGAAGAGAGAGGAAAAAAAATACAAAAAATAATCAAGCTGCATGTTTTCACTGAGCCCCATCTATCTCCATTAGTATAAGAAAGACAAGAAGCTACTGGAGAGGGTCTGGTAGAGGGCCACAAAGATATTGAGGGGTCTGGAGCATCTCTCTTACAAGGAGAGACTGCAGGAGCTGGAGCCACTTAGTCCAGAGAAGAAAAGACTGAGAGGGGATGTCATTAATGCATATAAGTATCTCAAAGGCAGGTGCCAATGGGATGGGGTGATGTCCAGCGATGGGACAAGGGGCAATGGCATAAACTAAAACACAAGAAGTTCCACCTCAATATAAGGAAGAATTTCTTTTATGTTGAGGGTGGCAGAGCATTGGAACAGGCTGCCCAGGGAGGCCAAAGTCTCTCTGTCTGGAGACATTTAAAACCCAGTTGGACATGTGCCTGTGTAACCTGCTGAAGGTGACCCTGCCTTGGCAAGGGGGGGTTGGCCTAGGTGATCTTCAGAGGTCACTTCCAACCCTAACGATTCTGTGATTCCATTAGTTGGAGAGCCACAGTATTTCTCCAGCAGGACAACTGCTAGCCTGCACTAATGCTCTTTCTTGGGAGGGAGAACAGTCCCAAGCGTTGCAGTATTGGGCCTTTTTTTGACAAGCCTACCTGGGGGAAAAATGGGGGGCTGGGCAGGGGGAGCCAAGCCAGAAAAAGGGCAGATAAAACCTCCATAATCAGAACAAGACTGAAATCTACACTGGTTGAGATCTTTACAACTCCACATAAGGGATGCACACACTTACCGAACCATGGGCAAAAGCTCCCACTACAATGGCAACTGGCTCTGCTGCAGGAACCAGCTCACGCAGATCCAACACCTTTGATGCTGCAAAAGAGGTACCAATCTTCATACAGCCCACGGGGAGATGGTCACTGACTGGATTTTTAATCACCTATAGAAAGCAGAAAGTTAATAGGGGTGTAGAGGTAAGGCCACATAGCTGGGTCCATTGTTTGTTAAAAAAACCCAAACAGCTGCTGTCAGCAAACTGCACCGGGAGCTCACAAGTGGTGTGACAGGAACAGTCCATCCTCACTGTCCATAGTCGTTATGATGTAACATGACACTGTCATTCAGCATCCATTATTACATATACAATTCAACATTAGAGACTGTTCTCACCCAAAAATAAAATCCCCTCAAGGTACACATTGTGTTTCCCCATCCCTCTGCATTACCCACCAAGCGCCCTGAGGTCCTTGAACAAAAACAGTCCCACATGGATGGATGGATCTGTCTTTGCTTGAGGCCACATCATGGCAAAGATGCCCAAGACACAGATGATGGAGGGGTAGATGGATTTTTGGCTGTGGGGAGCAGTAGAATAAGTAGTAGAGCCATGGGATGAAGCTCCCCATGATCAGCAGTGCAACATCCAACTTTGAAACAAAGTCCACAAGACCTTCTCCAAGTGATTGTAGACAGTGTGGAAAATCCAGGAGAAGCTGAGGCGTGGCACTGCTCCCAGGAAGAACATCCTGACCCACCACCTTCTCCTGGAGAGGACCCATGAAGTAAATGTTTGGGCCACAGCAGGGTCAGGATCTGCAGGCAGAGGAACAGAACAAACCCCAGCAGGTGTGTCCAGATGTCAGTTTCAGCGTGTATCTGGAAGATGCTCTTGAAGCAGGTGTGGAAGGAGGGCATAGGGGGCCCATGTCTGTGCAGAAGGAAATACTTGTCCTTAAAGCCAATCTGGCAGCACGTTGTAGGGAATCACATGCCAGCACCCCTCCCACACCTTGTACATCAACTGTTCCACCTTCTCCATAGTGTGGTGAGCCTGCAAGGGCAGAGTCAGTAACCGCACCACCTCCTCCTCCTCACAAGTTGCTCAGCATGGCAGATTCTCAGCGCTGGTGGGTCCTTGGTCCCTGTTCTCCTCCAGGAATGGGTGCACTTAAAGTTCACCGAGATGGGAACCAAGATTGGGAAAGTCTAAGTAGTCCACTTTAGGCACCTTGTCTCATCTTGGCTGGCAAGCAGGCTGCTGCTTGGATTTAAAACCACTCTGCCTTCCTTCTTCGGGAAATCTGGATTTTCCAGAAGAAAACTACAAAGTACATTTAAGTCATAGCACTTCTTGATGACGATTAATTCTTCAATATATTCCTTCTTCCCATCTGGGAATCATGCTTCTGTCTCTCTCATGAGCAGTGCAGAGGTCCTGCTCCTGCCCAGTAGCTCCTCGTTCTGGCATGATACTCAAGCCAAGTTTGTGAGAGCCTGTGCAGGGAAGGCTGGGCCCGACTGCTCCTTGTCTATCCCTGCCTGCTGACCCATTTCCTCAGGTGGATGCACTGCCTGGGCCAAAGCATTTTCTGCCAAGATCACTACATCATCATGATCATCATCATCTTGCTCAGGCTGCTGTTTCTCTGGCATTTCCAACAACAAAAGTACTTCTTCATCCGAGCAATCCGATATTGTGATAAGACCTTGGCCCCTGTGGTTTATCCAGTCCTTCCTTCTGTGACCACAGAAGCTGTTCAAGTTAATCACTTCTTCATTTCCACCCCTCTGTGCCATTTAAATAGCTGTATCCAAAAGTGTCAATGCCCAGGCATGGTGGGCAGGCTCGTACAACCAGATCCCTCAGCTCCAAGGGCAGTTGTGTTTGGGGTTCCTTTCCTGCAGCAGCTCCCATAGCAGATGCCAGCCCCACGAGATGAGTGGGAGCCCTCCCCCAAAAACCAAGCTCCTGAGTGATGACGTGGGTTGTATGGAATAGTGACCACACACACAGATCTCTAACCTCTGCTCCTTCTTGCAACCAGGAAGCCCTCACAAAAATCCCTCCTGCATGCTGTAGGATGTAGAGTTAGAATGTTAGCAGTGAACAGTTAAAGAATGTTTACCTTCAACAGTTTCTGAGGCCCATCAGCTGCTCGAACACTGAGCTTATGCAGCAGCTGAACTGACGAGAGAAAACAAGAGAAGGAAGTTACTTAAGCTCTCTGTTCTTTTTGCTGGAGGCATCCCATGCTCTGCCTGGTGATCAGAGCTGAGATACACAAGAAGTCCACCTGTAGACTCCCCAGCAGTGTCTGAAGCAGTCCTAACAGATACTGAGCAGCAAGGGATGGTGCTGGTAGCACAATCTCCTGCAGGCACTCCCTCTGTGCTACAGGACACACAATTGGAGTATACACCCTGGAAAGATGCTTTTGTCTCTCTGCTTTTTTCTCACTTTTGCATTTTAAGGTTGGAGCCACTTTTTGACTTTTCCCCAAAAAAGTTGTTTCACTCCTAGCCACCTTCCTGCATCATTCCATGGCTGCTATAAAGTTTTAATCACTTACCCATTAGCCCGCAGAACCGATCAAAAGTTCTTGGGATTCTGGTCTGGGGATTGACTTCAATTAGAACATTCTTCTGGGTATGGATGTAAACCTGCAGGAGACCAGCCCGATTCAGGGGGCTGTCCATAAGCATCAGGAGACTCTGAAATTGAAAAGCACACAGTAGTGGAAACAGGCACAAGAGAGAGGATTTGGGGAAAATTGAGGGTTAGCCCTTACAATTGCAGAACGGGCTGAAAAAGTTGAGGCTGAAAGTTCACCTGACTACTGGAGTTCTACTGTAATGCTGAGAAAACAAGTCCAAACCCAAATAGCAACTAAACCTAAAAGCCACAAGCACAGCCTGGGAGGTCAAACTCTCCCCCTGGGTTCCAAGGGCACAGGTGTCACTGAAAAACAGGCAATAAACTCACCAACCTGTCTGTTAGAAAGCAGACATTACTTTATTCAGCACTGAAGTACATGGGGGATCCTTCCTCCATATGTCCACCACTTATCAAAACTTTTAACTATTTATACATTTTGGTAAAGAAAGGAATTGGTCTTCATTGGCTACAAATTACATAGTTCTACTATTAATATTCCAGCTTCTCTTTGTAAACTATTCTTTTGCTTCTCATGCTAATTAGTCCACATGCCCAGTTTCTCTCTTCTTTTGGATCAGTGATCATAGATCACCCTGCCAGAATTACCTTCTACCCACTTCGAGTTGATTTCAGCACAACTACCGAGTTAGTTTTACTAGTTTGTTCCTTATCTCGGGAGTCCTGCCAAACGTCCTTGTTGGCCACAAATTCTGCCCATTATCAATGGTACATCCTTCTCCCCGAGCTATGTTTGCTTTCTCGTACAGGTCTGAGACTGAAGCACATCGAGCCCTCAACTCCAACTTGCTTTCCTAACACACGAACATCACTTGGAGATTGCTTGTTAGGTACTGTTTGCTGTTTCAGTGATTAAATCTTCCTTCTTGATTAGGTCTCAGCACTCTCCCCCAGTACTGCACAGGCCCCTTTTTAAAGGAATAAGGCCTGTTGGGTAGCACAGGCAGCCTCCCCAGGCCGGTACAGCGGGTACCTGGTGAGTGATGTCCGGCCGCACCTCCCCGGGGTCCCGGCCGGTCCGCAGCAGCAGTGCCTTGTGTTTGTCGCAGTTGAGCAGCTCGAACGTCTTCCCCACCTACGGCCAAAGCACAGACAGGTCGGCTGGGGAAGGACGAGGGCGCCCGCGGCGCGGCCAGACCGCCCCCCACCGCCCACACCTTCACAGTCTCCAGACTCGCCCCCTCCAGCACCACCAGGAGCCACCGTTGCCCACGGGGCCGCTTGGCCTGCAGCGAGCGGCCTTCATCTTCCCCCTCCTCCTCCTGCGCGTCCCCACGTGGCCGCCTGGGCGCCGCCATTTTGTCACGCGGCCCCGCCGGCCCCGCCCCGGCCCC
>WEIV01003878.1:106428-133729 GCA_013390005.1 Calyptomena viridis
GCTCGGCGGTGCCCGCGCCCTTAACGCGCCTCCGCCTCCTGCAGGATCCCCTGGTTCCAGTATCCCATTATCTATGACATCCGAGCGCGGCCGCGGAAAATCTCCTCCCCCACCGGCTCCAAAGGTGAGAGAGAGGGGCCACGAGGCGGGAAGGAGGGAGGGAGGGGGAGGACAGGAGTCCGGCTGCGGCCCTGGCGCCCTTCATGGACTCATAGAACAATAAGGGCTTGGAATGGACCTTAAGGATCATGTAGTCCCAACTCTCCTGCCATGGTCATGCCAACCTTCCACTAAGCAAGGCTGCTCACGGCCTTACCCAATCTGGCTTTGAGCATTTCCAGGACTGGGGCATCCACAATCTCCCTGGGCAACCTTTTGCAGCATCTCATCATTTTCGGAGTGACATATTTAATCCGAACATCCAACCTAAATTTCCCGTTTTTCAAATTTGTACTCCTTCTCCTGTCACTAGAGTTCCTAATGAGGTGCCCCTCTCTGACTTCCCTGCGGGCCCCCTCATCCCTCTGCCTCTCCTCCTCAGACCTGCAGATGGTGAACATTTCACTGCGTGTCCTGACGCGCCCCAACGCCGAGGAGCTGCCCAGCATGTACCAGCGCCTGGGGCTGGACTATGAGGAGAGAGTCCTGCCCTCCATCGTCAACGAGGTGCTCAAGAGCGTCGTGGCCAAGTTCAACGCCTCGCAGCTCATCACACAGAGAGCCCAGGTGAGCCCTGCTGGGGGGACTTGCACTCTGGTCACAAAGAAACTGCGGCTCTGGGGAGTCCTGTAACAGGTGAGGGATAAATATTTTAGGCTGGTGGATGACGTACCCAAGTGGAAAGAGCATGGTGCTGTGTCCCGCTTACAGTTTGATTCCGGTACAAATATTAAGGATATATGATTAGTTTCTAAGGAGAAGGCTGGGTCGGTTGGTACAGAGAGTGCAAAACTGCACCAAAATCTGATGGTGGGGGAGGGAGAGCTGATCTACATCACAGTCCACAGGTAACAGGAGTACTGGTTTAAAAAAAATTACCTGGCACTTCATGGATCTCAGAGCAAATTAAACAGTTTTTGAAGGCTCTGAAAAACGAAGGGGGTGAGCACTTAGCCAAGCAGTAACCTGTCAGTGATGGATGCTACAGAAGGGTGGCATACAGAAAGGTATACTTCTGTTTAAAATCCCAGAATCAGTCAGGTTGGAGGGGACCACAGTGGGTCATCTGGTCCAAGCTCCTTGCTCAAGCAGGGTCATCCTGCTTCATCCCTGGCATCCCAGGGTTGCATCCAGACAGTCTCCAGTGATGGAGACTCCACAACCACTGGGCAACCTGTTGCAGTGCTCAGTGACTTGCATAGTAAAGTTCTTGCTTATGTTCAGCTGGAAATTCCTGAGCATCAGTTTCTGCCCGTGATCTCTTGTGCTATTGATTAGCACCACCAAGAGGAGCCTGGATCCATCCTGTTGGCACCCCCCCTGCTGACACTGATTAGAAAAAGACTAGAGGGTCATCTGGGGGGGTGTTGCAAAATAATAGAAATATTTAGCTTAAAAACACCTGTATCTGAAAGTTTGTGTTCTGATAATTTGATTTCCAGGGATTCTGAGAGTGCTCATCACCTATGGCAGCTGAGGGAGAGAGGAGGTGCTGGTCTTCTTTTAAAAGGCTTTAGAGGAGATCCTGCAGGATCAGGAGACTGCTAAAGAGGAAAAGTTGTCAGACAAAGTACAAAGCATCTCTTAACTAGTTTCTGATCCACGACAAAAGAAGCAAAGAGTGAAAGAAAGTGTCCAGGTTTTCTTGTGAGAACTGATCCATAGCAGGGATTTCAGGGTTTTGTGCTCATCCACATGGCATGCACTGGAGGGATTTGTTAATCATCATGTATAAAGAGAGTGAGTGGAAAGGATGTGACAGCAAAGAGTATCTGTGAGGAGTTCAGGTTTATTGGAAGCAAAGGCTGTTAAGCATCTGTGGTCTCAGAGAAAAATCATTCTGTGATCTCTGAAATTTTTGAACAAACTCAATTTAATTTGCCATGTCATATATCCTTACTAGTGTTTGTTACTGTAAAGTGATGTGTATGAAAGGGGTTGATAATCAGAAGAGAATGAAGTGCCTTTACACAGTTATGCGCTCAAAGTTCACACAGTGAATGTTTGTGTCATTATTTTTGAGTTCTGCTCAGAAACAGTTGCAGTAAAAGTAAAAGCAAGTGCTAGACTGGCCAAGCATGTGATACTGTAGCAATAATTTGTGTTTAAGTCAATAGTTAGTGCAGGACTTGTCAGCCTGCCTGAAAAAGGCACTGACAAGTTAAATGTAGAATAAATCAAAATATCTAGCAGCAACACCCATCCAAAGAGGCCAAAAAAAACTGGAGTAGCCACACTAGACAAGCAGCTGCTGTAATTAAGGGATGTGATAGGGGTTAAAAAAATTACATGGTCATTTTTTTTCTGTGTGAGAATACAATTATGAGGAGACAGCCTGCAAACAGTGGCAAATTCAAGGTGGAGAAGGAAATGCTTATTGCCAGAATGTGTGGGAACTGTGGAACTAGATGTGGTATGATGTGAAAGCAAAAGACACTTTCAAGGTTTTTTATTTCTGCGATGTTAATTGCATACGATAGTTAAATAGTGACTGTAAGCAAGCTGTAGGACAGTGATGTGTAGCTGTGGATATGCAGTGTTACTCTGTGGTGGTGTCAGTGTTCATGGTTTGGAGCTTTGTGAAGAGCAGTTGTGCTTCACTTTTGGAGTGCACAGGAAGTGAGGAACACCCCTGCTTGGTACTACTCTTCTTGCTGTATTTGTGTTTCAGGTGTCCCTGCTCATTAGGCGAGAACTGACAGAGAGAGCCAAGGATTTCAGCCTCATCTTGGATGATGTGGCTATCACAGAGCTTAGTTTCAGTCGTGAATACACAGCAGCTGTGGAGGCTAAGCAAGTGGGTGAGTTCCATTGTGCCTGAAAAGAGTGGATTGCCTTTGCCTTTTCACTGAATTATTAAACAAGGAAGTGGAATTTAGGCTACTGTGTTACTGCTTTTGTATCAGTACAGGTACAGAGTTGTAAATCTCTTCCTCCTTACTAACAGAGCTGAACAGATTTATTTTACAAGTACTGTCAGAAAGCTTTGGGCCATAGGTAATAGGATAGGCTGCTGGAGGGAGTGAGTTCCCAAAACTAGGGTTCCTCTTCAGATGAGGAATATGTCACTCCCTGTGGGGACTGTGTGTGGAGGGTCTGGATGCTGTGGATTTTACTTAAGGTAAAGCACACTCAGATTCATTTCGTACTTGTGGATATGGTCCCAGAGTGCCATCGGTTCTTTCGGAAGCAGAGCCCCCCAGGCCTCAACTTTCAGGTTCTGACAGCTCAGAAGACACGATGTGATTCCAGTGCATGTGTCCCTTGTCCCTGCAGCCCAGCAGGAGGCACAGCGTGCCCAGTTCCTGGTGGAGAAGGCCAAGCAGGAGCAGAAGCAGAAGATTGTTCAGGCCGAGGGGGAAGCAACAGCTGCCAAGATGATATCCTGCTTTGGGAGATTTTGTGGGATGTGGCTTGTGAGCTTGACAGTCCTGAGAATCTGTCACATTGGGCTCATGCTTAGGAGACTGTGATTGGATGATAGCTTCAAGTAAGTCACTGTTATTTATTCTCCAGCTTCTCCAGTTGGAGTGAGGTTCGTCTGAGGGTACAGTTCAGAGCAGAGGAGGCCGTAAGCCTTCACTCCCTGATGTAAGGTTTAGCTTTTGTTGGCTGTGTGAAGCCATAACCCAAAATGTTCTTGATCTGGGGAAGTCAAAAATGTGCCTGTCCAAAGGCCCGTGTTACTGGGATAGAGATTTCTTTTTCCTCCCCAGGATGTTTTTTAATGTGGCTTAGGAAGAATTTCTTGAGGGCAGGAAGCTTCTGTTTGCAGGTTTTTCCTTAACTTTTGTTCCTCTGTACCTTGGGGAAGCTCTGAGCAGGAATCCAGGCTACATCAAGCTACGTAAGATCCGAGCTGCTCAAAACATCTCAAAAACGGTGAGCATTGGGCACAGAATTCCCTTTGTGCTCTGCAGTCCTTGTGCTGTCCCCCCAGCCCAGTGGCCACGTGATGAATTTAAGGCGAATGTGATCTATCCTGTCCTGATCTTTGTTCCTGCCCAGCCCTTCTCTGCTGGTGTAGAGATTAAGATTTAGCAATGATCTGCAGTTAGATGTGAGGCCAAGAGTTCATGCGCTTCATGTGACAGAGGCAGATCCACATCAGATTCCATCACCCACGCTCGGCTGTAGCCACCAAGAGCTCCTGGTTCCCTGCAGGCTGAGAAGGGGGGACAAATAAATGTGGAATCAAAGGTGTTTGTGGCAGAGACAGAATGAGCACTTCTTTTAGAAAGTCTGATGGCTCTGGGATGGGAAATCAGGAAGTTAGAGAGCCGTTTTAGGGAATTGCATTGATTCAACCGAGATCTTAAGTGAATAAAATAAGAGTGCTGTATCTGGAGGAGGAGATAGGTTCTTAGTGGTGTTCTTCATGTGCATTTGTAGTCCTTTGTGCCATGTCTGTACTGGATTTCTTTTCCAGATTGCTGCCTCACAAAACCGCGTGTATCTCACGGCAGATAACTTGGTACTGAACCTGCAGGATGAGGGCTTCACCAGGTAAAGGGGCTGGGTGGCTGGGTCTGCACTCTTCCTGGGAACCTGGTGCCCTTTCTGGAGCTCCCTCAGGATCTTTTCTCTGAGAGGAGCCTGATGCCAGAGGACACAGCCAAGTAGGGACCAGTCTTTCTTATTGTACAAATGGGGATTTTTGTTAAATCTAATTAATTTACTCTTGTTTTTCTTCTTCCCCCTTCTCCATCTCTTACTGGTCATCTGCTGACACAGAGGAAGGTAAGGTTCTGTGTATTTTCATCACTTTATTAGTACTTGGAACAAGAGTGTTGCTGGTGGTGCCTAGGATGTTTCTGGCTTAGACCTTTTTTGGCCCCAGGAAGTTTATTCCATCTCTTCCTCAGTTTGCATTTGTGATGTGAAGCTTAAAGCTTTCCTTGCAAGGGCCACACAAACATCTACATTGAGTAGGAGATACTCAGTAATTGGAGCTTCATGTGTGTGCCATAAGGAACCTTGCATGGGAAAAGCAGGAGTAACCAAGGAGTGTTCTCTGATATACCACACATCTACAGGACATCCTGCATTTATGGCAAGAAGGCAGGCAAATGATCATAGGAGTTTGTGTTGGTTTAACAATTGTGTTGGTTTAATAATTAAAATTTTAATTTAATTGTTAGCGTAACAATCTCCAGGAGAGATGCTTTCGTTACTCTCCCAAAGCTTTCCAGTCCATGCTAGAAATCCCCATTTCCTGCTTTCAGAGCTGGCAGGAGTTTGGAGTCTTTGCCTGATCTGTCCAGCGTTTACTGAAAAAGGCAGCACCAGCTGAGCTAAAAGAGGATGCAGCTAAAAGCTTATATTTCTTAGAATCAAGAAGGGAAACCAGAACTGGTTTCTTTTCTGTGGGTTTTCTGATTATAAGATGCTTCTTCCTCATCTCTGACCAGATTCTGTCTTGTTCCAGAAGGCTTAAGTGGCTTTGAAAAAAACTAGCTAAAAGGAAGGACTTGGAAGTCCAGATCCTTTGGGTGTGACACCCCACACCCTAAAATCCATAGTGAGGGGCTGGTTCAGCTTTGCTTCTACTTTCTAGACTAATGACTCTCTTCTGTCTTCCTTTCAGTGACAGTCTCTTACTCAAAGGAAAGAAATGAAAGAAGCTAAAGATTCTTAGAACCAGCGTCGCTGACCAGCAGAAGATAAGAGTGAGGATCTCCCTTCACTAGCTTTGTTTGCCCTCACTTTGAAGTTTTTAATCCAGTAGCCAGATTTGGTCCCCACGCCCCTGCTCCATCTGTGGTGATGCAGTTATAGGAATGCGCTCTGCCTCCAGGTAGCTGTCATTCCTTCCTCACCTCACTAGTTAAATTTGGAGAGGGGACAAGGCGGCTTACTGAGATTAACCCATGTGGATATAGTAATTTGCCTCTAATCTTCATTAATTGTTAGATTTCTGTAGGCTATCAGAATTCTTTTTTGGCCAAGTGAGGGAGTTCTGCTGCCATCAGCACCAGACTTTTTTTTTGGGAGTAAATTTTGTTTCTCTCTCACTCTTGATCCCAAGAGAACCTGGGACTGAATTCAGGAACATGCCATTCATTGGGTGCCTGTCACTGCTGGAGTATCTACTTGTGTCACTGTTTGCTCAGTGATGCTTTGAAACATTTGTAAAAATTAAAAGAAAAACGAATTTATATTGTGTCTAAGTGTGCTTAGTGCCTGAAAAAAGATTTTGCATAGGGGAACGTGTAAAGGAGATTTTATTTGGTTGAAAACAGAATGAGGATGTTACAGAGAAAGGAACAAGAGAAATACCTTCCTGTTCACTGGGAAATCACAGGGTAGGGAGAGAATGATGGTCATGTAGCTGTATGGGTGACCAGGGCTGGTTTCTAAGCCAACTGTAAGTGATAGAGATCAGTGTAGGTTTATCTCCTTTTCCAAGTCACAGAAGCATGTACACGTATACTGTATATATATGTATGTATGCATATATATATACATGTATACTGTGTCCTGACCTCTGTTGCTATACCTTGGGCTTTTCCCCCACCACTTTCCTGACCAAAAGTTCAGTCCTCCACTGACTAAACTCTCTTCTTTGTCTAGGTTTCAACAGCAAAATCTTGTCTGCTTTGGGGGCTCACTTCTTCCCTGTCTCCTTGGGCTGCCCTATATTAAGATTTAGGACTTGGATGCATCACAGAGTCATAGAATTGTAGAACATTGGAAGGGACTCACAAGTGCAATCGAGTCCAACTCCTCACTGCACACAGAGCAACCTAAAAATTGGAAGAGCATTGTCTAGACACATCTTGAACAGAGACAGACTCGGGGTCATGGCTGCTTGACCACCCTGAAGGGAAGATGTTTTTAATAATATCCAGTCTGAACTTCATCCTTTCTGCAGGGCTGCACTTCATCCTCTTGTCCCCGATCTACATTTACATCTGCGATTACATTCCGGGTGCAAAATCTGGCATTTTTTCTTGTTAAGTTTTTTATGGTTGATGATGGCTGAGCACACTCATCTATCAAGGTCTCTCTGTCAGGACTGTTCACTCAAAGGAATTGACAGCTTCTCCTGATTTGGTGTTATCAGTGAGCTTAGTGCAGGGCTCACTCCCGTGTTCTGGTCATTGATAGAAGCTTTGAAGACAACAGGCCCTAAAAGTGAATCCTGCAGAGCACCACTCGTGACCACCAGCTAGATGTTACCCCTCTTCCTACAACCCTCTGGGCCTGAGTTCTCAGCCAACTGTTTTCCCACTGTATTGTGTACATGTCTAGCTGAATGCTGAGTGCTGCTCAGAAGGATACGGTGACAGACAATATGAAAAGCTTTGCTAAAATTAAAAAAAACCCCCTTCATCTGCCTTCCCTTTGACTACTAGGTGGGTAACCTTGTCGTGAAAGGTTATTAAGTCAGTAAACCATGACTTTCCCTTCAAGAACTCATGCAGACTTTGATCAATGACCATTGTCTTTCAAGTCTGTTTCAATAACTCCAAGAATAATCTCCATGGTTTTATCAAGCACCAGAGTGAGAGTGACAGGCTTGTAATTAACAAGGTCTTCATTCTTGCTTTTCTTGAAAACTGGGACATTTGCCATCTTCCAGTTGACTGGGACCCCTCTGGATCCCCAAAACTTTTGATAAGTAACTGAGAGAGGTCTTGCAGTACATCAGCCAACTCTTCCATATTCTGGGATGAATCCTGTTGGGCCCCGTAGACTTGTGTTTGTGTTCGGTTGCAGCAGCAAATCTGATTCGAGTTCAAAGTCAGCCATGAGCTTATGACTCCCTCAGCCATGGCCATCCAGCCCAGGGCTCCAGGCATCCCAGAGCCCATCATCGGTGTTGAAGGCAGCATTGAATGTCTCTGCTTCATCACTATGTGGGGATGAGGTGATCCATCTCATCAAGTAACAGACCAATGTTTGCTTTAGTCTTCCTTCTGTTGAAAAAAAGCCTCTTCTTACCCACCACAGTAAGAGCCAGCTTTAGCTGAGCTTGGGCTGTACAGATTTGCCCCCTGGAGTGGCAAGTAGCATCCGTTTTCCTCCTGTGTAGCCTGTCCTTGTTTCCAAAATCCATAGGCTTTCTGCTGAGTTTCAGGAGGAGATCCCTGCTTAGCCAAGCCAGTGTTCTCTTTCACCTGCTTGACTTCTGACACGCTGACCCAGAGATTAGCTCAGTTGATACGGGTTTGATCCCTACATAAGCCATTCGCTTAAGAGTTGGACTCAATGATCGTTTTGCATTCCTTACAACTTAGAATATTCTGTGAACATTGTAATTTCCTTCTCCTGTCCTCTTGAAAGAAAGCCCTTAAAAGGTGACAGCTTTTATATACCCCACTATCCTCAAAAGCAGATTCCTAGGTGACCTTTCTCCTTCCCTGAGTCTGCTCCCCCCAGGTCCAGGGGAGTAGCTTTACTGACATTTTTTCTCGTATCACCAAAGAATTTAAGCTCAACTATTTTATGATCATGATGGTCAAGACAGTCACCCATTATTTACAACCAACCATATCTTCTCACAAACAATTCCAAGTTGAGCTCTCCAGTGAAGAGAGACCTGTAGGGACCTCTTCCTCTGGTGAGGCAGAGCACAATGTTTAAAGGAACTGATATAGTCTATGGATTATTTGTTTTAAACTTAGCAGCGGTTACAGCCATAACTAATACCTGTGTGTTTTGACTTGCAGCATCAAGGAAGCACAAATTCTTTGAACCACCTTTGAAAATGCATTTTCAAATAGCCACCCCAAAGTAATCTGCTGTAACAGTGCCTATGTAAAGCAGAGCTGCCTCCTTGTTTGAGTGTTGCGTTTCTTGATGTACCATCATGAAAGTTCCTGATTAGTCTAATTTCTCTGTAGATGGACACATTAAGCTCAGGGATTTGGACATAAATGAGGTTCTCAGTAAACTGAGCTTGTTCCACAAGAGATCTTAATTTTCAAGGTTCAGGTGGAGTTTAAGCTAATCTTTGGTTTAGGCTGTGGCAGCTTTTTAAGAAGGAAGAGAATTGAATTTTGCCCATTGAAGCTACCCAGGAGTCTAAAGTAAAGGTAGGTGTTTCCTTAGACAAGGACTTTAGCCCCTTCCCTGTGGCTTAGGAGAGGGTGTCTGGCATCACTGAAAGGTCAAACACAGCACACCTCCCTCCACCCATCTTTACTTCTGCCCATTGCTTTCCCCACTGTCCTTTCCTCCTGCTTCCTCTGGTGGCAGTGGAATTGCAAAGGCAGCTGGTAAATATATATATGCCTCAGCTCAGAGGCTAGGGGAAACCAAAGTCCAGCACATGGGAAGAGTCTGCTCACAAAATGTCTTCTGTCTTTCAAATGCTTCCAACCAAGTTTCTTGCCATAACAAATGATAGCAAACGGTGTCTTTCCTCCCATTATATTGTGTCTCAGGTACATGTTTTTATCCCAGGCAGCTTTCTCAGCCACGTGCTCCAGCACCAGCTGCTGAACTCAGAAAGGATGGGATTGCTGTTCTGGCATTGTTTCTGCCTTTGCTTGCTTGAGGCAGATTTTGCAGCTGAGGAGGGACAGAATGTCTGTGACCTAGCATGTGCAGGACAGTATGTGGCACTCCTTGGGGCTGTGATCTGTCCCTTGTAAACTTGCCTGTTGCCTAGATGTAGGGTGATGTTGCTTTTTCTACCAGGATGAGTTCTTTCATCTTGGAAGTGCATTATTGCTGAACCTGTGCCACGCAGTATTGGCTTGGGGGATGCTATTCCCTGTGTTAACATGGCTGAAATCACTGCAGCATCTACAGAGTTTGTCCCTTCCCTTGTACACTGTCCAACCTTGCCTTGGCTCACAGGAGACTTTGCTGAAGTTGCCTAAATGCCCCTGCTGCCAATGCCTTGCTGATGGGGTCCCTGCTCCCTCCTGATACCGAAGGGTTCAGATCTGCACTCCAGCTGTGCCTTTGTCCAAACTCTCTCAGCATTCTCCCAAATGGTTCCATTCTGAGTCCCATTCTAACACCACCAAGGACAGGCTCCAGCACTAAGGGACACACTCCAGACTTCACAGAATTATATGAATCATGGTGGGAAGGAGCCTTTGGAGACCTCTGGTCCAGACTGCTGCTGCAAGTGGCACCATTACCAGCGCTAGGCCAGAGCAACTGTGGCTTTGTCCATTCACGTTTTGAAAACCCACACGCAAAATTTATGTGCAAAAGCCACATCAGAGTCTGTCACAGCTGACTTTCCGTGCTCAGACTTCCCTGGCAACCACCAACACTAAAGCCTCACAGCAAGGAGCCACCATAATTGGTCACAGCTTCTGTTCAGGAGCCTGAAGGCTGCAGGAAGTCATGAAAACTAAGCTAGAGCTGCTATTGTCAGTCTTTGCAGGGCTGCAGGTGAAATCAAGAGTACAGCCATACTCAAGTTCTAGGAAAAGCCTTTTGGGGCTCAGTAGTCAAACAAATACAAGTTTATTTACAAACAAAATAAAAACATGGCCATCATATCAAATTCTGATATATTTACAGCATCCAGTTGAAGGATCAGGTAGTAAAAGGATCACATTGCAAAGGGTTGGTATTAAAGAAAGAAGAAATTTCCTGTTGAACTGCAGAGGAGCTGAGCTGAAACAAGCCAAAAACTCCATATTTGAAAAGCTGAGGCTTCAGGGAATGCTTAACAGGCTAAACTAACTCACAGCAATGGGCAGAGGTGCAGCTCCTGTAATGACCTTCCTTAGCTCTTCCTCAAGAAGTCTGCTGAAGCCAACACAGCAGAGATGAGTTTGGGCCCTAGTGCTCAGGGAGCAAGGGAAAGAAGGGGCCTGATTTATTTCCTGTTAATGAATGACAAGGGGGCAGTGAGAGACTTTGCTCGCCTGCACAGGCAAGGGACCATGAAGTTGGTCAGCTGAGCTGGAAAGCAGTCTGGTTCAGGGCACTGGCACAGAAGAGGAGAAAACCTAGTTCCAGTCCAAGAGCAAGGAATGCAAGATAGTTCAGCTGGGACGTGAGCGCCAGTCCTGCACCCCAGGTTCGAAACCCCCATGGAGCTACCTGCAACGTATTGTTATTTTTTCTTTAGTGAACCTTTCAGCTTCTTCTCTGAGGAGCGCTGTTTCCGCACCTTCTCCTTTTTCCCCAAGTTCTCATAAACTGTTGCCTCCTCTTTCTGCCTGTGAGACCAGGGGAAAAGAATGGAAAAAGTGAGGAACAGGAAAAGGCCAGCCAAGCCAGCAGGCACACAATTGCCAGAGGCAGGCATAGCTGGGTCTCTGGTTTGGGTGAGCTCTTACTTGGAGGGTTTTTGTGAAACCTTGGTGTGGGCATTCTTCACTGCAGGGGGGTAGGAAATGTTCCCATACTCACACTCGCTTGGCTTGCCTCTTTGAGACTAGAGGAAAAGAAAATCAGGCTGAGAGGAGTGTGGCTGGGAGATGCGTGTGAGACACCATAAGAGTTCTGGCTGTTAAATCCCACTTTGTGCCAGGATCTCAGTGGAGGGTGGTGCACTGCTGAAGTCCCCAGGTTCCATGCACTCTGCTGCTGCCGTCAGAGGGAAGCAGCAGGAATGCAAACACAGCCTTGTACAGGAGGGAACAGTGAAGCAACAAATCTCTGGAGGCACTGGAATGCCTGAGAGTGCCAAATGTCAGCTAAAGATTATTAAACAGCAGCAGCTACTGGATACTGCCAGAGGCTACAAGGAGAGAAAAAAGATGCCACTTACCAGCTAGCAGGAAAAAATCCTGCAACTGCAGAGCTGGGATGTGAAAGACAAAGAGGAAAGGCCAGGCCAAAGTCTTGGCTTGTTACAAAACAGTACTTGGTGGAGATGGTACTTGAGCTGCTAATGTTGTCCATTGAACTTAAAAGTCTCAAAAGAGGGGAACAGGGACTCAGATCTGGGTGCACCACTCTAGTCTGTATATGTCCCAGTGTTAGCTTAAAGCTCATGAAACAGCACTTGGGCTCAGAGCCAGCACTATGCAGGGCCTAGGCTCACAGGTCAGTAGAGTCCCCTTTCTCACCTGGATAATTTCCAGCTTTTTCTTGGTTGCCTCTATGAACTGGCAGATGGCCATGTAGATGAACTTGTACTGGGCCTCCGTCTGCACCATCCCAGATCGCTGGGCCCTCACCATCTGGATGGTCTTCTGGATGTCAATGTCACAGTCCAGCCCTAGCAAGGAGCACCAGAAAAGCTTATGGACATGTTTGCTGCCCCCTCTCCCAGTTCTCTACCAAAAGCAGTCACAGTGGAGGTCAGTCAAGGCGTTTCCAACTCCTTCCATACTCTTTATTTCTGTATGGATCTCCTATCTCTCCCTCCTGCTCAGCATCTTTCACATCTGGCCCTGGAGGAACAGCCAAAGCTCTGGGAAGGCTGAAGCCACAGTGAGTGGATATGGTACAGAGATCCAACAGCACAACCTTCTCAGAGCTGTGGCAGGATCTCTCCCACTGATAGCTGAGTAATTTTCATCCCTTTGCAGCTGGATTTAAGGGCACAGCCCTACTGGGTAGGCAAGTTCACTTTGATATCCCTGGGGGTCCTCTTACCCTTGGTGGAGATGGTTTCCACTATCATATCAATGACGATGATAGTCCCAGTGCGGCCAATCCCAGCACTGCAAGGAGAGGAGAAGCAGAGGTCAGACCAATACAGCTCCTGAAACAAAATGCAGCTGCTTCTGGGGGAGGATGCAGCTCTTGTAGCAGCTGTACATCAACACCACGAGATAGTCAGATTCAATAGGCAAAGAGTTTGGTTTAGGGGTGTCAAAGGGGAAAAAGCAAATGTCAGGGCTGGCACAGGCTTTAATCACAAGTGATGGGGTACAGCTGAAAGCAGCAGGACAGACTTCCTATATCTCACCCTCGATAAGGGATGGAGGATGCTTCAAACTCCAGCATCTATACCAACCTGCAATGCACCAGAATAGGCCCTGCATTTGGGATGCTCTCTTGCTTCTGGTTTATCTGGTCGAGGAAGCTGAGGACTCCTCCTGGCTCACTGGGTACGCCATGGTCAGGCCAGCTCAAGTACTGGTAGTGCCAGATCTCACGCACAGCCTTACCCTGACAATAACAAAGCACCCCACTGGTAAAACTGCAACCCAGCTCTGTCCCTGGCCTCTGTCCCAGGCAGAGGTGGGTCTGAAGCCAGAGGGAATCTGTCTTCTGCACACTTCTGGGTGATTCCACCAGTGTGATTCCAGCCCAAACCAAGCAGGAACAGCAGCCCCAAGAATGATACAACAGCAGCATCACCACAGCACCCAACAGTTCCCAGCTTTAGATGTACAGTGGCTGTTAGACCCATGGGCTCAATGACAGCCCTTGATCATTCACACTTACGTTATCCATCGGACACACACGGAGATGCCGGAGTTTGTACTCCAACGCATCGTGCTCCCCAGTGTTCTCCACAAGGTAAGGACCAAACTCTTTTGTGCTGCCCAGCTCTGGCCAGTAAGGCACACATTTGTTCTGTGTGGGCAGAGAGGGCAGGGTGAGGATGGGCAGAAGGCAGGAAAGAGGGAAAAAGCATTGCAGTGTTTGAAGGGGAAAAGAGGGCAGCTCTGGGCAGCGCCTATGGACTGCTACTTACCCGCCCTTTTTCTACCTCCCGTGTCGTCATCACAATAATGCGCGTGTTCTCCTGCCACACCATTTGCCAGAAGTCATTGACTGTGGCTTCCAGGCAGCCCTGGCTAGCGATGTATGTCTTGGTGCACTCGTCTGGGCTGATCATGGTGTTCTGAGTGCGGACAGGGAAAGGTCAGAAGTGGGCTGCAGGAGCAGGCAGGCCTTCCCTCACCTTGGGCACGCAGCCGTATTTCATGAGTCTCACCTTGACATAGTTGGCATTGATATAGTCAGATCCAGGTATATTTGGATTCCTTCCTTGGAGAATTACTCTGGAGTGATCAACTGGGGTGCAGTGAAAGAATGAAGAGTGCAATGAGATACTCTGTGCAGCTACATGAAGCTCCTTCACTGCCCCACACCACCTCACTCATGCTTCTCAGTGCACGCAGCATGCACCGTATCTTCACCTCTCCCTCTCTGAGGTCAGACCAATCTCACTACATCTTCCCATCTCTCTGCCCCGGACCATCAGAAGCTAATGAGTCTAATCCAACCCTCCCTCCTTCCTTCAAGGATATGAAAAGGCTGTGACCTCTCTCATCAGTTCTGAAATCCTCAATGCTGCATACTTTGTAACCTGCTCTGGAGGACAGAGCAGGCTGAGGCAGGGCCAGGGATGCCTTGGACAGCTCTTTGCCAGTCTGTATCTATTTGATTTTTTCATATAGTGGAGAAGCAGGACTCACAGGGCAAGATGTTCTTGTATCGGTTCTTGCTCTTGTTTTCAGGTCTTTGACCCTCATGACGGTCAAACAGGTGCTTGGCTTCCTGTTTTTGCAGACTCTGAGAGCAGAAGAAAGAATAGTCATGGCAAGGTCACAATGTAGAACAGGGGGAGGTGGGCACTTGGAGGAACAGTGGTAGCTCTGGGGACACATGGGCATGCTTGTGGGGGAGCAGAGAAGTGAAAAACAAACCTAGACTCAAAAAGTCCAAGGTTCCTGCCCTTACTGTCTTGGTGAATCATTCTCCCAGCTCTGGAAAAGCACATTTCTACCTCACTATGTTCACTTAAAGGTGAGATTCACTCCACAGGGAAACAGGTTTCAAACAGAGACTTCTTTCAGAAATAAATTGTCAAGACACACAAGAAGTTTGCATACAGGAAAAAAAATGAGGACAAAGAATGAGGTGGTGCACCAGGAGTTCCCAAAAAGCCAAATGTCCCCCAGTAGTTTCTTACATCAAATTCCTCCCAGAATCCAGCCTTGGACGTCTCCTCAGATAGACTCTTCTTGTTTAGTTCCTGCACTCTATTCTCAATGTCAGCAGCATTCACCCTTGTAGCATAGTAGGGCTGGGGATGGGAAAACACAAGGGGTTGTCATGAGACAGAGAGAGAGAGAGATGCTGCTGGAGAGCAAAGTCTCCTCTGTGCACTGTGGAGAAAAGAAGGAAAAGGACACAAAGCAGAAACAAACAGCCCATCAGTCCCTCCAAAGGATCCCTAAAACCAGGAAACTAGATTTACCTGCTTCAGGTACACAAAGGTGCCAGACATCTCTTCAATTCCAATCTTCTTGAAGTGTTCTACCAGATCTGCCAAGCTGTCAAACATTTCAGGACCTCCAACTGTGTAGCGTCCATTCTAAATGGAGGAAGAATGTGTAACATCTCACTCATAACATTCGTAGAATCATGGAATTGTTTGGATTGGAAGGAATCTTAAAAGTTTCCAACTTCTCTGCCATGGGCAGAGACACCTTCCAGTAGATCAGGTTACTCAAAGCCTGGCCATCCAGCCTGGCCTCAAATGCTTCCAGGGATGGGGCATCCACAGCTTCTCTGGGCAACCTGTGCCAGTGTCTCACCACCCTCACAGTAAAGAATTTCTTCTAACACCTAATCTAAACCTGCCCTCTTTCAGTTTGAAGCCATTCTCCCTTTCCCTATCACTCCATGCCCCTGTAAAAATTCCCTCTCTGGCCTACTCACAATCCCTCTTTATGTACTGGAAGACTGCTGTAAGGTGTCCCCAGAGCCTTCTCCAGACTGAACCCCAACACTCCCAACCTGTCCTATAGACAAAGCTGATAACACTCAGGGAAAAGGCAATGCTGGGGTGCAAAGCCATAGGCACTACCCTGCACCATCTAGAAAAGCATTTCCTGTAGCAGGGAGGTCAAATGCAAGTTTGCCCTGAGAACAGAGATTTCATAGCACAGCAAACTGACTCGTGCTCTCAGTGGATGGAAGCCCAGAGAAGGTATATTGGACTCAAATCTCATTTAAGGTCAGTCACTTTCTGTCCCTGAAATTTCTTCATCACACATGAAAGAAACAGGAGAACTTGTGACAGCCAGGTTGGTAAAATCCATCACACTAAGTGTGGAGGCCCTGCAGATACCCCTCTTCTTTCTCCTCCAAGAACTTCTCTTTTGATGAACTCCTCTCTTTTTTCCTCACAAACTCCCTATACTAGAGTTGCCAATCACACTGAGCCCTGCCTCCTCCTGTGTCTGAGCACCCAGCCCAAGCTCACCCAGGCTGGGCCAAGGACACAAGGACCCTGCGAGGGGACAGTACTTTGATCCAAATTCAGAAACACTGATGGTGGTAATCAAGCTGGCAGGGCACATGCTTCTGAAGACACAATCAGCAGAAATCAGGAGAGACTTCTTCCACTCCTTCTCCTTTTGCTCTCCCACTGCTCACCTCACACATGATCTTGACGTGTGTGACTTTAAGCAGGGTCCCAGAGGCATTGGTTGCCCCAGCTGGTGGAGCATCAGACCCGGGTTTGGGCTGGTCAGTGAGGACAGACAAGACAAAATCCCCAGGTTTGCTGAGGCTCTCCCGCACCAAGAAAGTCCAAGGGGTGGCTTTGGCCTGGAGAAGTGACTCAGCTGCAGGGCCTGACAGATGCCCATGGTACCACCTAGGGAAAAAAAAAGAGGGTCAGGAGAGAGATGGAGATGCAGTAAATGGATGGTCTTGAGCTGATGAATGAAGGACAGCAAAGCTGGGAAAAAGTGAGGGAGGAAGAAAGGAAAGGGGAGACAGAGGAAGGAATGAGAGAAGGAAGGAAATCAAGGGAGAAGCAGGATCTTGGGAAAAGCAGACGAGAAAGTAGAGAGCTGGCAAGAAAAGGACAGGGCAATGGATGAGGTGGAGGCAGAAGGGAGCCAGGGAGCAGAATGCTGGTACATAGTGGGAAATCATCATGTGTGATCCACTTCTGTGATACACAAAAGCACAGGTAAGCAATACTTGCTCGCTTGAAGACCAGTTGGGGGAGGGTAGTCTGTGTGTTTCATCACCTCCCAGTATTATTGGGATTCTAGCATTACTGAGTGCTGCAAGATGCTCTGGAAACTCAAACACCAGGGAAACAAAATTAACCTCCACTGAGTCAGAAATTCTCCCATCAGATTTAGCAGCACTCAGATGGTTGTGTCGAGATCAGATCCATCAGAGAACCATTCCAGTGACTTCTCTTTCTGGAATTCAGTCACTTCTTCAATCAAAGGATAATTCCCATTCTCTGAGAACATCACAGAGCAGCAATCAGACTAGTCACAGGAGTGAGCACCAGGAGCCACCTGGAGCCTATTTTCTGCTCCTGGTACTTACACTGTTGCTGATTCGAGCACATTCCTGTTCTCCACACAAACACCCAGACAGCAGCTCCTTCTTTCCTCCCAGCACAAGGTGAGAAGCATCCCCATCTCTGCCTTGGTGCAGGACTGGACCCAGGGCACAGAGCGACACAGCATGGTGCAATTGGCACAGCTGCTGCCAAACCCACACCCTCCTACAAACGTCTCTGGGAGGGTATGTGCCTTCGCAGTGAACCGAGCAGTGTAGGTGAAAATGATGGTCACCAGAAGCAGGATATGGGACAACTCTGGCCTCTCTTCCTATTGCTGGGCTCTTGGCCCTGCAGATACCCCAGATGTGATCCAGGTTGTCTCTGTGCAGATCATCTAGGTCCTCATACCTGTCCCAAGCTTCACAGTCTCTTTGGATCACATCAGAAGTCCTGAGGGGCACTGCTGAGTTGCCAAGCAGAGATGTGGAAGGCCATGTTCACTGCAGCACTGTCCTGCTTCTAAAAAACTTGCTTAAAAACTGGAGCTAAAGATCCAAATGACAGAAAATTGAGAACTGTGAGGTGCTCTGAGCACTGGGAAATGTTCTTAATCATCCCTCTCCTCCCAGTACCCAGTTTCTGGTGGAGTCTTTGCTGGGTCTGAACCCATCACAGCCCAAGTACCAGCACAGCCCTGGCACTCCTGCTATGGACCTTTTGCTCCTTCCCAGCTTAGTTTCAGGGAGGGGACTTGGGCCCTTCTTCTCCAGCAGGGACAGACCTGATTCAAACAGTCCCCTCTGGTCCTGGCACATCCCCACCCCCAGCTGCAGCCATGTGCTGGGCTCTGTAGCACGGCTGCTGTGCCAGCCAAAGGCCGTGTTCACCACAGCTTTGCTTTGGCCACCTTCCCTGGGAAACAGCATTTCAAAAGCAGGTAGCTGTTACATCAGACTGACTTGCAATGTTCCTCCTGCTCCCTCTCACTGCAGGTACCAAAACAGGCACCAGCCACGCTCCCTGTGTCCCTGTGCCCATTGCTGCCAAGGCCAGGCCAGTGTGTTAGGGCTGTGGGAGTGGGTTTGATACCCATGGAGCAGCTAATGTGAAGACCTGGATTGGTACTTGGTGAACTTCACATTGTTAGGGGGTTATCTGTTCCCAGGAACTGATATGGAATTCAGGAGGCTATGCCCCAGTAACAGAAGCAGCCAGTGCATTCATTCACTCTGGATCTGGTCAGAGATCTCACCACATTCCTCTACACAACATCTAAGAACCCTTCTGACAGCAAGAGGTGGCACACAGCGGCCTCAGCAAGTAATTGCTGTTGATCCTAACCCCATGCACTAGAAGAAGTAGATGGTGACCCTTATTGCATGGCAGTCATTAATTTCTGAACCTCCTCCCAAAGAAGTGTTCAGCTACCCCATGTGCTCAAATGGCACCCAGGGATCAGCTGACCCCTCCTCCCAGAGAGGTCTCTGGGTCTCCCCTCCACAGGTAGGATGGAGTTAGTGGGTCCCATTCCCCTCTCCCTTCCCCCAGCATAGCCCAGCTCTTCAGAGCCACGTGACGGAAAATCACTTGGGGAGAGAGTGAGAGGAGCTTTCGTAAGAGCCCGGGGTGGGGGGGTAAGTTTCCAACCGCAGAGAGGAAGGGAGGAAACTGTCAGGCCACAACGCAATGGCCTTGACTGGAGACGACAGCCAGCAGCAGACCTGGCCCCTTTGCAGCCTGACCCTAGAGCAAGCTGGGGTATACTCTACACACCCATACATCTTCACCCCATACATCTCTGCTCCCTGCAACCAGGTGCCCGAGGAGGATCTGTCTGAGGAGAACTTGTCCACACCAGAGGAGGGCATGATGCTCCCTGAGCTGCATCAAAGAGCCTGAAAGTAAAGCGCAGGGGCAAAACCACCTGATTTGATTTAGGAACTCAGTGTCAGAGACACATGCAAAGCAGTGACAGGAAGGAGACTAAGCAGGATAGGAATAGCAGGGGAACAACGTGGTCCTGCTCTCAGCTATGTGAGTCACCCAGGCCCAGAATAAACAAGGAGGTCTGGGGCAAGACTGAGGTCTTCCACACAACATGTGACTTGACGGACCGCTGCAGACCCACACCTAACACCACAACCTTTGCTTTTAGGAACAGCATATAAATAGCAAAGACAACCGGAAACCAGAAGTAAAAATAGAGCCCTACTAGGTCTACTGTGATGGATTAAGGTATGTCCAGCTATTCTTGGGGATGCTTCCCCCATGGATGCATAGGAGGCTATGGGAGGCAAGTGACACTTTTTGCAGGATTTGCCCTGAGGATGCAACCAAGGCAGAAGGAAGGCCATGAAGCACAGAGGAGGTCTCACCACAGACACATCAGCTGCTTTACTGTCCCCATACCTCTCTGTCGTGGGGTCGGAACAGTTGAGCGGGTATCGCAAGTCAATGATGGTTCCGTCTTTGTCCTGCAGTGAACCCTGTTGCTGAGTGTAGTACTCCACCAGTTCTGACAAGGTGGCAAACTTCTCCCCTCCATATAGGTCATAGAAATCCCCAGTATTCTGGATGCGGATGTGGGTTACCTGATCACCTACCCTGTGGAATAAAGCACAGTCCAATAAGGCTGTTGGAAAAGAGGCAGAAAATGTTCTGCACTACTTCCTGCCCTGGAACCAGAGCAAACCATACCCACGAAAGGAGATGACTTGAGAGAGAAGTTTCTGGGGGAACTTGAGGGAGGGTCTAGAAGATGCTGGGAAGCTCAGATCCTTTTAGAGCTTGGAAAGAACTCAAAGGAATACAGACAGGTCGAAGAAGATGCCAGAGGACATGTGAGGATGTCAGCAACCTGTGCATGTAACACTGGAAAGACAGAAGTTGGGGTCCAAGTTACCTACCGGACTGAAAGAGAAAAATCCCCCTGATTCTTCCGGCTGGGTCTGGCCAGAAAGCTCCCATGGACACCTCGTCCCTTCAGTAAGGCTTCGGCTTCTAGCCCACTCAGGTCACGGTGAAACCACCTAGCAGAGAAGATAAAAGCAAGACCAAGTAAATAAAAAAGACCAGGCACCATTGTGGAGTCCTGTAGGATGAAGAATGGTCCCTGGTCAGCATCCCTTCCTACCTGATACCTCCCCCAGCCTATGGAAGACTCCCATTAGAGATACAGCTTCCAGGGCGACCCCCACTCTGATCTGTCCTACTTCCCTGGTCCCCCTCCTTACATACACAGACTTCTCAAACCCTCTTACCTCACCATCGTGGAGAGTGAAAGAAGAAAGGGCCAAGTGGCTGCCACCAAAGCAACTCAAAAAACAGAGGAAAAATCAGTTCGTGCTGGCAAGAAAAGGGAAGTCGGAGGTCTGTGCTGGAGCACTCAACACCAAGCTCTTCCTGTGCCTCTTGGGAGCTGGCCACGTACCTCTCCTGGAGTCTACTGTCACTCCATTCAGACTCTCTCCATCCACATTTTGCTGGATAAGTGCCTTGATCTCTGGCCCTCTGTGCAGTGCTCTTGGGCACAGGCTGGTGCAAGCCCCAGAGCAGCTGGGCACGCGCGGCTCCAGGAACAGGAAGCGCTCTGAGCCATCAACTCCCCAGCCCCAAGCTGCTTTGCACACACTTCTGCTTCTCCTTTTGTGCCTTTCCTCCCCATCCCCCCTATTATTTTTGGGTCCCTGTCTTTTTGCACACTAGGGCTGACTCTGTTGCATGCATCTTGGGCCCCGGCCATGCTCACAAAACTCAGTTCTTCACATCCTCTGTTCCCTTTCTTCCCCTAAAGGCCAGTGAGTGACATGAGTGGTCCCAAATATCCTACACACTTTGTACAGGTAAAAGGGGGAGTCTGTGTGACCCACAGACTCTGAGGTTCAGGCTAGTGCTCTGAGCACAGCGGTGCCCTCCTGAAACCCATGTGCCGTGGGATGGGACTGACACGAGCACTGGTAGCTCAAAAGGGATGGCATGGGAGGGAGGTGGTGGTGAAGCTGCCCAAGGCAGGCAGAGACCAGGACAAACAGCTACTCCCTACAGTGAGCCCACACAGCACTGAGAGAGCTTAGTCGAGCACCTTTAAGATCCCAGCATGGCACACTGAGGACAAAGCTAACACCCTGGACAACTAGGTACAAAGAAAGAAAACTAACCATTCCAGTTACCCAGCTGTTTCCAGCTACAGCCCATGACTGCTCTGTCCACGGCACTGGTTTCAGGGTCTGCAGATCTCATGAAAGAATGGGAGCTAAGCAGTGGTTTAAGAGGGCAATCCAGCTGGCAAAGGAGCCTGACTTCTCCCTGAGGCAATCTCAGCTACCCTGTGTGTTAGTGTGGGCAGCAGGAACAGCAAGAGCCTTACTCATTTTAAGTACGGCAGCTGCAGACTTCCCTGCACACCACCTGACTGGGAAATCCTGCAAAAAGCTGAACAGGCTCCTAACTATGATCTATTAAAAAAAACATGGCCAAGACAGAAACTAACAACAAAGGGAAGTACAGGAGAGACGAGTGGGAAGCTAAACTTCATTGCTAGAAAGGCAACCCAGGCACCTACGACAGCTTCCTTTGAAATGCTTCTAGTTTCACACACATGACAAACCAGGGTGCCATGAGTTACAGGGATCCAGCTGTACTGACTTAAAATTGACATTAAAAGACATGGAGACATTAAAGGCACAGAGACCTGTGGCTCAAGGGGATGAGTTCTACACAAAGTTATAGAAGCTGCACCTGAAAGACTGACCCAAATCAGAGACAGTGTAACACTGGCACAGGAAAGAAGTATTGTTTAGAGGTAGGAGGGAAATGGCCGGAACTTCTGGGCAGAAGTCCCAAAAGAGAATTCCTGATATCAAGAGAGTATTAGATTATGTTGGGTCAATATGAAGCCAAGGCAAACAAAAAATTAAAACTAAGCATCCTTACATCTTATGAAGTCACTGAAGGAGAAAATCTGTCTGAGGAACTGAAGGTCAGTTAGACTCAGGGGAACAGGGAAAGAACAAGGTAGCAAACAGCCCAGACCAGACTAGACTAAACCCGTGTAACTCAGTATCCTCTAGCAGGACAAGCCACAGGGTGCAGTGCAACTCATGTCAGTATTTGTGTGGACAAAAATCCCGTATCGCATTATTTACAGAATGAGTTTATGCTTCTGGTTGCTTTCAGCTCAGGAAAGGAATGGATGCACATGGCTGCCTCGGTGTCTTTGACCTAGGCCATCTAATTAAAAACTACCAGTGAGGAGCTCCTGCCAATAAGGGAGGCAAATATCACTGTAGAGAAGGTTGCTATCCTTCAAGTTACTCTCCCAAATGGCTGCAGCATGGAACAGCTGACTATAATTGAGCCACTAAAACATTTTCTTAATATAATTAACAGGTCAAGAGATTTCAAAGAGACTACTCTTATACTGCTGTTTGGCTTTCAGTACAACACAGGTGTTAGAACCTCATCTTGTAAATCCCTAGTGGAGCCAAGCCACAGATAGTCCAGGAAAAAATTTACAGGGGAAGATAAATTAAATAGCTAATTAAAAGACATGCACATCTGGACTGCTGTAAAAAAAAAAAAAAAAGACACTGAGAAACTGGAAAGAATCCAGCATAAGGTCACAAAGGCAGTGAATAGCCTGGAGCACAGCAGAGATGCAGGAAGCTGGGTTTATTCTGCTTGGAGAAGAGATGCTTAAGGAGGGATTTAGCAGCTGTCTGAGACTACCTAGAAGGGGTTGTGGGTGGAATTTAGAGATGATGAGTCAGATTCTTCTTTGTGGGACACAGCAAAAGGACAAGAAGCAATAGACATGACTTGCAGCAAGGGCAACTGAGTAGATAGAACGAAAAATTGCACACGTGCTCCCCCGAAAGGCCAGTTCAGCACTTGCCACAAGTCGGCTGGGGAGACCCTCCACTCTGGAAGACGTGCAGCACTCACCTGAGCAAGGCCCTGAGCAACCTGATCTAGCTCTGCTGTGACCAGGGGGTTGGACTAGGCAATCCAGAGGTCAAAATGGTTAAAGAGTAGAGGGAAAGGCCATGTATAGAGTTTCTTTTCCCCTTGGACTTCCTAAGCCTCTATTTGCAGCTACTTGTAGAGTCAACAGTCAAATCCATAAAAAATTAACACATTTTGCATCCTTTGCCAAGGAGTTCTACTGCTCAGCTACAGAAACGCCTCCTCCTTTGACTTGCTTATAACCTGCTCTCTGCCTCCTTTTTGATTAACATCTGCTTGCTGTAAAGAAAATAAATCAGTGACTGATTCCTGTTCCCTCTCTCCAAGCTGCTCATGCTAAGAGGCCTGTAACATCCATATCCATCCTCAGCTCTTTGTCAGGCTGAAGACTCCAGCCCTGCTAAGGTGTTCTTTGTACAGAACTATTCTACACCTCTGATCATCTTTGCTGTCCCTCTCTGAGATGTTTCCAACTCCGGTGTCTTCTCTTGGAGATAAGGGTGAAGGCAGGCACAGAGCTGTGGTGTTCAAGATGCTCCTGAGTCATGGACAGTGATGACTTCTGATGTGCACCAGAACCAAGCATTAAAAGCTAACAATTGCATGGTCTTATATACATGATCAAAGTTTCACTCCAGAGAGGCTGCAATTAGTTCACAGTCATTGTTTTACATGTAAATTTTAAAATTTTTTTTGCATGAGCATTGTTTTACTTAGGCCTATATAGAATTTAATCTGCTGTTCTATTGCCCATTCATTCACTTCATAAAGTCCTTCTGTAATTATTCACAATCAAATCCCTCTCTATTATCCTGAATAGTTTTCTACCATCACCCAATTTTCTCACCTCACCAAACTGTATTCCTAAGTCACTTGGGAATATACTGAACAGCATCTATTTCAGGTTAGACCTTTGTGATCTGACCACTGATGACTTCCCTTTGCTGTATAAACAGATGTTAATTTACACCTTCCATTTCCTATTTTCTAATAATTCTTTACCCAAGAAGACCTTCATCTTCTTTTTTATGCCATGACTTCAGCTTTATTTAAAGACTTCGATGAGAAAATCTTGTCAAATTCTTTAAACCCAAGGAAACCATTTCGGCCACACCTGCCTTATCCACAAGCTGGCTACATTCCTCAAAAACCTCCAGTTTTACAGAACAGGATTTGCTTTTACAAAAGCAGCTGCCAACTCTTTCTTTAGCATCACATTGTTTTCTCCGTTATAGTGTCTACCCTCTTGCTCAGATAATGACTTTATTGTTCCATGCTTCCCTCACACTTTGGGGATCTAACTTGGAGCCCTTTTTGAGAATCAGCATTGCATTTATTACTTCTAATTCTCAGCACTGAGGTGATTTCAGACAGGAGGTTTTGCTGTTCTGTACAGACTTTCATCGTAGTTCAGTTAGTGCAGAGTGAAGGCCATCTGGGCTTGGGGAACAGATGGACCATCTTCCTGTGACTTACCAAAGCCAGAAGCTCTCTGTCAGGCTATGGGACAGTGCTGGACCACCATGGTTCCCCAATTCCTTACCACAGAGTAATGCTAGTACAAATCCTATTTCCTGACACCTTGCCACTGTAGTCTCCAGAGCAGAGCACCCATTTGGACTCATCGAGAAGACTGTATGTCCTCCTGCTCCATAAAGGGCCAGAAAGGCAGTAGCAAATCAAGTAACAACTGGATTTAAAAGGTCAGAGAGCTGACCTCTCTCCATGCAAAATACATTGAGAGATGCTGCAGCTGTGGGGTGGCAAATCCTGCTTGCTCTTTATCAAAGTGAGGAGCAACAGTAACAGCAATAACAATCCAAAACACCAGGAGCTCCAATTCTCTGGCTATCCTGTAGCTCCTCTTAGAAAGTGGGTTTTTCCCCTTCTATGCTTAATTCCTAGTGCCAGTACTTTTATTTGTCTCACCAACAGCTCCTCGTTTTCTTGCCCTAACTAGCATTCACAGCACTCACCCACGGGATGGCATCGGGGTCTTGTCTCTCAGATCCCCACTGATGGAGGACTGACAGGAGCTGGTGGAGGAAGTACCACAGCCCTCAACCAAGGGGGTCCTACTAAAGAAAATAAAGCAATATTGGAATTATCAAGACAGTACCTCGAGATGGATTTGGGAGAGAGATCAAAGACCTTGACAGCAGAGGGGTGGCCTCGCACCCTCCCGACAGGGCTGGATGCTCATGGCGGTGAGCGCCAGGGCTCTGGAGCAGCTGGCAGTGCTTGTGGGCTGCGGCACCTCCCGTGACTCACCTGTGTCTGATCCGCACAGGCAAAGTCCTGAACTCCGCCCGTTCCCAGGCGGAATGAGAAGGTAGCTCCAGGTCAGGCAATCTTCAGGCCTCAAGCAGAGGGCTTAATTTTCACCATTTGCAAAGCACTTCCTGGACTGTAGTTAATGAATAATCAGAGGGGTGGGGGAAGGCCAAGGCCAAGCTGGGAGAGGTAGATGAAGACGGAAGGGACCGACTGTTCTTCCTGCCTATTCACTGAGCTCACGCCCTCCCTGGCTACATTCCTGCCTGGTTTGTAACTGAAGGGCACAGAAGCAGCTGTCTCACACCTGGCTCACAGCTCGCTGCTCTCCCAGGCCTGGTTCCTTCACCCCCAGCCCTGCCACCTTCCTCAAAGACTTCCCAACACTTCCAAGGATATTGGGCACACAGGGTAGGAGGCTACAAACAGATATACTTGACGTTCCTGCTTTTGAATTGCATCGGAAACACAAATCACTGGAGCACTGGAGCGAGGCAGCTCCATTAAGTTGATCTCTCTGCAGTCCCAAAAAACATGAGGTACGATTTTATGTTGTTTATGTTGTTCTAATCCAGGCTGCAGCCAAGTGGGGCAAGCCCAGCCCTCCCACACTCTGCCGCTCCCTGCTGGATCTCTCTGTTGCCTTTTTCACTACGGATAATATGCTGCACTGCATATTCAGCCAGAAAACAAGGCAGCCACAGGCACTGGGGCACGACTACGTTAGCCCCGACCCTGCTGGGGACAGTGGGCTCAGTGGCATTTACAGCACTTGATCGTCTTTAGTGACACATTACAGAGTATGTTTCAAACAACACATTTGTAAATCCTTGCTCTTAACGTCTAGCACCTTTTATTAAACAAAAAAATCTCTGTCAAGTCCTAGGGCTTCAGACTACGGCTCTGCACAAACCTTTTTGCAGAACATGGTGCATTACCGCGCCTCCCAAAACAGCGGCACAGGTGTCATGAGGTGGGCACTGCTGTACCTGCCCCTGGTACCAGGTACCTGGTACCGTGCCCGCGGAGCACCGCTGAGTTCACGGTCAGTCAAAAAACACGGGCATTTAACACACGTTTTATTCACGCGCAGACACACGAGCGGGCACGAAACGTCCTGTTCCATTTTTAGGTCAGCATCTCCCTTGCTCAGGAGCTCCATTCCCAGGGCTGACAGGACCTGCACCTTGGAAGCACCGGGAGAGCTCGGCGGGCTCAGGAGGCGGCAACTCCGCCGGTCCCGGCCCCGTGCGGCGGCAGCGTCATGGGTGGCAGGAACATGGCCTTGAGCTTGCCCGACATGCTGGCGATCTCCGGGTCCTGCGACTCGTAGGACTTGATCAGCCTGGCGAACTTCAGGACCCCTGCAAGGAGAGGGGACGGGCGGGAGTTCGCCGCTGCCCCGGCAGGCCCGGTGCTCCCCGCCCGGCGGGGGCGCGACCCACCTTCGCCGTCGCTGCTGAAGCCGTAGGCCTTGATCACATCCTGCTGGATCTGGGTGGCCACGGGCAGGAGGAACTGCAGCATCTTGCCCATGTCGTTGCAGGCGTTATCCCGAGCCTCCTCCATGCGCTGCGCGTTCTCGGGCGCCCCGAACGCCTTGATCACCTCCGCCAGCACCGCTGCGGGACACAGGGATAACGGGCACTCAGCCCTCGGGGAGACGGAGACACGGAGCCGCCCGCCGCCCTCCTGCACTCACCCTTCGCCTGCTCCGCGCTCAGCGCCGCCGGGCCCGGGGGCTGCGCGGAGGCC
>WEIV01003878.1:133941-159631 GCA_013390005.1 Calyptomena viridis
TCATATATATATTTATATATATAAATTATTAGAATGTGTGTTGGGGCTCGGGAGTGCGTGAGGAACATCGTTTGGGTGTTCGGTTTTTTTGTTTGTTTTTTTCCATAGCTGGGTCGTTGATTGGTTTTTCTTTTAATGGTTAAGTAAATATATATATATATATATATGGGGGACCAATCGAGAGATACAACTGTGAAATCAGAACACGCACGCAGGGGCAAGGGAGTCACAAGTTGCTACATAAAACTGCCACGTCTAATAGGATGTGCATGAGTTAAAGTACATCAATTAGGATGGGTGAGGGGAAAGGGGCAGCCGCCCTCTTACAGTCAGTCCCAGGATGCAGTGTCACTGCTCAGCCACTTCTCTCTCCCCGCGGACTCGGGGAGGGGGGGGGGTCGCGGAGGTGAGCGCAGTCTCAAAAACAGTCTCCTGGTGCTTTGCACCTCCTGGCTGTGCCCGTTCCCGTCGGCCACGGGAAAGCACGGCCACCATCCTGCCAACAGTCTTGCGGTGCTTTGCACCCCGACAGCTGGGACCGGACCGGACCCTCCGCAGGCAGGAGCGGCCGCTTGGGAGGGGGTCCTGTAACGATTTGTTTGCATCTGAAAGGATGTTGGGGAATGGGAAGCTGCTCTGGCTAATCTGAAAAAGTTCCACGTTTCTTTTCCGTATCGCTAAGCAGTATCTTACACCTAAACGGGGGTGGGGTGTTGAGGAGGCATCTTGAGAAAAGGCTCTGTTGGGTTTGGAGTTACTTCTTGACTGCACCTCCTCCTTGCAGTAGAACAGGCTGCAGCATCCTGTACATGAAGTCCTGCAATGCTCTGCACCTTTTATTCAGTGCAACTGTTTCCCCAAAACAAAGGATGGAGCTGCTGCCACTCTGAATTCACATCAGTCCTTGTCTTTCCGAGCTCTATGCAATGCTGATTCTTTTCTTCAGAGCTCAGCTGAAATCACGTACCGATCGTTTCATGTCTATTAGCACTGGTTCAGTCCCTCCCCATTTTCTCTCCACTTTCTGTTCCCAGGATGCCATCCTACACTTTTGTCCACCTTCTCTTGTACTCTACTGCATGGTGGGATCAGGATGTGTCACTCTGCAGCTTCCCCTCCCCCAGGATTTGGTTGATTGATTGTTCCTCTTGAGAGAAAGACATGATGATGTCACACTGACAGCAGAAGTCCATTTAAAGGGGTTTGTCACTTTCCTTCTTCAGGTGGCTAGGACATAAAAGAGGAACAATGTTATCGTGAAAGGGGAAAAGACAATTTACTATGTCCCCCTGCCTCTGTCAGTCTAGACCTGCATGACACTGCTGCCTTGGAAAGTTTTGCAAATCCTTTATTGAAAAGGTACAACATTGCACCTCTCTCTTTCCCAATGTGCCTCTCCATGCACTTGTGAAAGCCTCATCTTGGCAAAAGCACCAAACCCTTGTGAATGTTTTGTATCTTGGCAGGGATATTGGTTAGTCATAACTGTATTAGCATGTGTGAAACATGTAAAGTTCTCTCCCCTCCCAGAGGCAAGGAGCTGAGATCCCACATGAGACTAGCCACTGAATAGCCACATGCCAAGAATGACCTTCCTGGTGGCCAGGCCACAGGTGTGCCCCATGGCAAGGCATCCCTGCTCCCAGGTGTGGGCTTGAGCGGAGTCACCCAGTTCAGAGGCAACGCTTCCCTATGCCCGCCACCTCTGCCAGCCCCAGGCCAGGGCTGGGCCTGGAGGCACACTGTGAGGAGACAGCAGGTCCACGCACCTGTAGTAATCCTCCTGCGTGGGGAGTGGCACGCCGTGCAGAGGGTGATGGGCGTGAAGCCACTGCTGCTGCTCCAGAGCCAGGCGCTGCAGCTCAGCCGACTGCGCGTGCATGGCCTGGAGCTGATGTGCCGCGGACATGGGCGCGGAGAGAGAGCCCGGCAGGTCCCTGTAGGGTGCAGCTGCAGCCAAGGGTGAAACAGAGAATAAGCAAGTTCATGTAACAGCTCCATCCTTACTCGTGGCCCCACAGCTCACTTAAAACCCTGCTGCACTCCCATTCCCAGCCCTGCCCACACGGAGGACCCGCCCATCCCGATAGTGTGGGCCTGTCCTATGCCACACCAGAGCTCTGTTTAACAGATGTGTTTGGTCCTGTGACCCCTCATGACACCCCTGCCCCTCAGAGCTCTGCTGATGCTCTTTGGAAGAGACCAGCAGTCCCTGTGAGCATCCTTACCAAAAAGCTGGTGGCGCAGCACTTCATTCTCATGAAGAGGGTGAGGCAGGAGAGGGTTGGGGATTGTTCCAGCTGGGTATGGTATCCGGGTGAGGTGTGATCCCGAGGCGAGTGGGTCAATTAGAGGGTGAACAGAGGCTGAGGCTGGGAAGAAACATAACACAAGATTACAAACTGTCCTTTGCTTTGTCAGAGGCGAAGTGGAGAAAGGTGCAAGGCCTCACAAAACAGACATGGAGAGAGAGGGTTGGAGTATGTTAGGGATGGAATGACTTCACAGCTAGACAACATAGTACCATGTCCGAGTGTTATTCTTTTTGCCTGCATTGAGTTTCACATGAACCAGTCCCCACATTCCTCAGGGGCAAGTACTGCTCCTTGCAAGTCAATTCTGCAAGGAGCTGCTCTGCAATCAGGTCTGCACCCCATACCACGCTTATCTGCCACCCCAACGGTCGTTCATGTGCATACTTGTATTGAGTGCTTCCATTTCCAGGTCTCATCCAGGACAGATGTTCTAGTGGTCTGGACTCATTCAGCTGGCTGGGGGTAGCCAGCTACAGACTGTGGAGGATGGACATTCACTTGTACCCGGTGCCACCTCTGAGCAGTTGCAGCTGCTTAGAGCCAGCTTCTGTCACTGCTACCAGATCCCACTGACCGCTCACAATACCTGAGCAGGCACACTTTTTTTCCTATTGTATTGTAGCTTGGCCTTTGCTTCCCTGAGATTTTCATCCCTACGCTTTTTACTTTGCTTTCCTGTAGGATGTGGAAATGGAAGGGATCACCACTCCATTCTGAAGAACAGCAGCCTCCAGTTCCTTACAATTAGACCATTTCTTCTCCCGTCTCATCCCACTACCTGCACCAATAGCCATAGGAGCAAACGTGAGAACCAACACTTCATTAGCCAAGAGGACACTCTCGAAACTGTTCTAGCAGAGTTCAAATTCCCTCCCTGTGTGAGGGATGCAGTCCACAGCAGAATCAGCTTGGCAGCCAGTGGGATCCCAGCACTTATACTGCATCCTCGGAGATCCAGAATGAAAGGACATGGTGCAAACAACTCTGCTCACCACTAAGCAGCATTGTCAGTGCCTTTGGTGGGATGGGAGTGAGGGTAAGGAAGAATGACCATGACGTTGGACTATGCTGGCTGAAGATCCATGGCCTCAAAGTCTAGTGTTGGCAGCTTTTGGGCTTCCCCAGGGCCAGAGGGAGGGAGCAGAACGAGGGCACAAGGACAGAGAGGAGTGCTTTGTGCAGGGCACTACCATTATGGTATCCTTACCTGCGTGTATGGCATCCTGCTGGTGGAGATGAAGGTGGGAGTGGATGTGGGAATGCTGATGGTGATGAGGTGTCACATTGAGCATCTGCAGCCGGGCCAGAGGGTCATTGCTGAGAGCAGCCACCCGCTCAGCGTGCTGGCGTTCAGCTGCCAAGCGCTCGGCATAGGACATGTCGGGACGAAGGGTGGGGCCGGCTGCCAGCGCCAGCCTCTCCCGCTCCAAATGGCCCAGCCCTGGGTGGAAGGGAAAAGCGGGATGAAGGCCAGGGGCTGTTTGCAAACTCAGCCCGCCATGGCGTGGGAACGGATCCATGGCAGCAGCTGGCACGGCATGGAGCTGCTCCAACTCAGCTGGTTTGACTTCAAAGCCGGGCTTGAGACGTTCACGCAGGTCTCGGTCCCTCAGGTCTCGTTCGCGGGCTTCCCGCTCCCTCAGCTCTCGCTCCCGTGTTGCTGGATCACTGCTGTAGATGGCTGGCACGTTGTACCCCAGCAAGCCTGGGTCGACTGCACCCAGCGGCACGTAGAAAGGGTGGTTGCGGTTGCTGGGGGACATGACGTGGGGCCGTGCGTATTCACTCAGGGTGCGTAGAGCGGGGGTGTCGGGGCCCAGGTACGGGGGAACAGTCGCTACAGCACTGCCCTGTTCGAAGGAGGGGCGGTGGGGAACTGGCCCGAGGGACGAGCACTCAACTGGACGGCCCTCCTGGGCCATCTTCTGCAAAAGAGCAGAGAGACCAGCTTCAGGGTTCCAGCAGGGAGCAGCCAAGGCAGCCCTTGAGCATCCGCCCTGGCTGCACTGTGGCAGTGGGACTCCCAGACCTACCACACTCCTCTCCAGCTCACGCTCCTTCTCCCGCTCACGCTCCTTCTCACGCTCCCGCTCCCGTTCCCGCTCCTTCTCTTCACGCGCCTTCTGCTCAGCCTCTCGCCGCACTTTCTCCACCAAGTCTGCCCTTTTCTTGGCCAGCTTGGAGCCATCAAGGGGCACAAAGTACAGGTCTGTGCGGGAGCAGGAGTTGAAGCCACGGTCCAGGTGTTTGTTGAATCTGGGGGTGAGACATGAAGCCTGTCAGTGCTGAAGGGGCTGGAGAGCAGGGATGGGGACAGGGAGAAGTACTGTGGGAAAGGCACTGTAAGAAAGTGAAAAGCGTCATAGAAAAGGCAGAAGAGTGCAGCTCCACCTCAGACTTGGAGTGACTTCCCCTTCCCTGCCCCAAACGTCCCTCCCCACCCTGCAGACAACTCTCCCACAGCTGCCCCTCACCTGGCTGACTGGCTGGCATGGCTTGGCACATCCACCACCTTGGGGGGCGGCGAGGGGCTGCGAGCAGGTGGCACAGGGCTCTCAGGGGGCTCATACTCCTCTGATGGCTCCTGCTTGATCTGTGCAGCACTGAGGGGGAGTGGGGGCGGTGGGGGGGCGGGGGCAGCCATGCTCCCTGGCAAGGGTGGTGGGGCAGAGGGGGCAGGTGAGGGGGCCTTGTAGCCCCCTGCCACAGGGGAAGAGGCCACCCGGTAGCCAGGAGGGGTGGCTGCTCGGAAAGGGGCAGCTGAGGAAGTGGGGGGAGAGCCTGGCTTGTAGGGAGCTGGGGGCTGGAAGGTGGGGACTGGGGAGGCCGCACGCTTCCCATATGGGGTCACAGCTGAGGGAGGTACTGGAGGTGAGACCGTCTTGTAGGGGGCTGCAGAGGGGGAAGCCATGGTGGCAATGACAGTGGAGAGGGTGGTGGCAGCGGAGGTCACTGGAGGGCCAGCGCCATGGGCAGGGGAGGGAGGTGGTGGAGGGGGGAAAGTGTAGGTGGCAGGACTCTGCCCTTGAGGGTGAGAGCACATGCCTGGGTAGCTTCCCTGGGAAGAGGCAGCGGAGGAGGACGAGGAAGAAGAGGAAGAGGAGGAGGAAGAAGAGGAAGAGGGGGCTGCGGCTGCAGTGGCTGAGGGAGCCTGGCTGTAGGCAGCCTGGCTGTGGGGAGGGTAGAGGCGCAGCCCATAGGTGGGATGGGAAGGGTGATGGGTGTTCGACTCCAGGCCGTGGGGGTAGCCTCCAGGGGGCTGGGGAGGAGCTGCAGCTGCTGGGGAGACACCCCCGCTGCTCCCATGGCCATGGTGGTGCTGCTGGGGTGGCTGCTGGTGATGGGGGGACTGGCCAGGGAAGGGGGCAGCAGGGTGGGAGCCGGCATTGCCCAAGGGGCGGCTGTAAGGAGGTGGCCCCTGGCTCCAGACAGGCTGTGAGGGCAGGGAGGGCTGGGTGTACTTGGGGGGCTGGCTGGAGACGGAGAGGCTGCTGGGCTGGGGGAAGGAGTGGCCGTAGGAAGCACTGTAACTAGGCAGGGGCTGGCCTGGAGAGGGCTGGGGGTACTGGGCTGAGGAGCTGGAGGGTGGCAATGGTGGTGGGGCATAAGGGTAGCGGGAGGGGGCCAGGGCCGGTGCCTTGTCCTGCCCCATGCCGTGGGGTGAGGGGAGGTGGCCACTCAGGGCCTGCCCCACCATTCCCGGGGAGCTGGATGCGGCCACCACATTGTTGAGGGGGCGCAGGGCCGGGGGAGGAGGCAGGTTGGCAGAGACATGGGGGAAGGAAGGGGCTGAAGCTGAGGGGGCAGCAGGAGGGTTGGCTGGGGGCGTCTTTTGAGGGGGGAGCCCCCCTCCTACTGATGCCAGTGAGATTGGGGTGGTGGGTGGTGGATTGTGCTTGGTACTAAGGGTCTGCTCACGACCCCCTGGTGCTGGGAGCCCCCCCACTCCACTGGTAATTTTGGCCCCAACCTGGACCACACTGGCCGAAGGGTAAAGGGGAGTGTGGGAAGAGGAGGAGGAGGAAGAAGAGGAAGAGGATGAGGAGGAGGAACAGGGAGCAGAAGGAGCAGCAACAGCAGAGGAGGAGGAGGTGGGTGTCTGTGGGGCTTGAGCCTGGAAAATGCGGGAGGCTTGGCCCTCCAGCTGGGAATGGTAACTTCCTGCAGGGGGTCCTTGGGGGTGCACCTCGGCTGGGAGCCCAAAGCTGGGCTCTGGGGGACGGGCCAGGCTGTCGGGAGGGGGAGCTACCGGTGGGCTCTGGGGGAAGAGCGGAGGGTGATGGTAGGAGTGAGATGGCCCCTGGGACAGCACAGAAGAGGAGTCAGAGTCATTCTCCACACTCCCAGGGCTGTAGACACTGGGCGAGGTGCTCCTGTTATCCTGGTCAATGTCCCGTGGGTCACTGCTCATCTCATCGTTGAAGCTGTGCCCATCAAGGCTGTCAACATCGGACGGGGAGGGAGGACAGGGCAACTCCTGAAGTGGGAAGGAGGAGAAAAGAGGCATTAGGAGGCCTCCCAGACTATGCACAACATATTTCAAGTTCCCAGAAAACTTGCTTTCTGGCCTTTCCCTGCCAGCCCCAGCACTCAAAAACCCCACAGAAGGAAGGAGACATCGTCTGACACGGTATAAATAACATATACTCCTGCCTTCCCTCCAGTGCCATCAGTTCCTTTATGAGCATCCCACGTTTGGGAAGGAGGCAACGATGGGTATCTTGTGTAAAGAGACAAGGAGGGAGGGCAGGGAACAGGGAACTGTTACAGACAAGGTTGAGAGTGAGCAGATATGAACAGTCCTTGCACCATCACCACAGGTGATGGCTGTTGGCCAGGGTATGGTATCACCAGAGGCACAGAGCAGCATGCACCACAGTGATCCCAGCACAGACCCCAGACCCAGAACTGCTCTTCATGTCCCTGCAGAGCTCTTCCTGGTCAGGGAAACCAGCTCCCCTACAGATAGATCCCTCTCACTGTTACAATCCTTACCTCCAGGAGTTTCCTCTGTACTTCCCAATCCCTGCTCCTCCCCATCACCTCTCCCCCAGGCAATGTGCATTGATGATCAAGAAGTCATTGTGAGTAATTAACAAGTGCCATTCTTGAGCCTTCAAGCTTACAAGAAAGGCTAAACTGAAAAAATATCACTGTTGAGCTGAACAGGAGTGTCCATGTGGAGAAATTAGAAAGCTGTAATCACAGTGTTTTACTTAAAATGACCTCATAAAGTGAGCAAATATCATAGTATTTGCAGGCCTTTAAGGCCAGTTCCCTGAACAGGCTAATGGGGAATGAAGTGCAAGACCTGAGTCTTCTTCCAACCATCCAAATACCAATCCAACCTGGTGCTGTCACCACTTCAGAGAAACCCTGCCATTCCTATGTGTGTGCATGAGCAGGTTTTGCATGACTGTCACCTGCACTTCCATTTCACACTGTGCTGGGGGATCAAAAGAGGCTGACAAACCCAATCAGTGACTGCACATGGAGCCAGGCTCTTGCCACTAAACTGAGAAAGGCAGGGCACATGCCCAGCTCCAAGAGCACAGCAGCCCCCTGAAGGCAGAGCAAAAGAGACAGAGATCCTCCGTCTGCTCTGCTGTCACTCCCGGTAGCCTTTTTGTAGCCAGGCAGATACCATTTAGGTTGGAAGAGCTGCAGTGCAAAACCCAAGTGCCAGGGCTCCCAAACAGCAGGAACCTCAAGCTCAGCAGGCATGACCAGCACAGGTAGGGAACAGTAGACTTCTTTGCCTTGAACTTGGGACATGCCAGCAATCACAGCAAGGAGAATTCACCTCGGTTTTGGTTTTTTTGGGAGCATTGGTGTCCTCTCCTTCACTCTCTGAGATCTCTTCTGTTCGGCCCTGCTTGCTGCCCTTGGGGGCGCAGGATTCCTCCACCCGGCCTTTCTGCAAGGGAGAGAAGGAGAACAGGGAGGTGGGAGCGTCATGGGGAAATTTCCCAACCTGTCAGGCCTTCACAGAATGCGGCATGTGGGACACAGCCACCAGGGTGCATGTGTTGACATTAGCAGAGCTACACAGAGCCAGGATATGGCAAAATTGAGCACTAAAAGGGGCTGGTGAGGCTAAAGACCAGTTCTTACGAGATGGCATGAAAGTGCAAGTTGGTGAGGGTGAGAACAAAGAGGGATCCTGCCCACTTCAGGGAGCTAAGCCAGCATGGGTTTCTTGGCAGATCCCTTCTGGTCTATGTCCCTGGATCCTCAAATGGATTCTGCCCAGTCTGGGCAGTTCTTGGCCACCCCACACTTGCATGCTAGCTTATACCTTTGTCGCTTGTCGGGATTTTTCAGCCTTGCCATCACTGCTGGAGGTGCTGACACCTCCAGGGGAAGCTCGACCCCGTGACCTGAGCTCCTCTCGGGGCCCTGGAGTCTCTTTCTTCCGTCCACTTCGCATTGACATCTAAAAGAGGGATCACTGCATCAGTCCTGCTTTGCATCTGCCCCGTCCCCAGCCTCCCAAAGCCCCTGGCACTCCACTCTGTCAAACTCATATCCATTAGCTTTGCTGGTAGCTTCAGTCCCAACCCACAGCTCCAGCTTGGCTCTCATGCCCTGCTTTCCATCTCCCATCTCACGTACTGAGTCCTTGTTCTGTCGTGTCTTCATTCTTTTGGGTGTGGGACCCCCATTCTCCTTGGCCCGGTTTGATGAAAACATAAATTTTTATCACTCCGCACCCCCTTCGGCTGCTCCCGAGGAGACGGAGATGGGCAGTTGTTCTGGAAGGGAGGCTTACACCAACCACACAACAAGATCCTGCTGAATCCTGAAAGGCAGACAAGCAGAAGAAAGGTGAGAAAGAGTGAGTGAACTGTAGATCCTACTTGTGTGGTTTGCTACAGAAATATGACAAAATCATCACTGTTTCCTTATTTAAAGATGCAAGGATGTTTACCAAGAATGCAATAAACATTCCCATCAGTGGGGAATTTGCCCACTTCCATATCTGATTTCCAGTTTGTAGAACTGATATACACACAGGCAAGGTATTCATTTTTAATGGCTTCAAACTGAAAAAAGGTAGGTTTACATCAAATGTTAGGAAGAAACTCTTCACTGTGAGGATGGTGAGGCACTGGAACAGGCTGCCCAGAGAAGCTGTGGATGCCCCAGCCATGGAAGTGTTCAAGGCCAGGTTGGAAGGGGCTTGGAGCAACCTGATCTAATGGAAGGTGTCCCTGCCCATGGCAGGGGGCTGGAACAAGATGATCTTTAAGTCCCTTACAACCCAAACTTTTCTATGATTGTATGATCCAGGACCCAAAAATAATGTTTTGGAGGGAGCAGGGAGGAATGGATATCATGATGTTGACTGTCTTCTGAAATCATTTTAGTATTTCCACGTCCTTGGAAAAAATAACAGGAAAGTGCTTAAAAAAGTTCCTAGTGACAATTTTTCTGACTTTGTAAGTCCCTCTTAGCACCTGTCAGAGCAGTAAATTACCTGGCCGTGTGCTGTCATTCGCCAGCCCTGTGTCACGAGTGCCCAGTGGCCTTTGCTGAAGGGGCACTATGCAGCACTGCCCTCTCCAGACCACATGCACATTCACTCATGGACCAGCAAGTAATGCAGAAAATGTGACAACTCTTGCTTAGGCTGTTACATGCCCAAGGTACACAAACAAGTGCAAGAAAATGCATTCAGCTTTGATTTTGCATGATGCAAACAGAACCGGCTCTGTTTAGCCTGGAGTCTCCCAGCTGAGGTCTCCTTCTCCATACACTGGATGTTTCCTAGTGTACCAGACTCATGCCCACAGGTGCAGGGTACATCCTTACAGTTTGCAGCTGCAGGAAGATTTCTGAGACCCCTCTGAACCAATTTACAGCTTTTGGCCACGTCCAAAAGCACTGTAGATATTGTAACACCCAGCTATATCACACAGTTCCTACTTTAGAGTATGAAAGCACCATGACTGTGTTAGCCTGGAAGCTGCACTGAAGTGATTCAGGGATGCTGCTCCAGAAGTTAGTTTGCTTGACTCCATCAAGCTTAAGACCTTTTGCACTTCACTGCACTGCACTGCACTGCGCAGATGTAACCAAAAAGACTATCCTTCCCCAGCCTGTCATTTGTCAGACTCTGGAATGGACAATCTGCAAGACAAGGGAATGTGCCTTGTGGATGAGGCATTAGGAGAAAAAAGCAACATCTACAGGGTTGTATTCTCTGATCTGGAATCACAGAAAAGTTTTGTGAATAAGAAGACTACAGATTTGGGACTCCTGAATATCATCTCAGACCTGGAAAGATCAGCTTCCAACCGAGCAGTGCTGGAACAATCTGGATGCACTTCCATTTCTCTGAGAAGGGAGCTGAAACCAGGGATTGGATCAGAAGCACCAGACAGGAGAACTCTCAGACCTCCTGTGCAGCCTTTCTGCTGGACTGTGGTTCCAGGATCACTGCTTTCCACTGCCTTCAACTCCCTGCCCATGAAAAGAGAGTAACGACACCAGCCTGTCTCTCCTGGGACTCCACATCTTCCTTGACCAACGCTTAGAGAAACCCATCTGGAAGGTACTTAGGAAGAGCAGAGGACTGTTTGTTTTAATTCCATTAATATTTTATTTGACCCTCATCACAAAAGCCACAGGGGGCTCATCCAGCATCAATTCCCACACACATCAATTCATTAACTGAGACCTCTTCTTTAACAGAAAAATAGCTGATGATGGTTTATAACTGACTTAATGGAGGCAGAGCCTGCTCCCAATCCCTCCCAGCCTTACATTTCTGGCCTTTGGTTGCTAATTCAGCCAGTTACATTGGTGCTATTCTAATAAGCATTTAGAATTAATATTTCTTACATTGAACAAGCATTTTAAGTTAAGGTGATCCTAATTTAATTCAGCTTCGCCACATGTCATGGTGGCAACCTCCAAGTATCAGCTCGGCTCTGAAGGCACAGCAGCAGCAGCGGCATCTCACTGCCAGTATGTCACTGCTCTCTACATTCCACAGGGATGCCACCTGCACCTCACACACCAAAGAACCCAATGCGGTGATGCAGTGCACGGGTCTCACTTCAGCTTTCCAGTAACCCTGTAACGACAATTACCATCTTCTTTCCAGAGAAGTCAGTTAGAGAAATAATATGCAGCCAACCACGGACTGAAACTTCACTTTTTAACAGAGATACTCACTTGGTACTTACATCAACTGCTGAATATGCAGTACCAAACAAAGCCAGAAACAAATAGGGGTGTTTCAAGAGACATAATCAACCACTGACTGAGGCAGAAGTTTGTGTCACTTACACAGTGAAGACTTTTCTAAAATACGTAAGAGAACTGACATATACCGTACACTCGGTATAGCAACTAATATGGCCAGATGAGAGGATCACAACATTGCCTTCTAATTTTAATATCTATGAAATAAAAGCTTGCAATGCGAGCCTTGAAAATTAGCAAAGTTACACCTAATCTTTCCTATCACTGAAGATCCCTGCAAATGTCTCTGCAGGGTTCTTAGGGCTCTGCAGTTCTGGTAAGGAGGTGAGACGTGGCAGGGCTGCTGTCGAAGGGTTAACCTTTCCCTGGCCCTGTGAAGCCCTTTACAGGTTTGACTGAGTTATGAGGCACTGTGAATTGCTATTTTCTATTTGTGTTTCATACAACCCAGCTTGGCTTGGCTTACTGCCCAAAACCCTCCATATTCTCATGTAAGCCCTGGTGCAGTCTTCTGTGAGCAACGCACACCCAACAGGCATCCCTCACACGGGATTCAAAATGGAGCCTGCCCCTTCTCCTCCCCAGCTCCAAGTCATTCTCTTTGCCAGAGCTGGACTGTCTGGCATGGGCAGCCAGGAGCTCAAGAACTCCAGTTCTTCTTCTATCGAGGGACACAGATAAGCTCTCTCCTTCCCAGACTGTAGCGTGGAGCAATTCTCACAAATCCATCTCAAATGAGAAGCATTCAGGTTTTACCTCTCTCAGAAAGCAGTCTGAATGTTTATCCTTGGCTCAGGATAAGATTTACATGTTATCCTGTTGGTTTGAAACTTTCCTAGATGGCAATAGGAAATAGGAAATAGGCAATAGGAAATGGGAACTAAGGTCCAGCTGCCCCTCCCTGAGGCCAGTGCTAGGAGAAGGGAGAGCTGAAGACTCCCACTTCACTGTCACTAAAGGTCCCTGTCACTAAAGAAAAAGGGCTAATACTATCATTGCTACAGCAGTGTCTTTAGCTAGCAGACATTTAATAAGGCCTGATCCAGTCCTCATTGAGATTAGCTGCTGGTACTCAGTTGTCAATAGTTACCATGGTCTCTTTCCTTTCTTTTCTTTTGTATTACTCCTCTCCTGGACAAAAAAAAACCCAACCATCTGCTTGGTTTTATTATTTGGTACTCTTGATCTTCTCTGACTGTAACACCCCAGTAATCTCAGGTGAGTTCAAACCCTGTCTAAGCAGGAGAGGAGGTGCACAGGCAGAACATGACTATGGTATGTGACAGAGGAGCCCACTCTGAGCCAGTCAGTGATGATTTGTGGATGAAGGGAAACAGCAGTGATGGAGTCTCCTCTGTCCACCAAGGCACTGCACAGCAAGTACCAGCATGTACCAGTTGGAGATCCTGAGTGTGAAGGTGTCAAGGCGTATGGTTGGATCACTCAGTCTCAAAGAACAAATCAACTGAAACTGCCACCCATCACCATCACAAATGCTGCAAGAAATGGCAATTTGATAGCATCTGTACTTTTAAACAAAATGGGACAGTGCCTATTCTCTGGTCCTAGTGGGGATTTGCATTACACAGCTTATATCCAGATGGCAAACTTCTCCTGTCCTCCAAAAGGCAACAGACACATCTAACCTGGTCACTGGCAGCCGGTGTGTTCCTACACTAACTCCTAAGCCACTCTCAGGCATCATCTGGGAGAGCACTTGCTGGCAAAGGCCAAAGGCCATCCAAAGGAACACCATCCTAATGGACAGGCTGAGATCTGATTAGTTTGGTACCAGAGACACAGCCATCTTCCACTAGATGCTAGTCCATGGAAACTAAGTTTGGAGAGTCAGTGGAGTGCCTGCTTTAGTCTAAGGACATGTAAGAGTTAAACTGAGTCTAATTCTCTGAAATTCAATAGCTTTGTGTTCCCATACAAGTTTTTCTCTTCCTCCTTCTGCAAAAGGATGCCTTAGCACTGGAGGGAGGAACCAGGGTGACAAAACGAACACAGCTGCTTTCTAACACATTGCAGATGCTGAAGTGTTCTGAAAATAATCTGGGATGACAATCAATGACCACTCTTGACAGGCAAAAGATCACTCAGAAGGGAGTGCCCATCAGAGCAGTATAGTCGGGGAACATGCACCATGGACAGGAAGTCAGAAGTTGTCACGTATGTGTGTGTAAATATATATGTGGGGGGTGTGTGTGTACACACATATACATATGACTGCCCAGTGAATGATGGTCCCAGGCATTTTTAATTCCTGTCTCAATTTCCCTCATTTTATACAATGAAGGGAAATTTTCCAGAAATATAACTGAGTTTAACAACTGTGTAGGATCTTGAAAACACTAAGTTTTGTCCAAAATACTGCAATCAGACATCCTGAAGTACAGTATTTCCCAATGGCTAATTACCTGATTTTATGCTTGAATCCTGGCATTTTACTGTAGGGCATAGTGGAGAAAGGGAGGGAAGGAAAGGGAAGGCCACCATGTTCGGGGTTGGACAGCAATGAACACATCAGGTTGCATGTCAGAGCCTTTTGATATGTACCTGGAGTGTGACATTACTGTAAAAGGGAAAATGACTCTGAGCAAAGGGATTAGGATGCCAAAATGTTTGAATACCAAGATGGCAAACGTTTGTGGCTAATATCATTTTGGTGTGAATATTCTCATGACTGGAAAATCTTTTTATTCAGTAAATCTTGTTAAGAATATATTTATGTGACACCAAATGAAAGGTAGTTTTGAAACAAAGGCATTTTTCTGTCTCCTACAAAGTAACTACAATGCTAGGTAGATGCAGGGGCTATGAACTCAGACTGGAGGGTGTATTAATCAAGGAATAAGACTGTAAAACTGGGCAAATAATCATACTCCAGTTAAAACTCTCACCTACCAGTGGGTGAAGTTTAAATACATTCCTTCCTGCAATATTAATGTGAAGCTGGAGGATGTCAGAGGACTGAAATACTGAAATACACCCCCTGGTCCTTCACAGCCCTCCCACACAGGGCCTGTGACACCAGCATCCAACTGGACACAGCTGGGAAAGGCTGAGACCTGCCGTGCTAGGGTGCTTTGGCAGCACAGTGTTACTTGGCAAACCTAGACAAAAATGCCTGCAACACAAGTGAAAACTGTGATTACTGCTCAGAGGTCAAAACATAAATCCAATATAAAACTAGTGACAGTTGTAAATTTTTGTTATTTTCTAGAAGGAAATTGATTTCATACTGCAGTGTACTAGAATTTCATTGGATTCTTCTGTCTTCAAAATATGGCACAGAATGTGTCACTATGAAATGTGTTAAAATAAATTTAAACAACAAATGTAAATTTTCAGAAACTTCACTCTGTGACAGAGGGCAAATTACACACACTTTAATATACAAGCTGAACTGATTCTCTTGATTTAGATCTATGTATATGTGAGATTCACAATCCCATTGTAAGAGATCAGGTTTGAGACCACCTGAGGAAACTGAACATGCACAAGTCCATAGTACCCAGTGAGGTGCACCCCAGAGTCTCGAGGGAATTGGCTGTTACTTGCCAAACCACTCTCCCTGTGAAACATCATGGCAGTCAGGGGAAGTCCCCAGTGCTTGGAGAAAAGGCAACATTGCATCAATTTCTAAAAAGTAATAAGGGGGACTCTGGGAACTACAGACCAGTCAGCCTCACCTCAGTACCTGGTCCAAACAAGCAGCAGATCCTCCCAGGAGACATGTCAAAACATATGGGAGACAGGGAGGTGAATAGAAACAGCAAGCATGGCTCCACCAAGGGCAAGCTGTGCCTGACTAATCAAGTGACCACATCAGTGGACAAGGGAAGAGCTACAGATGTCACCTGCCTGACTCTTGCCAGGCCTCTGATGTGCTCTACCACAACATTCTTGCTACTTCCACTTTCCAAAGTGGAAACCAGTAATGAATCATGTCCCTCAAGGGCCCGTATTGGGACCAATACCATTTAATATCTTCATCAATAATATAGATGGTGAGATCAAGTGCACTCCCTGCAAGTTTGCAGATGACACCAAGTCAAGTGGTTGATACACTGGAGGGGAAGGATGCCACCCAGAGGGACCTAGACAGACTTGAGGAGTGGAACCATGTCAAACTCACAAAATTCCACAAGGTGAAGTGCAAAGGTCTGCACATGAGTCAGGGCAATCACCGGGATCAGTTTAGGCTGGGGAATAAAGTGACTGAAAGCAGTCCTGTGGTAAAGAACTTAGGGACACTGGTGCATAAAAGTTTGGGCATAAGCTGGCAATGTGTGCTTGCAACCCAGAAAGCCAACCATGAAAAGCGTCCAGCAGGTCAAGGGAGGTGATTCTGTCCCTTTGCTCCGCTCTGGTGAGACACCACCTGGAGTGCTGCATCCAGCTCTGGGGTTCACAGCACAGGAAGGACATGGGCCTCTTACAGCAGGTGCAGAGGAGGCCACAAAGGTGATCAAAGGGATGAAACACCTCTCCTACCAAGACAGGCTGAGAGAGCGGTGGTTGTTCATCCTGGAGAAGGCTCCAGGAAGACCTTCTTGTAGCTTTTAAGCTCAGGCTACTGAGGGAGTTGGCAGAAGTGCTCAAGAAGCATTTTCCATCATGTATCATCAGTCCTGGTTAACAAGGGAGGTCCCAGGTGACTAGAGGTTAGCCACTGCAATAGCCATCTGCAGGAACAGTCTGAAGGAGGACCTGGGAAACTACTGGTGTGTCCTTAGTGCCAGAAAAGGCTATGGAACAGATTATCTTGAGCACGATCACACAAGCACAGGGCAAGCAGGGGATCAGGCCTAGCCAGTTTAAGAAGTTTCCCAGTTCACGAAAAAAGGCATGTCCTGTTTGACCAGCCTGATCTTCTTCTATGACAAGGTGACCTACTTAGTGGATGAGGGAAAAGTTGTGGATGCTGTCTACCTGGATTTCAGTAAAGCCTTTGATACTGTCTCCCACAGCATTCTCCTGGAGAAGCTGGCAGCCCATGGCTTGGACAGGTGCACTGTTCACTGGGTAAAAACCTATCAGGATGGTTGGGCCCAGAGAGTGCTGGTGAATGGAGTTACAGCCAGCACTGTAACTGGTGGGGTTCCCCAGGGCTCAATGTTGGGGCCAATTCTGTTTAATATCTTTATTGATGATCTGGACAAGGGATTGAGAGCACCCTCAGTCAGTCTCCAGACACCAAGCAGGGCAGCAGTGTTGATCTGCGGGAGGGCAGGAAGGCTCTGCAGAGGGATCTGGACAGACTGGATAGATGGGCTGAGGCCAGTTGTATGAGGTTCAACAAGGCCAAGTGCCAGGTCCTGCACTTGGGTCACAACAACCCCGTGCAGCACTACAAGCTTGGGGAAGAGTGGCTGAAAGCAGCCTGGCAGAAAAGGACCTGGGGATGCTGGTCAACATCCATCTGAACATGAGCCAGCAGTGTGCCCAGGGGGCCAAGAAAGCCAACAGCATCGTGGCCTGTATCAAAAATAGTGTGGCTAGCGGGACTCAGGCAGTGATCATCCTCCTGTACTTGGCACTGGTGAGGATGCATTTCAAGTACTGTGCTCCATTTTGGGCCCTTCCCTATAAGAAAGGCACTGAGGTGCTGGAGTGAGTCCAGAGAAGTGAATGGATCTGGTGAAGGGTCTGGAGCAAAAGTCCTGTGAAGAGTAGCTGAGGGAACTGGGGTTGTTAAGCCTGGAGAAGAGGAGGCTCAGGTGGGACCTTATCACTCTCCACAACTGTCTGAAAGGAGGTTGTAGCCTCTTCTCCCATTCAGCTAGTGATAGGACAAGAAATGGTCTCAAGCTGCCCTGGGGGATGTTCAGGTTGGACATCAGGAAGAAATTCTTCACTGAAAGGGTGATTAAGCATTGGAATGGGCTTCTCAGGGAAGTGGTGGAATCACCATCCCTGAAGTGTTCAAGAAATAAGTAGATACGGCACTCAGTGCCATGGTCTAGTTGACATGGTGGTGTTTGGTCAAAGGCTGAACTTGATGATCTTGCAGGTTTTTTCCAACCTTAATGATTCTAGGATTCTGTGATTCTAAGTATATGAATGGGACTTACAAGAAAGATGGAGAGAGAGTGTTTACCAGGGCCTGCAGTGACAGGACAAGGGGCAATGGTTTGAAACTGAAAGAGGGCAGTTAAAATTGGACACAAGGAAGAAACTCTTTACTGTGAGGGTGGTGAAGCACTGGAACAGGCTGTCCAGAGAAGCTGTGGATGCTCCATTCCTGGAAGGGTTCAAGGCCAAGTTGGATGCGGCTTTGAGCAACCTGGTCTAATGAAAGGTGTTCCTGCCCATGGCAGGGGGGTTGGAACGAGATGATCTTTAAGATCCCTTCCAACCCACACCAGTACATGATTCTATACTCCAAGTAACACCTCTTATGCAAGAAAGAGACTCATCCTGAGCCAACAGCTTCAATCCTTTTCTTATACGTACTTATTGACAACGTGTCATGGTACCTAGATGGTCCTTCTCTGCAGTAAAGTAATAAAAATTAAAATGCTCACACTTTAGGAAAGGGTGCCAAGTAAGAGTATCAACAATAAACGTGCAGGGTGCTGGCAGTCTTAGCGTATAAAACCAGCTTACATTTTATTAAGCCTATATTAATGTTTTGTTTTCTTAATTCTGCACAACCATGAGGAGCAAGAATGTTGAGCATGAAAGCTCTAATCCTGAAACCTCCATTCAAACAAAAATATATCTGAGGAAAAAAAAATTATGATGAGTAGAGTGAAATAAAAACAGTTAGAACTGAAGTAAGGTAATAAATAATAAAAGTATTCGTGCATTTAGCAATAGTTTAATTTACACCACAGAAGATGATACTATTTTCAGTTGCTTCTGCAAAAATTAAAGTTTGATTCATTAAATGAAGGTTAGATGTACTAAAAAAGGTTACATTAATCGTAAAACAATTCCTGAGGGCACGGTAAAATGACTGTTAAGTATGTAACAGATTTACTTAAAAATCCCAGAAGAATCATTCTGTCTCCCCAGAGGTCTCCAGATCTCTTGGAGACACAGGCTGGTAGAGCCCAGTGTAGGATCACACAAGAAAACACACTGAGCTCTTCCCTCTGCGAGTGGGATGGAGGCTTATGGATGCATGATGCAGAGGAAAGACACATCACACTCTCCACACTATTTTATGAAGTGCAGCATCTATATTTCCAACACCTGAGCACCCTTACCTACGGAGCTGTTACGGGTGAAGGGTCTACTGCAATACTTCATACCCTTCTTGATACCTGGATATCCCCTTACTAAGAATGCAAAGTGATTTACTCAAAGACATCACAGGCTGGTGGCCCAGAGACTCAAAGGAGGATGTCATCTGGAAGGGACACTTGCAGGTCTCTGCTCCAAACTCCTGCTCACAGCTGGGCTGACCCCAAATTTACATGGCTCAGGGCCTTGTCCAGCCAAGTTTTGAACATCTCAAAGAGTAAAGCTTCCCCAGCTGAGGACACCCATTCCAGTGTGGAAACACCCATTCCAGTGTGGAAACACCCATTCCCAGCTGTACTTTCCTTATGGCTCCTTGTGTCAGGACCCCATGTACTATAGCTTCTCATTGTCCGCACACAGAAGTTATCCACCAGTCATGGCTCCAGACTTCTGCTGCAAGCCTTCACCAGGGAAGACTGCTGGAAGCTTTGCAGATGCAGGACACGTGTAAGAACATGGGAAACCAGAAGTTAAATCCAAAGTCAAGGTGGCCAGACCAACCATGCCTCCCTTCCCTAACAGACCAGCGAACAAGAAGAATGGTCACCCCTTCCTGCTAAGACCTGTATCGTTCTGGAGCTGGCAGGGGGAGGCCTGGGCAAGGACACAACTCTGCTCTGAGCTCCCAGTCCCAGGCAGACTAGTTAGTATAGATACGTGAGAACCAGAGAGAAGCTCCAGAGCTGTAAGGATCAAACTCTGCAAATGGGATTAAATTAATGAAATGCTAAAGAATCAGGCTAGGTGGGAGAACGCCTGCTGCATCCTCACAATGACCAAAGTCCTGCCTCCCAAAGGCATTTTAAGTTAAGGAACACTGTACCACAGATGATCACAATTTAAGAAAACTTAAGAGAATAAAACATAAAGAAGCAAAACCACAATGGATATAGAAAAAGAGCAGAGGGAAGCCAATGTGGCTGACAAAAGTAAATTAATGAGGGTAATAACGAAAACGATAACGGAGGAAAACTGCAGAAGGACTTTCCAAAAGGAGTGATTGGGTTATTAAATGGCACATGAACTTCCATCTAGATAAACATAAAATAATGCATGCAAAAAAAAATTCAGCTCCATCTCCACATATAAAATGAGGGACTCTGAGCTGACAAGTGCAACTCAAGAGTGATATCCTAAGGATAAGAAAGGCAGATCCATGAAAATGGCACCTTGGCTTCCAGCAGACATCAAGAAAGCAAACCTAAATGATTCTATGACTGTGCAGCCACTGACCCAAGGCACACTCTGTTTCCAGGGATTCGTGACTGGCAGCAAAGACAACATAAGTGCCATGTGTGCCAAGGGCAAGTGTCTGAACAAGATGAACAGACAGATCCAGAACAAAAGGAGTGAACTGGGGCCAGGAAGATGGGCACAGGAACAATCGTACAGCAGACCTGATAAAATCCGAGTCATTCCTGGGCTTGGGATCCCACAGCTTCTCCTTGGTCTATGGAATCAGCCAAGTGGGAAGATCCTGCCCATATCTCTGGGGCTGAAGGAAAATCCAATGGTATGTCCAGGAAGACTTATGTTGGAGAAGACTGCTGGAGGTCTCCACTCCGATCCCCTGCTCACAGGAAACCGCAAATCTAGATGAGGTTGTCACGAACACCTCAGAGAACTGAGTGTCTCCAGCCTCCCTGGGAACCTGTGCCAGTGCTGAACCACCTTGGGAGGAAGGAGAGCTTTTGTCTTACATACTTCACCAAGTTCATGGTGGTTTTGGTCCTAGTGATTTTATGAAATCAGAAAACAGATTTTTATGGCTAAATCAAGGTCTTCCTGGTCACGATACAAAGAAGGATTAAAAGTCGCAAGCATTCAAAATTCTCCCCAATCCCAAGAGAATTCAAAGCAGGCAATCTACGCCAAAATGTTACCACCTACAGAAACAAAACCTGTCCTACAAACCACAGACACAAGCCTCTGCCTTTCAAGTGGGCAAACACTCAAGAGCCCAGAGACTAACCCCAACTAGGCTCAGAATGGACTGCCAGGAGAAAAGGCACAATGGCAAGTGAAACCACTGCCTGAGATATTTTTACTGCCTTGGGTAATCTCAGTAGAGCAGCGTGCGACAACCTGTGAGATAAGACTTTGTGCACAGCTATGGCACGAGCACAACCTGTCCCAGCAAAAAGACGTGACGTATGGATCCATTGTCACAAAGCAAGTCCCCCAAAGCCCACCAGTGAGAGGAAAGGGCAGCCCAGCATGCAGTATCACTGGTACCTGGTGAAGGCATTGACTGAACAAAGTTTTCAGGAACACAGGTAAAGTTTGCAGGTAGTGCTGAGGCAGGTGAGATGATAAATGATGAAATGGAAACTCTGGCACAGATGAGTTGGTGTTACTGCTGCAACAGGGTCGTGCAGAAAGACAAGCCCTTTAATTACCCAAGTTTATTACACTGAGAACAGAAGAACGTAGAATGCTTTCAAGGATGAAGATCCATGGATGTGCAGAAGCTTGGAAAAGGCCTTGAAATTAGTGGCTGGAACATGAGTTCCCAGCAGAAGACTTCTAACAGGGCTTTTCCTGAATGAATGAAACCTACCAGTGCACAGGGAAGAACACTCTTCAGAAGAAGAGAGATGATTTTTACCTGATTATACACAAGATTGGTGGGGCCATTATGGGAGTAATGTGTGCCATTTTTGCCTGTGTACTCTGAAAGGATGCTGACAAATTGATAAGTTTGATAACTCTTCCTTACAGCCCTAAACTCGATATATTTAGCTTATTGGGGAAAAGGTTAAAGGTGACTTGAGGATAGGCTATCAGCACTATAAAGGGAGATTTCTGACAGCTCTTTAACCTACACAACAAAGACCCCCAAATCCAATGGATCTAGCTGAAGCTAGAAAAATATCACACAGAAGTAGTGCAAAATTTGAAAAGTAGGAGAAATCACTTGAAAAACTTGCATAGCAATCTAGCATTTCACTGAAAATCTTTAAAAGTTTTTCTATTATTTTACTGCAAAATAAATACTCTTAATGTTTTGGGTAAAGACCACCACGTGACAGTCCCTGCCATGTGCTGTGCAGTGAAGAGGACCAGCCAGTTGATCAGATCAGGTTTTTCAATACTAAATTCATTAGCAGTCATAGAGAGGTTGGCCAAGAGATGATAGGGTCTAGCTCTGGTTGGAAATGGACTTTGAAAGCAATGGTCTAGCAATGTATGAGGAGAGCCTAATGGATAACCATGACTGAATAAACCATTCTTCACAGAGGGTGGACCCTCTTTGTGTGTCTGGCAAACTCTGAATAATTCTGAGGTAAATCACTTCATCTGTTGCACAGCCTGAAAGAAAAAACAGTAGTATATCCAAAATGCTATGGATACACTTTATATCAAATACACTACACTGTATATATCAATATAAATTTAATATACCATATAACACATATTTTATATAAGACATATTACCCAAACTATTATATATATTGTGATATATATACACACATAAAAATATATATACACACACAGTAAATCCAATCCACTGTCCAAAGCGATGAAAGTTGCTCAAATGCAACCTTCACTAAAGTGATCTATAGCACCTTGTGGAACAAACAGGGTATCGCCAAGCGCATTGTAAGGTAGGGAAGTACAAGACTAAAATTTTCCAGCTAAACTGATCTGTGATGAAGAATGTCACCGGGGAAAGAGACACGAAGTAAGATTGAAAGCAACCAGCTCCCCTCCTCCAGCAAAGCCCAGACAGACATCATTGGCTTAAATTGCTTGGAAAAGATATTGCAGTTAGCCTTTGGTTTGTAGGTGAAAATCCTGCCACAACAATCAATCAAACATTGATGTTTTTACAGGAGACAACAACAAATCAGTGTTTGATGTCACAACACACACAAGAAACAGACTTTTGGAGACTTCTGCAGAATTATCAGAACTGGAAGCAAGGTAATGCTTCTGAAGGTATCACTTCCTCACACAGGTGACTTCTGTTAAACTCATATGCCAAATCCTTGCCCCTAAAGGCTCGAAGTCCAAATCAGCCAACCACATTAAGGTTGATTTTGAGGTGACACTCAAACCACTTGAGCTGGAAACATCCTCTTCCATCTCTTCATTCTCCATATACACCTCACTGAGAAAATGGGCTGTGGGCCCACGATTGCCCAACATGTGACTGGAAGGACAGAAAGATTCTCCAGTGTTCGTCCTACCGTGACACAATGAGCAGTGGGTCATGTACCTGGCCAACCTGGCAACACATGCCTTGGGCATTGCTGCAGCCTCAGTAAGTCAGGCAAGGCACTGAGATGGAGCATTTCGTGCTCATGTTAAGCCATGTCCTGTGACCAGACTCCAGCAGAGGTCACACAAATGAACTCTGCAGAGAACATATATCCTAGGTGTAGCTCACTTGGTTAAGAGCATGACTTTTTTCAGATGCCTCCACTTTTGAACACACTTGGAACTTGTGTTGACTCCTCCTTCAGCCTTTAAAAAATCTGTAAAGCATTGGTATTCTTTACTTCACTACACATAGTCTTCAAGAAGTATAGATGGCAGAGATGAAGTGATAAACACGGGAAATATAATTCATATTTCCATAGCATCTCCTAATGGAGGAAGAATGAGATCAGAAAATCCAATGAAGGCAATAAAGGAGTTTATTTGTCTAAAAGACAATGGGATAAAGGAAAAAAAAAACAAACTGAGAATGATACAGCCTGACAGAGGAGAAAACCAGATGAAAAGGAGGACAAATAATATAAGATGGGTAAACATTCAGGTGGATATTTAAGGAGAGGCACAGCTGAATACATGCTCAGCCCAATTTCAGAGATTGCATCTGCAAACACATTACACCTCAGATCTGGTAAATAAATAAACCTTCCGTACACAGCTCTGTACTCCACACGGACTGCTCCTCTCAACTCCATCTCCACTACCCAGAAATACACTGCTGAACATGAGGGAGCTCCAGGACAAACAGGGAAGGTGGACAAGAAGTGACAGGGGCTGAACTTAAGGAAGAGAGAAACCTGCCTGATGCATTTCACCCACGAATAAAACCGGAATGGAATATTTCAGTTGGAAGGGACCTACAATGATCATGTAGTCCAACTGGACTAGATGCTCCTCCTCCTCTTGAAGAACAATGCAGATCAGGTTGCTATTAGTACAGCAATCCCACCATGCTATAGTTGCATAGTTCCTTGCACAACCATTATTATTTGGGAATACAAGTATGCCCACAAGAAACCTGATCGTAATTCCTTGTGCAGGCAAATCTAAAGGTGAGAATACAAGAACCTTTCAGAGGTATCCAAGGGGTATAAAACCTAGGGGAGGAGGTAAATGCATACGAAGAGAGGCAAAGGCAGGTCACTGCAGCAGGTTAAACCTGTTAATCTTCTTCATTAGGATTCACTGCACATTTAATTTTCAAATGTTTGGAGGGTTTTTATAATTTCCAGCATGAACCGTGGTACTCTAAGTTCACTCCTTGGCCATACCTGAAAAGCTCCATCGCAAATTGCAATTGGAAAGGTCTGGTGTGAAAGACCAGATCATCTCCAGTAAGTTGGGAAAATACAAAAATGATTGGTTACGGAGTCACCAATAACAAACACAACTTGGCCAAGAAACAGTGGAAAAGAGGATGGAAATCATTTCAATGAACAATTTGACCATTCACATTTACAAGTGTCCTATCCATGAGTAATGACCGTGGAGCTCCAGCCCGTCGGGAATGTGTGTGCAGCACAGTAGCGATGCACAAAAACAAAACCCTCGGGATTAGAAGAAAGGCGAGTCCAGCTTTCAACTCAGACAACTCTGGGATTCGACTGACACCAACGCAGGTAAGTCGGGGCTAAACTTTGCAGCTTTAGGCATCACACACCTGAAGGGTGTGTGACCATGCTTCATCACACAGGTGGACACAAAACGAATGGCATTTCCAACTCCTCCTCCTCCTCCATTCTCCCGCTACACACCTTAAGATAATGGCTCACTACTTTTCTCCTCACTTTTCCAACGCTGGGAAGCCTAGCGGCTCCAATGCGATCCGCTCAATACAACCAGAGATAATGACAATGGATTTGAGTGCCCAGCTCAGTAAGGACACGCTGCTGCTAAAGAACCACAGCCCTGCAAAACAGACCCTGCAGACAAAAGCCATAGGAATTCTTACAGTAGCCATCCTGGCAACTGAGTAACCAGCGGCAGAACTCAAGGCAGCCACGGCACCGAGGCAAACGCAAGGAAAGGCACTGCCCGCCTGGAAAGCAACTTGGGGAACGTACAATAGCGATCAAGGCAGAACTCCACGACGAGCAAAGGCAACGTGTAAAGTAAATGCCACGGTGACCAAATGGCTGCCACTTCCAACAGCACAGCGGCCACTCGGCAAAATACAACCGGCAATTCGCTGGGCAACAGCGGCCGAGGCGGCCACAGGCCAGCAGAAGCCGGCAGGGCAGAACCGCCGCCGGCTCCGCGGCACGGCCAGAAGGGTAGTGTGGGAAACCAAGACACTACTTCTCCAAAAATACTGAACGGCAAATGGACAACCAGCCCGACACACCGAGGGATCTCCGTCGGCTCAACGGGAGCGCAGCAGCCACGCTGGTGCCACCCAGGCGTACGGGGTCTCGCCAGCCCCCTGGCCCCAAACAGCACCCTGGCGTGCCAGCGGAGGGGCGAATCCCACCCGCGCCCACTGCACACACGGCGCGGGAGCCAACACTCTTCTCGGTGTCCCGATGGAAACGTTATACCCAGGCACTCCTGTCGGTTCCCCGGTCGCACCTGGGTAAGCGGGGACAATACGAGGCCCCCCCGAAAGCAGGCAGGGCGGGAGCCGGTCCCCCTCCAGCATTGTGCCGTTTTACTCCCCGCACGGCGCCGAGCCACAAACTCGC
>WEIV01003878.1:160398-188680 GCA_013390005.1 Calyptomena viridis
CCGGGGATGCGGGGATCTGGCTGGCGCGGGCCTCGCCCGAGCGGCGCCACATCGCCCTCCCTCCCCGTCCCGCCCCCCGCGGCCGTGCGGTGCGGGGGAGCGGCGGAGCTCAGCCATAGAAACGTGAAACATGTCCCCCCACCGGCTGCTCAGAAACGCGGCTGCCTCCCCTCGCTGGCCAAGTTCATGGCGTCAATGGCCATTTTGGAAAAGCTGCTGTCGGAGGAAAGGCTTCGGGAAGGAAGGAGGGAGGGAGCCCGTCGGTTCTGTCACGCAGCCAGCCCGCCCAGGGGGCCGATCGAGCCGCTGCCTGCCGCGGGAGCACGGCAAGCAGGAGCGCGGGGCTGGGGGGCGATTTGATGCTACAAGTGCTGCCCTTCCTGCCCCGTTGAGCTGCAGAAGGCACGGCTGGTCGTGGGGACAGGCGCGAATGCATGGTTAAATAAGGGAGATTTCGTGTGCATATAGGCAAATTGCACTCTGATGGCCTTCAAGCATAATCCCAAAATATTTCCTCGGCAGGACCTCTCCGTGAGCAGGCTGGATGGCGCGCTCTCTGCGGGCTTTTATTCAGCAATTCTCATTGTCCGTTACATGGCTCCGAGCACTATTTACTGTACAGCGTCCAAACTCGGCGCTGAATACAGATGTATTCGTCTCCTCGTGGGGGTTTCTGCAGTACTATTCACCCTAATGCTTTAAAAAACATTATAACAATGTGTCTGCAACACACTTTTAAGCCGATGGCTCCCAATGCAATTGTTCCACACCCACTTCCCAGGGGTGCTGTGCCATTTTGGGGCCTCACTATTTATCCTGGATGCAGAATTGATCTTGGTGCCTCTCATTCCCAAGCCAGCTCTGCTGGCACGCAGCACCCCATTGCACAACATCAGCATGCCTCATGTCTCTAGCCTTCATTCATTCTTTCATCCGCCCTTTTCCCCAATCTGTCTCTTTGTCTTGCCCCTCACTAAGAGCCTCCACCCTGCCAACAGTAATCCCGGGCTGCTGTTGTTCCCTAGGACTCTCTGGTTCCCACACCTTGAGTAAGTGGAGGATTGAAAAAGCCATGGGTAGCATTTGCAAAAATGCCCAATGGTTTTTGAGTGGTCAGTCCAAAACATTTCAGGATATTGTTTTGCAGAGATGCTGCATTGAAGAGAACACCCTGTGGATCCCAAGCTCAGGGGTAAGCATTATCTGCTTCACAAAGTGTCTCACTGAGTTGAACCCCAGAGAACAAAAATACTAATATTGCTGTTGAGGTGGTAGTGTTTGTGATTGTCATGGCTGCTTCAAACTGTCACCTTTAGGAGTTGACAGCTTTGCATCTCGAGCTCACAATGTGTGCGACCCTTAGAGGCCAAAGTGATGATTCATGAAGGAAGAAGATCTTGTCAAGATCCTTGTTTTCTGGATGCTAAACAAAATATCCAGATCCCCAAGGTTTGTGGTTTGGGGAAAAGCCTCTGTGGCAGCTCCAGTGGTCAGTATTGCTTCAGTCCTGAGATCTTCTGGATGAGTAACACCAAATTTATTTAACCACAGTGTCAAGCCCTGAATGGTTTTCATGTCATCATCTCCCATAACCAGGTCAGTTGCTTGAGCCCAAAAATTTGACTTAAAAATGCTAAATTTATTTTCAAGATTTTAGTGTCATTTGTTGTTTCCATAAGTGGAGAGGCAGAGATTCTAATGCCTTGTGAAAATCTTACTAGGTTTTGGCTTATTTCAAGAAGCCAGCCAATGGTGGCCTACAGTCTTAGTTTATGAAGAAACATCAGAGGTAGTGAAAAAGAGAAGCAGGACCAGGGTAACCATTTGCATTTGTGTAATCCTGACTTCCCAGGGCTTCCCAGCATCTCCCACTAATAGGGCCAAGGTTTTTGGACAGCGGGAGGAAAAATGAGGAGTGATTGAAGACAAGTGCAGCTGGTTGTGACCTTTTCTGTGTCTATGGCTGGCTGAAGACAGGTTATGGAGGATGTGAGAAGGAAGCTTCCAGAGGGCTGTGAAGAGGATTGACATGAGTGCTGTCAGCCTTCCCAAAGGTCCCCTTCCCTGCTCAGAAATGCTCATAGCAAAATTGCTCATAGGTCAGACCACACTCTCTTCTGTTTCAGGATGTTAAGCATAGGTGGAAAATAGCCAGGAGAAACACAAGCAGTCATGTGTGCTTGTGCAGTGAGACCAAGGTGGACTGGCTGCAGAACATAGGAAATAAAATTATCTTACCTTTGAAATAAACGGATTGAAGACCTTGGGCAAACCAAGAGCATTATTAGCTGTGTCTCTTCAGGATGGATAAATGACCTGGAAAGTCTGGGAGCTAGATTTGGCAAGCAGCTACCAAACTTGCTGGGATGCACCTGGACCTCCCTTGGATTAGGGAGATAGGACACACCACCTCATGAGGCCTCCAGCCACATCATATCACTGCTTTCTGGTTCTACCAGGGGACAAGCAGTTGTCTGTAAAACAAGAGGCCCTGGCTGGGATGTAGCCTTCTCAGAGAAATAAAGCATGAGAGAGATGCTGATAAACCTGAGTTCTGAGGGGGAGGGAACGAGATAGTTGTTGGAGCTCGTGACGTACAAGGGGAGGCCGAAGGAGCTGTTTCATTCAGTCTGGAGTAGAAAAAGGGCAGGGGGAACTAATTAATCTCTTCAGCTTTTTTATGGGTTTTGATTTTTTTGGCGGGGAGGGCTACGCAGTGAAATGGCTACAAAAATTGCAACAAGGGATATTGTGACTAGAAAAAGAGAAAAACCTCCTTCCTGAAGGTAGTTTAGCAGTGGCACAATTGCTGATAGGGTGTGGGGAGTCTCCTCACCTTGGAGATGTTTGAAAACTGCCTGGCCAAGTCTCCAAGGAGCTTGATCTAAGTTTGGGACTAGCCCTGCTGTGAGCAGGGGATTGAAGTAGAGACCTCCAGACATCCCATCTCAATATTCTTGTGAAACTCTGACTCTAAAAATACATAGAGCCCTGTTTCCCTTTCGACACACAGCACATAGTAGTCTCCTTGATGAAAAGAATAAGTAAACAAGCCTTCCAGTCTGCACTAGGCCAGGGGAGAGTCTTTTTCCAAGCCAAAATGCAGCCAGGGCCATGCCACAAGGATGTCTTATCCTGGCTTGCTCTCTCAACCTAAGAAAAATATACCTACAAACTGGTGTGTGTTGGTAAATGAAACACTCAGAGGTTTATAAACCTCCTTGCCCAGTCTCACTCATCTCCCAGCAATGACTGTACCCATGGCCAGGACAGCTCAGTGACTGATACTAAAATGAGCGGCCTCGGTTTACCCTTTAATCAAGCTAATTGGGTGTGGAATGCAGCTCAGGGGGCTATTAGTTGTGGAGGGTCATTCATGTGCCATTCTGGCAGCCTCTAGAAGTGAGGGACAAGTGTGATAACCCTACCCATCAGCCCAGTTCAGTTGCCCACTAGATGTGCCAATGTGCAACAGCTGCATGGCTGATTTCTGATGCACAGCAGGATGGGCACTGTGCCAGTCCTAAGACCCCTAAGATGCACACAGTTTATCCAAAACTCTGGCACCTGCATCACTTACAGAGGGGTTTTACCTCCCCCATACACAGTGCAGCACACAGTTATAGCTGCTTCCACATGTGCAATGCTCTAATAAGCTGATCTTTGTCCAGAAACCGAGCTTTGTAAGGTCCTCATGACAACCTGTCCAAGCTGTTCCTATTTAGTCTTCTAGCAACAAAGCCGGACACTCTTCTCTCAATTAAGGTGCTCAGCACCTTATAGGAATTACACAGCACCCAAATTTTTGGACTTCTTGTCAGATGTTCATCAAAAAAGTGTCCCTGACAGTCTCCTGTGTTAAAGATATTGGTTTCCCAATGTTGGACAACATCCCATTGTTCTTGAGAGAGACAGGAACATACCAGAGAAATTTGGTAGCTCTTCATCATTAAGGCTTCTCTCTGCACTTTACAACAAGCCTAATTCAGTGACGTCTCCCCTTCCAGCTCATTTATGGGTGCCCACACGTATTTAGAAATTAAAGAATGATTCCACAGACTTCAGGGGGAGGAAGCATCTAGTGTTAAATTATCCCTTTAACAGCTGAACATTGCTCTGAAAATGTAATCTAAACAGAGTACGATTTGAGAGGTAAAATAAGACCAATCCAACAAATGTTTCCCTTCACAGATGGCGTCACATTGCCAGCCCATCCCCAGGCTGTTACTCATAGTCTGATTGAACCCACATTACAGCACAGCAATCTCATGAAGACATCAGCTTATACAACAGGAGTCCTCAGGTGCAGGAATAGCCAAATGTGTGAACATTTCTTTCATAAAATAACCAAATTCCCGCCACTGGGCCTGAGAGAAAGCAGTATATGCACCTTAGGGTGCACTGGCCAGAGACAAGCATTTGCAGTGACCCAAGCAGACGTGCCAGCATCACGTATTCCTTCTATACATTGCGTAGCAATGACAAACTCTTGATTTAGAAAAGGCACCAGGTGAGGTACCGCTAAAGCACGATGCATTCCCGTCCCCTCAGTGCTTTCACGCACCTTCCCTGACACAGGGGCGTGGCAATGACTCACTGGCAGAAACTCTTCCCTGACAAATCCTTCCCACGATATAGGGACATATGTACCAGTTCCCTGCTGTTACAGCCTTGCTGCATTTAAATGGTCAACACCGACTACCTTGGACACTCAATTGCGTTCCTTGCACCAAAAAAAAAAAAAAAAAAGACAAATGCGAGGGGTAGGGGGAGGATATGAAAGGTAAGCAAGTTTATTTCCAAAAACCTGCCCTGCTTGCTAAGCAACAGCCATACTATTCCCAAAATCACAGTATCTAAAACAAAGGAGCGGTGAGGAAAAGACAGCCCACTGCCTGTACTCAAAATGCACGTTCCTTCAGAAAAACAGCTCCGTCGCTCACACAGCAGCTTTTGCGAGAGACTCGATTGCGGAGGACGGCTGGAGGGGACCACAAGGCCTGTGAAGTGCCGGGTGCTGCCCGAGGGGAGCGCGGAGGCGGGGGAAGATGGAGCGTTCCCTCCGGGACGCCCGGACTACAGCTCCCAGAGAGCACGGGCGAGAGACGGCCTTGCAGCCAGGGCACGAGCTATTCCCTACCACCCAGACGTGTGCTGTGTGCACTGGTGATGCCCTGGAAACCAATCCTGTCTCTACCCTCACATTCTCCCTCCCACTCTCTTTTCTGTTCTGGGCATGTGTGCCATAGTCTTTGTCTTCCCTTCTTGGACTTATTCCCTATTCTATGCTATTTAGTAAAGAATCAGCAATGAAATGCCAGTGTTTCCAAGTTTTATCTTTTGATTTTAGAGCCTGCATTCAGACACAGTTGAGGGGATCAGGACTTGCTGAGCACGCTCAATTCTTTACCGTCGTCCTTGCTCATTGTGAAAGACAAGACTTAAGCAAGTGTCTGGAAACTTTCTGTAGTGAAGTGGGGTAAGAGGTTTGCAGGAACTGAGTGTGCTCAAGAACATAGATGGGCTACTGATGTAAACTGATAATGGGGAGCAAGGTGGTTTTCTCATTTATTCTCCACTTGGATTTCTCACAGTAGCACCCCTAGCCTCCCACCTTCCTTGGAGTCTGTCCAGAATAAAGCTGTTTGCTGAGCAAGCGCTGGGGTTTGCTGGCACTCAGCCTGCTGGGGCACCAGCTGGAGCATGGGCTACTTCCCCCACATACTGCTAAGTTGCCCCTGTGAAACCAAATTGAGCTGAGACTGACATCCTACTTACCCATCCAATCACTGCTCTGCAAGCAGTCCCCCTTTGTGGGGAGGAGGATCAGCTTTTTCTCTCCCAAAGATTTGCAGCTCCAGTTTACCATCACTTGAGTCCAGCAGACAGCTGGCTGGGGGCCCACCCTGAAGTCTTTACATCAGTGGAGGGTATGATTGTTTCACAGAATATTCTCAGCTGGAAGGGACCCACAAGGATCATCGAGTCCAACTTTTAAGTGAATGGCCCATGCTGGGATCAAACCCACAACCTTGGTGTTATTAGCACCATGTTCTAACCAACTGAGCTCATCTGAGGGTAAAATCCCTGCACAGCAGATCTTCATGCAGCATGGTTTGGCGGAGATGACAGGGGCAATTCCCACCATCACACATGCCTTCTCCATGGCATTTCCCAGCTGGTGGCCAACAGAGCAGTCTTGCTGTGGGACAAGGCTGTAAAAGAAGGTGAGGGTACCTGGGCCTTTTCTTCCTCTTGCCAATCCCTTCTGCTTTTTTTGGTTACCTTTCTGTGTGAGTCTCTCCTGCTCTGATCCCATTTCCCAAACACTGGTATCTAGAGAGAAACATCAGGCCAAGTCGGGCAACTCAGATGTGAAATACATTTTAATTGAGTTCAGGGATCTGTAGTTTGTCTGTTGCTCAGCTGAGCATGGGCTGTCCAGAAGGTAGAAGCAGACATCATGGGAAGAGGAAAAGGCGAAGGAATGCATGCGGGAAGGGAACAGAGAGAAAAGGTCACAAGAAGCAAATGAGAGCATGGGTTTGTTTAAGGATGTGTTTTAATATATCATCCCGCAGTAACATGTGCTGATCCAGAGACTGACAGCACACACACACACATGCACACCCACTGTGGGACAGCAGTGCACTTCAACACTAAGCTGCCGGCAAGCACAGCCTAACACAGCACAGCACTCACGGTGGGGGCAAGGGACACTCGGGTCCCACCAGGGCTCTGTGCAGACACATGCCTGGGGCACAAGGACGCCGTAGGCCAGTACATGTACACCTACACACACGCACAACGAGAGTGAGCCACTGGCAACACTCGTCTGGACACAGCTACAGGTGTGACACGTGTCCAAACACACCAGCCAACACACAGATGTTCACCAGACATGCTGCAGCGTACAAGGGAAACACACTGGGCAGCATCCTCCCCTAGTCTAACACGTGAACAGAGTGGCTCTGACGCAGCCTTGCACAAAAAACAAGACACACAATGCCTAGATCCAGAAATGCTTATGACCCCAAAGCAAGGGACAGGGTGTAGGCCTCCCTCTCATCATTCACCTGGGTACATCTAGCCGGGGACACCCGAACTTGAGGGGGTTTGAGGTGAGAAGGAACAGGGTGACAGAGTGGGGAGAAAGAGCAAAAACGGGAGCAGTGGAGGGAAGAGGGGTTCAGAGTCTGTGAGGTGGGAAAGAGCAGCAGGGTGGCTGTGCCCTGGGGACAATGTTCAAAGAACACTTGGGTTGCGAAAGTTGTGTCCGGCGAAGCGTGCTTCATCGCCAAGCTCTTCCTCAATCCTGCAGGAGAGAGAGACACAGCATAGGTCAGGCTCTTGTGGTGAGTGAGCATCAGAGGCACCAAGGTGCTGGAGGGGCAGTGTATCAGCAGAAAGCTGACATGGGCCAGAGGAACTCAGCTCCATCCAGCTGTTGCACATGTGGGGCTGCATCCTCACATCAAGGAGGAGGAAAGGAGTCCACTCTAGAGGCCTACCCAGGATCCTACTGTAATCTCTGTGCCTTTTCTTCATAAAATTTCACCCACAAGCCCCATCTACCCTTGGGCTTTCAGGTTCTCCCACCCCAATGCATCATTTCCCCATTCCCCCTTCTGCATTCGCATCTCTGGAGCCCCTTACCTCATGAGCTGGTTGTATTTAGCCAGGCGTTCAGACCTGCAGGGAGCACCCGTCTTTATCTGTAAAGCATTCCCCAAAACAAACACTGTAAGACACTGTTATGACTTGTACTGGTTTCCCATGGCAGGACAGGGGATTCTGTCTTCACACCCCTTCGCTCTCCTTCAGGCCTGTGCATGGCCTGGGTTTCACGTACCTGCCCAGTGCACAGTCCTACAACCAGATCAGCAATGAAGGTGTCTTCAGTCTCCCCAGATCGGTGGCTCACCATCACACCCCAGCCATTCTCCTGGGCCAACTTGCAGCTGCAAAGAGCCAGAAATACAGTCAGTAGCTCCCACTCCTATAACCACCACCCACACAGGGTGAGATCCAGGCACCCTCTGCTCCCGCTCTCAGCAGTCTACACTCTGGTAGAAACAAAAGTCTATTCACCCAGTGGATAGCGTGACACCCTGCTGTGGTTTATTGCCAATCCTTTCACAAGACAACAAGGGCAGGGGGCTGGGCTTACGCTTGGATGGCCTCTGTGACGGATCCGATCTGGTTGACTTTGAGCAGGAGGCAGTTGCAGGCTTTCTCTTCAACAGCTCGCTCGATGCGCTTGGGGTTTGTCACTGTCAGGTCATCACCCACTATCTGAATCCCCACATTGGCAGTGAACTTAGACCAGGCCTCCCAGTCATCTTGGTCAAAGGGATCCTCAATGGAGACCACTGAAGGGAAAACAGAGGAGACATCAGTCAAAGCTGCCTCCCTTCTCACCCCCAAAACATGTTAAGTGTGCATCTGTTAAGTGTGCAGTACCAGTGCTGATTCCCTACTACCAAGCACAGCAGCTCACCTGGATAATCACGTACAAAGCTTTGGTAGAGGTCGCCCAGCTCATCTCCAGAAATGTACCGGCTTGGGTCATCTGGGGACTTGAAGTCCAGGTCATATTTGCCGTCACGGTAGAACTCGGAGGCTGCCACATCCATACCGATGACAATCTTGTCCGTGTAGCCTGCCTTGTCAATAGCTTCCTTGAGGAGCTCCAGAGCTGAAAGGAGGAGAGGTGCAGTCAGGAGAGTCAGCCCAGCCAGAGAGCTCTCCCTGTTTTGGGAATGTCCCCTGGGAGGGTCCCTAGAGCCACTCAGAGTCTGGTGGTGTGATGGGAGAAGTAGAAGGGAGCCCAGAGCACAACAGAAATGTGCCAAGGAGCTGTGGAGGCCATGTCCAAAGGGACAAGGAGGAATTAAAATACAATCCTACAGCTCAAAGACAAGTTTGGGGAATGCCTTGTAAAAGTGTGCACATACATGAAAGGTTTGTATGGAGAGGCTGTGACATATCAAGGCTCCCTCCAAGGAGAAAGAGCTTGGAAACCATTCCCTAACACAGGATGTCAGTGACACTGAGACACCATCTTTTGAACCAGTCTTTGGGGAATGCTGTGAGTATAGGAACCCACAGCATTGCAGGCAGGGGTACCCCATCTCTCACCTTCACTATTTTCCAGGATGTTGGGGGCAAAGCCACCCTCATCCCCCACATTGGTTGCATCCTTGCCATACTTCTCCTTGATGACACTCTTGAGGTTGTGATAGACCTCAGCCCCGATGCGCATGGCATCGCGGAAGCTTTCAGCTCCCACAGGCAGGATCATGAACTCCTGCATGGCCAGTTTGTTGCCTGCGTGGGAACCTCCATTGATCACGTTGAAAGCCTGGAAGAGTCCATAAGAGTGGTAGAGCTGAAGGAACCAGTATTGACACCACTTAGAGGAGGCTCTCAGATGAGCCACCACACCCATTCATGCCACACCCCAAGGGTAACATAACACATCAGCTACGATACATCACACCAAAGGGACATAAGCCCGAGGTCTTCCTTCCAGTAGTGGTTAAAAGCATGTGGTTGGAGAGGACTTTCCCACCTGTTTCCCTCTCAGATATCTCCTGAGCTACATGCGTTTACCTGTGCTGTGTTTATCTGCAATGCTACGTCAATCTTTCTTCCAGGATCTTCCTCCTTGACCCCAAGAAAATTTCAGCATCCACAACACCCTTTGTGAATGAGTTTCACAAGGCAGCTTTCCCTAGCATGAGGACCAACATACCCATATTTTGAACTGTGCCCCAGAGAGTTTGCATGAAGTCCTCTGGTTCTTGTGCTGAGTGAGATCCTCAGTGAACCCTCCACCATAACCTCTGTTGTATCCTTCTCAGGCTCCTTTTTTCCAATTGAAACTTGACAAATCTCAGGCCTTGGTTTCCTTCCCTGACGAGTGCAGTGCACTCAGCTGATATTTCATTCCTATATCCCTTCTTTATCTACCTCCCAACATATCCTTTCAAGTCTTTTTTTGGAAACACCACTCTTTTGGAGTTTCTGAAGGTGGATGTCAAGGACAGAGGAGTCTTACTGGCACAGGAAGGATGAGGTCAGAGTTGCCGGCCAGGTCAGCAATGTGCCGGTACAGAGGGACATCCTTCTCTGCAGCTCCCGCCTTGCACACAGCCAGTGAAACTCCCAGGATAGCATTGGCACCAAACTTGGCTGTGGGCAAAACCGAGGAGTTAGGCTCCAGCCTCCCGATCAGTGGGTGCCCTTGCCAGCCCAGCCTTGGGCTCACCACAGCTCTGACAGTGCCCCCCACTCCAGCCCAGCAGCCTCCCATGCTCTTTGCTTCACAGGCCAAAAAAGAGGAATGAATTACATTTGTTCTCTGTGCCGTCCATCTCAAGCATCAGATTGTCTATCTTCTCTTGATCCACAACAGAGAGGCCCTGCAAGAAAGAAACAGTTCCTGAGAAGGGGAGGATTGGAAGAGCTGTGCAGGAAAGGAGGCATTGATGGAGAAGCTGGGGGTACAGGGACCTTTTCAGCTTGTGAGGGAACATAAACACACAAAGCTCTGGAAACTGGTGCCTTGGTATATAGTCAGGTTAGGTAACCACGATGATGTTGCTGCGGTGCAGTGTAGATGTACCCATGCTGGAGAGGGGGTCAGCTGCAGCCCAGGCAAGGCCACGCATTGCTGGGGACACAGGACTCCCTCAAGGATTTACCCAGCCTTTTGGCAGCTTCCAGGAAGCTTTGTGGTGCTGTAGCCACACAGAAGCTAGGCAGAACGACAGTACATGCTCAGCCTCAAGCAAGTGAATATAGACTGGATGGAGCCATCCCCAAGAGTGAGGTGGAGAGCAGGATTAGACCCAACACAGGCAGCCCTCCACCAGGCCCTGTATTTTTCAGGGGTGGAGAGAACTGGGCTCTCAGCCAGATCTCGCCAGGGGCTACATGGCTTGTAATATGTAGCTTCCTCTCAGCTCTCTTCAGAGCAGGCTCCAGGTCCTCAGGTGTAAACAAGTTGCAGAGGTGATGCCACTGTGTCCGCAAGGCTGTGCCAGACCCTGCACAGTACAGCCATTGCTCATCACACCATCATGAGGCCACAGACATGTGGATGAGATTCAGTGCTTGAGGAGAAGCACGGCTGAAAGAGGGAGTGAGCTCTACAGGGAGCACCAAGGGTTATAACCGTATAACCATAAGGTTATACGGATGCTGCGGTGGACCAGGTAGCATTAAATCCTTTCCTCCCAGAGAAAAGATCATTGTGGACACTTACAGGCATGAAGGGCAGGAGGGGTGTGCCCAAGGTTCACAGAGAACATCACTATGTCTGTTAACCCAGTGAAATGAAGAAAGGCAGAGACAGATCGGGGGACAGATGGACTAGAGTAAGCGTTGGACAAGGGAGAACAAAGAGAAATCCTTACAGAGCCCACGAGAGCTGGGGCGACAGTGCTGTTGATATGATCCACGGCCTGCAGGACCCCTAAAGAAGGGAAGAGACAGAGAAAGAAAGAAAGAGAGAGAGAGAGGGTGAGGCAAAGAGGAGAGTGGAAAGAGGAAGGGAGAGGACCAATAGAGAGACTGAGAGAGGGAGACAGCAAGGGAAAACTGAGGCCTGATCTTTCACTTTATGCTAGGTCTGTGCCTCTGTGGTCTCCCTCAGGACAGTGGGACACATCCGCGTCACACCAGAGGATAAGCAGAGCCCCTCTGGCAGAGCCCCACGCACAGGCAGCCCTGAGGATGGATTGTGGAGCAGGCATCTCCCCACCTTTTCCAAGGAAACGTGACTTGTCATTGTCTCTCAGCTCCAGTGCTTCGTAGATACCAGTGGACGCGCCGCTGGGGACTGCTGCTCGAAACATGCCTGGGAAACAGCAAAACAGGGGTGTGAGATGAGCAGAGGGTGAAGAGGAGAAACCATCATGCATTTGATTCTGCCCTGCTTTCATGGGAAAGGATGTAGCAACTGCTTGTGCAAATAGATGGCCCCTTTGGCTAGCTGCTCCTGGCTGTTCTTCTCAGAGGTGGAACACCTCGGTGGCAGAAATAAATGTACTCAGGGCTTTCATACTGAGAGGAACCTGAATCTCAGGCACCCAGAGGTCCATTGCAGAACTGTGTATGATGGGTGGAAGCCTGCTTCCTCAGCCCTCCTCCTGATTCCAGAGGCAGCCTGACCCACAGCCACCAGGAGGTATCTCCCCCTCAGACTGGGGCTGTGTTTCTGCCTCACTAAAGAAGGAAGAGAATGGTTGGTTGCCTGTTCTGGCCCCTCGCTGCTCCTCATCCCTGAGCTCACCTAATTTGGGGCCCAGCACAGATGCAGCTCTTCCAGTTCAGACACATGCAGGGACATGCCTGCACAGAGATCTCAGGGACAAACCTTTACCCCTGCCATGAGCATGGCCATAGATGTATTACCAAACTTGTACTGTGTCCCAGGACTAAGAGCATAGCTGCAGCAGGGCATCACAGGGCATATATTTATATATCACAGGGCATATATATATGCAGGGCATATATTTATGTTAACAAAACCTTCTTTCCCTGATACTAGCAGGCACATAGCTCAAGTCACATACTCAGCAGTCATCTGTCTTGTCGTGATTTTCCCAGCACGAGTGCAGAGTTACTGAGCACAAGCACAAGCAGAGCCACAAGCAGAGTTTTGCTCTTTGCCTCTTCCTCTGCCTCTGCTCATTGTCTTCTGGGGGTTCACTGGTGGAGGGTGCCAGGCTGCTGCACAGAGCCAGCTCTGCCGTGGTGAGCAGGGCTTTCCCTCCATCTCTTACCCTCACCCACATACCTTTGTGTGTGTACAGATCCACCTCAACGGTGGGGTTCCCACGGGAGTCCAGGATCTCGCGGGCATGGATCCTCTCAACTGCCATGGTGAGTCTGAGGAGAGAACAAGACACTTTCAGCTCTGACAGGCCCCAGGATGTGGTACTCACCTTTGTATGTCTAGACAAGACACTGACAGAGAGAGGGGAGCTCAAGGAAACATGACCTTATGTGTTGGGGCTAAAACTATTGGCCCTGGAATTTTAGACATTCATACTGACTGTGGGAATCTACCCCCTTTTGTTCAGAAACAGGTTATCTATTTGAATTTACTCTTTGCCTCTGCTGCAGATGACAAACTGGGAGCACTCTCTCCCTCCCTCCCTGCGTCATGCCAGATACAAGCCCGGATGGCAGGGTTGGGGAGGGTGCCACAGCATCCACGGACAGCAGAGAGGGAGGGCTCAGCTGGTGCAGTGGGGAGGTGCCCCTGGCTCTGGCGTCAAGGACAGGGCATCAGCTCCCAGTATCTCATGTCCCCTTGCCGGGAGGCAAGGACAGTGCCTGTCAGGGCCAGGCTGCTGTATCCCTGTGCAGTGAGCAGGGAGCCAGGCGAGCGTGATGGGCAGGGCAGGGGGCAGCCAACCCATGGGGACCCCCCGTCTCTCTCCAGCCTGTGGTGGGAGAGCTGCCCCAGCCTGGCTCTCAGAGACCCCCAGCCGTGTCCCCCCTGCTGAGTACCCAGCTCAGCCTTCCTGTCTCCTCCCTGAGAGACAGGCCGTGCTGAAGTGGTGGGAGTGTGGAGGCCAGCAGCCAGAGGAGCCATCTTGCTGAAGGCCACAGTGCCTCAGACATGGGAGAGAGGGCTCTGAAGGGAGGGGGGACCTGCCCAGATGCCAACCCTTCGCTACGTTTGTGAGACAGGGAAGCAAATGAGGCTGGGAGGTATCTCTGTCAGATGAGGAGGGGGAGGAAGCCTTGTGTTTTGGGGCATCTAGTTAAACCTGAAGTAGAAAACAGGCTGGTGGGTGATGATGACTGTTTGCAAGAGCTTCTCTTGATGCAGTTTGCTCCCTAGGGGGCCCAAACCAGTGCATTCCTCCCCATCCCACCTTCTCATTCTCCTGGCTGTGAGGATGTGTGATGCTGCAGTGAGGGCATGTCCCTCCATGCCCCCAGCCCTGCTGAGTTTTCCTCCCCCAGCTCCCACAGATTCACAGAACCCCAAGCAGGGCTGGCAGAGGCAGAGGCAACCACAGGGCCCCAGCCAGGATCTCCCCGTGGTGTGTGTGAGCAGGGGTACAACCAGAACAGGGGCTCAGCACAGGGCTGTGGGGGGAGGAGTTGGAAACAGCACATCACAGCACTGAGGAGAGCTAAGAAGCAGGCTGGGGGAAGCCGGAGTCAGCACTAGACCCCGCTGCCCTGGGTGGGTGGAAATCACAAGGGTGTGAGGAAATCGTGCTGCTGCTCTGAAGTTTCAGCCAGAGCTTCTCGTAGTGGGGAGTTTCAGACAGCAACTCCAAGGTTCTCTGGAGCCTGCGCAGGGCCCTCCACTATGTCCATCTGGGCTGGGATCCCCCATCAGCCACTTTGGCAGTGCTCCTCATGCCATCTGGCACACACCACAGGAACTTCCTCCAGAGCCGTGCCCATGCAGCTGCGAGCTTCCTTTGCAGCAGTGTCCTGGCCATGCCTCAACAGCCACCACGGGGTAGAGAGGGACAGGACCCCATTTAAAGTGAGTTTTGATAGCAAGATGTGTGCCAGATGCAGCACCTTTCTGCTTAAGTGGTCACATTGCCCATGGCCACATCCCTCTGGCCACATCCATTTGCCCCTGTTAAAGCCAGTTCCAAGGAAGTCAAGACAAGCCAAATCCAGCCTCGCTTGCCCCACCCCATCATTCACATGATCTCTTCTCCCCTCTAGTCCTTTAAACCCTTTTCTCCACTTGTGTTGCTGCCCCGTGTCCCCCCTGCGTTTGCCCTCCTTTGAACAGTGCAAAGAGCCATTCTGAAATCCCTGGCATCAGCTGCACTGTCCTGAAAGGAGGTCAGAGGCGGATAAGCCGGGATAAGTGGTTGGGATGGGGCCATGGCTGGGATGCCACAGACCACAGTCAGGGAGAAAGAGGAGTCAGGCTGGATGCTGTGCATCCCCCCGTGAACACAGGCTGGGCAGCGCACCCCTGGAGGCTGGTCCTGATGCATTGCCTTCCTGTGGATACCGCTCCGTGGCACTGCGTGTCACCAAGGCAGCGACCCCCCTCCCCGCCAGGCAGGCCAGCACCGTGAACACCTTTCCCCTGAGCCACCGCCACCAGTCCTGCGTGCTGCTGAGATTCCCCCGGGCTGGGCACTGCTCCCAGGAAGCCCGCACTGCTGCAGTGTCGCGGCTGATGCAGCTATTGCTCGCTTGACTGTCACCTCCTCTCCCTAGTGCCCCCCCTCCCCTGTGTGGTGTGGGGCTGTGCAAATAGGAAAACACCCCCTCTCCTCCCTCCCCCTCCCCGAGCGCCCATGTTTTTGTCAACACCTCGGGAGACAGGGGCGGCTGGTCTGCTCTGAGGCTGGATCCTTTCTTCAGCAGTGCCCAGACTGAGCTTTGCGTCCTCCCCACTACCACCCCCTCCCCCGGGAAAGCTCCATCCCGCAGCATCTCCCGACAATGCCCTTGGGAGCACCAGCTATCCTCCTTGGCTGTCCCCCTCCTGCAATTCCCGAGGTTCACATCTGAAACGATGGTTGCCTGGAGGGGGAAAGGGGGGGGGTCAGGAAGGAGGGAGTACCTGAAATTAAAATATGAAAGAAAAGTGAGAAGGGTGGGGGTGAGGAGAGAGAGGGGGGAGGAGCAGGGGGAGGAAGTGAGGGGAGTTTAGTTGTAAATGCCGCTCACCGTGGTCCTTCTCCGCAGGGAGCCCAAAGTGCGTGTGGGATTTGGAGGGCACAAGGTGGGGAGCAGAAACATGGATGTAGTGAGAGGGATGCTGGCCGTGGGGAGACACTTACCTTCCTGGGGCAGGGGTGAACGAGAGATTGAGAGAGTGCTGGTAGAGAGAGGACGAAGCTGAGGAGGGATGCAGGACCTCAAGGGGAGATGATGTGTCCTCTAAGCCAACGGCGGCGGCAGCAGCAGGAGGATGGAGACGCCCCTGATAGGGCCGGGATAGCAGCATGTGACCCAGAGCTGCGATGAGTCAGGATTTAGCAAAGCTTTGCAAACAGCACGTAGGGGATGGAGAGAGGCAGGCAGCAAGGGATAAACGTAGACAGAGTAGGGTGAGAGAGCCAAGGAATAGGAGTGGGCGTGCAGGATAAACAATCCTAGTCACTCCAGGCTCATTAATTATTTTTATTCAAATCAGAAAATCTTGCAGGATTTTTCAGAGCCATAAATCGAACCACAGAACCTGTAACTCTCCCCTTTTCCCTCTTGGCCTATGAGAATAGAACATACCAGTGCAGTGACTGCAAAAACACTGCAGTGCCTCAGGACAGCTTCCGGGACCAGGGTGAGTAGTCCTCTTTTCTCCAGAGGTAAAATGAGGTGAAGTCAGTACCTACAGCTCTCACTTTCCCAGGTGCACATGTGGGGAAAAGCACCTCCACACCCTGATGGCCTCTGGGAACATGTGTTAAAAACGGATCACTCAGTCACATCATCCACTAGAGATTCTTCCTTGTCCTGAAGAAGAGAAGATGGAGAAATTAATGACTCCATGCCTGACTTCTTTTCCCCTTTTACTGCCCTCTTCTGTTAGTGGGGTCAGGAATGGCAGCAGGGTTACATGCTGGCCATCACAGCAAGGTTGCAAAACCTGGTTTCTTTTTCAGACTCTTCTGCACTTGGAACTGACATCCCTCACCCTTCTCCTCATGTAATTTGGAGGAAGAGAGGCTTCATCAGCACGCTCGATCCTTTTTCTTTCTCTTCACTTCCTTCTTCTTCCCCCCACCATGTTGTTCTCACCTTTTCCTTTTCTTCCTGCCTTGTCTGACGGATTTCTGTTGCCTCTGCCTGCTCATCTTCCTCAACTAATTCCTTGTCGAGGCGTTGCAGGTGCGGCAGCAGGACCAGGACCTCCAGCCGGTAATTGGGTTCATCAGCGCAGGGATTGTCCATCAGCACTAGCACCTGCAGCATGGGGAGAACCTGCAGTTTTTCCACCTCCTGAAAGCTGCTGATCCCATTGCTCCTGAAGAAAAGGAAGCACAGAGAGCAGGGGAAAGAGACTCGTGCAAGTAGTGAGATCCCTTTGGAACAGTAAGTGGACAAGACAGATAAAGCAAAACTTAGCAGCATGATGGATCATAGATCTTAGACCACATATATGTCATCTAAGATCCAGATCTGCTTGCAGCTCCCCAGACTGAGGGACAAACAGGACATCTCCCCTGGATTTCTCTGTGCTCAGACAGTCCACTGAATCATGTAATATCATCATCGCCCTTTATGGCAAATGCCAAGAAATAAAGGGCACTTGCAGACAGGACATAGAGAACACTCTTTGAGGGATCCAGCCAGATTATGGCTAGGAATAAAAAGCATGAGGTGATGTATGACAGTGACTGGAGAGGCAGAGATTTTCTGAGCAGCTCAGAAAAGGTCCTGACTGTTACACACCTAAACAGCTGAGTGCTGAGCACCAGTTAAGAATAGTAAATATCAACCCATCTCTCTGAGGTCTTCAACTTCCAAAGAAACCAGAAAATCCTAAAGATCTAAATGGAGTACAGTCTGATGAAGGGATCTCTAGTCCCAACGCAGAGCCGGGAGGACCCACCGTAGATTGAGGTATTGCAGGCACTTCATGCTATTAGAGAATCCATCCAGGGTCTCAAGCCTGTTGTCACGCAGGTGCAGAGTCTCCAGCTGCCTAAACCCTTCGAGGTCTTCAAGGCTGCAAATATTGTTCTGAGCCTGAGCACCAGGGAAGCAGGAAGAGAGAAGGAAAAAGGAGACACACAGGACAGGGAACAGCAGTTATTTCTGGCCTTTAAAGCTCTTTCTACACTTCAGACTTCCTAAAACTCATAACACAACCTTCTCTGAAGCTAGATCAGGTTGTTCTCAAGTTCTTAGGTTGACCCCAAGACAGCGTCTTGGTCAAGTGGGTTTTAAGTATTCAGATGTAAGGACCAAAAGTTTGCTGAAAAAGGGTTTCCTGGAGCATCACTTGGTGAGAGAAAACCGCCCCAGATGAATACTCCACTGCCAGCACAGCACCCCCTTCCACGGCAGTGCTGAATCTGGGCCTCAGAGAGCAACAGCAAGGGGAGGAAAGCACAGACCTGAGCCTAAAATGAGTGTATTTAAAGGATAAAAACAACCAGCCCCTCTCACTCACATAGTCCACGTAGTCCAGCCATCTTCCAACTGCTTATCTTGTAGGGAAAATCTACTACCAATCTTCTACTCCTCTGGTAGCAGAAGCAGGCTGTGTGTTCCTGAGAGAGGTTGCAGTGGAGTAGGGGTTGTTGGTTGGTTTAACTTTAAGCTTTTTCAGGTATAATTGTTGTTATCCATCATAAGTGCATCTTGAAACAAATCTGACAATCTTACATCAGGAAGTTTAAAATACCCCATCACTGAATTTCATTCACTTTACTGTGATGTGGGTTAACGAAGCAGGGAAATACGAAGCTCTGAATAGCAGGACTAGATTCACAGCAGGATTTCGTCTGGAAAAGACCACTAGAGGTCTCCTGCCCGAGCGCGGGCTCCCCGCAGTGAGAGCACCTACGCTCTGTCAGCTGCTCACCGCCTTGTGAGGCCAAGTTTGGAGCATCCCTGGTAACGACCAACTCCCCGCCACGTTCTCCAGCTTGGAGATGAGCAAGGCTTCACTTGCTAATGTGGCTCGGGGCCGCAGTCTCTAAGTCTCTAAGGATGCAGACAACTGAACAGGGCGGGGGGAACGGGAGAGAGAGGTGCTGTTGTGCCCCTTCTTGCTCATATGTACCTAGGCAGTGATGTGGACAATACCTGAGACTAATAAAGGGGCACAGGGTGAACTGGTGGGATAGGAGAACACTTTAGGGCTGGGTCACTCAGGAAAAGGACATTTTGTAGAAAACGAGAATTTTAATGGAAACTGGACAGAGTCTGGACCAGCTGCACCAAGTAAAAAAGAGTAACACAAGGACAAAAAGAGGAAAGTCGGATATTTAGTGAAGGTTGTGTGAACAGATTTAATAGTGATGAAAGATTAGGACAGTGTACCTCAGAGGAAATTAGAAGCTGGTGTGGGTGGGGAGCTTACAGACCACTTGTTTATTAAAGGAAACAAATAAAACCTCCCATCGCTCTCACTTTCTTCACCACTTCAGTGTGAATAGTTTTAACAGCTCTGGCCTTGCAAGGACTAGCAGGACAATGCAGAATGGGCATTTTTCAGGGTTGTTTTATTCTTTTTTCCCCTAAATCAAATAACATTCTGCCTGACACACCGTCACCTTACCTTAGATACCCGATCTTCATATAGACGTGATGCCACCGCTTTGTATGGAAATCTACCATAATACGTTGGCCATGATTCCCTCTCCCCTTCCTGCACACTTCTCCTTCCTCTAGTTAGCCTTTGTCACCACTGCTACGCCATGACCTCAAACTGCTGCAAGTGACACGTGGTACACAGCCAGCTTGTAGTCTTCCTGCGAGTACATGTAACTTTTTACATACTAAGTTTCGCCTGCAGCTATGTCATACATCAACCAAACGTGGTTGTCTTGAGCCCTGTCCTTGAGGCATCAGCTGCACCTACCCCAGGCTGAAATAACACCAAAATCTTAATACAGAAAGCAAAGCATTGCTGGGAGAAATTTCCCCGCAAAATGATTTAATGTGCACGTGGACACGGGAGACAAACACAAGCCCCAGATATTCCTGAGAATCAGTTGTTCTAGTTTTAATAATCACCCCTTGCAACTTTCTTCCTTTGTATGGGCAGCTCAGAAAGCCCTCAGTCAGGCCAGGAACCTTCTTTAAATACAGATGCTGTGTTTGCTTATGTCTGATAACTCACTGAAGTATAAGGGTCTGCTTTGAAATGCTGCATCGTATCTAGTGACTTATCCACTTCACCCATTGTTTGAGCACCTCTAGTCCTAAAATCCCAGTTTTCCACTAGAAAATTCCAGGTAATCTCAGCAAGCAATCTCCTCAGTGTTTTCTGCCAGGGAGTGTCGATGAAACTTAAGTTTTTCAAAGCCTTTATCATATTTAATTGCTTTTTAAGAAGCAGTGACTCGGGTTATCTATCAAATCTTTGCAAGCTGTAGCACTGTGTGATGCATGGCCACACACACATAGATAAACCATACACATACACATACATACACACAAGCCAGTCTCCTCACTTGCATCTCTAGGAGTAAATGTTCCCTGAAGCAATTGTTTATGATATTAGCAAATTGCTTCTCCTGCCTTAGTTTCACTGTGATATTCAATCAATTTCTTTTTTTGGCAGCTGAAGGTCTGAATGATACAATTGTTTTGGTTTTAAACCAGTATTTCATTAGGCCCATCAGAGAGGAAAAAGAGGCAACTCCCAGTGCCACCCAGAGCAAACCTGTTGCTTTGCCCAGTGATCTCCGGTGGTTCCAAGGCACATCGAACACGAGCTTGCTTAACACTGCCTGAAGGGAAAACTGCTCTCCAGCAGGAGGCCATGAGAGAAGAACCCGACACCTTGAACATTGCCAACTCCTCTGCAGTTTGTGGTTAGTGGCTACTCCTTTCATGCTATCTGGGCACACAGTGTAGAAGGAGATACCCCAAGGAAGTGATTTTGTCTCTTTAGCTCTCTAAAATCTGTTGCTCTCTCAGGATGAAAAGATTGAACTCCCTTCCTCTCACTGGCTAGAGGTGCCAGGCCCTGCAGCAGCTCTGTCCCACTCCCCAAACTGGCTGATTCCTTACCAGATAGAGTTTCTTGAGCTTGGGAAGACTGAACCCTGCTGTGCTCTTTAGTTTGTTTCCTCGCAGCTCCAGGATTTGCAGGCTGAACAACTGGTCTTGACTCAGGCCCAGCACTGTCTGGATTTTATTTTCTGAGTGCCAGAGGAGGAAGGAACAACAAGAGGGTTAATCCCACCCAAAGAGTGTGTCCCCTCCAGAGTGGAGAGAGGTGGTCTGTATCACCTTTCAGGCTGAGGCTGGCTAAGCGGGGGTGAGTGATGCCCTCCATATCCTTGATGCTGTTGCGATCAAAGCTGATGACCTGGAGGTAGAACATCTCCTGCATGGAGGCACTGGTGAGCAGATTCCCATCCACCTTCAGCCAAAGCAGCTCTGTTAGGCTGCTCAGTGCAGACAAATCTTGCAGCTTGTTGTCTGACAAATCCACATACCGCAGGTGAACAAAGGATTTGAGGAGGCTGATGTCTGTCAAGCCCCTGAGGGAGAGAGAATGTGAATAAAACATCTCTCATATTTCCCTGCCACCAGCTTTCAGTTTGCTCTTTGCCACTACTAGAGGGAGGGCAATCTCCTCTCTCACTTCCCTGCTATCTTAGAAAGCCTTGCTGGAGAAAAGAAAGAAAAAGGCAAGTGATAAGGAAAAGCCAAATGGTCTGTAAACAAGAATGAATGCTAAGACTGGACCTGCTTTCCTGTCAGAGGGAGTACTGAACCAGAGCAGAAAAGAAGGTGAGTTTTAGGGAGGTGTCTGTTAAAACAGTAGTGTCAACACCAAGGACTGTGTGGAAGGACTTTCCCAGTGGGAAAAATGGTGATTGAGATACATATAAGGCTGCTGAAAGAAACAGTCTTCCTGAGGCCTATTAGTTAGGTTCAGGGTAATGTGGGTATGCTGATCCAGAGGCCATTGTGGCACTGTGTTTATAACTGCATCCCTTAAAGGTTAGCAATTAACAGGACAGATGTTAATGGATTTTTCTCAAAGTGCCTATAGGGAGGTCACCCAATTCAGGTTCCCTAGGAGACCACACTCCAGAGTGATGGGCAGACTCCCCTCAGTCTCGAGGGACACTAATGTTCCCACCAGTGCATCTGGCTGTGGTGGAAGTAGTGCCCAGCTCAGGGATGGACAGGCTATGCTGAGGCACAGGTGGCTGGAAAGCAGGGCCTGGAAACACTCCTGCCCTGCATGGCTAGTGACCAGTTTACAGCACAGCTACTCCATGCCTGTGGATGGCCATGGAGCTTCTGTCAGGGCAGGCGCTGCACACTCACTTTCCTTTGGCTTCAAACTTCACATAGGCATGGGCCAGCCCGTTGCCCGTCTTACTGAGGAGAGAGAGGCCCTCCTTCAGGACTTCCTCCGTCAGAGGACAGGGAACCGGCACCTGGGAGAGAAGGAGAGAGCACAGCACCAGCGCTGGCCTAAGCACAGCCAGGCGGTGCTGAAGGCCCCCCCACTTACCTCTTCTTCCTGCTCCTTCTTTTTCTCCTCCTCCTCCTCCTCTCCCTTCTCTTCCCCCTCCTCTCCCTTCTCTTCCTCCTCCTCATTCTCAAGGCCGAGCTCGTCCCCCTCCAGCTCGTCGTCCTCCATCCTCCTAGGGCCGGCCGCTCGTCCCGCTCCCCGCGGAGGCAGCCACTGGGGGCCGGGCGGCGCGGGCCGNCTTCGGGTAGTCGCTTCCACGTGGGAAGCTCAGAGGGCGTCCCGACTTCATCAGAAGCGCTTTGCGATCCCACTGCACCTTCCCGGGTGGATGACATCAGCAATTATTAGCGTATCCAGAGAACCGAAGGATTATTTCTGTGGGAAGGGACCATCCTGTGCGCACCGCAGCTCAAAGATGGAGCCAGCTTTACAGTCAGGCTGGGCTGCACAGGGTGATGGTCACTCAGGCAGTGAATGCCCTGAGGAAAGACATTCCCTCCGGTAAATGTTTAATTAACATGTTGAGCAGAATTAGGTTCGGGGTCTTCATGAAACCTCCCTGGACATGACCCCCTGGATGCCAGCAAGGGGCTTTTGGGGTCCACTGCTGTAGCCCTTTCCTCCAGGCTGTGGAGACAGGAAGGGCTGAAGCTCCTTGTGCCCAGACGATGCCAACAGTGCCAGCAAGAGCTGGGTGTTTACCAGCTGGGAATGCTACTTAGAGCTGACAGTCACCAGTGATTTGCAGTTAATACAAAGTCCAAGGCCCTGCTCCCTTTCCCTCCACGGACTTTGCCCCTTTGCAGCCCCCAGGCAACGTCAGTGTTAGATAAGCTGGTCTAAGTGGAGCTGGATGTCAGACACAAGTGTGTCAGACATCACTCCTTCTGCAAAGCACCCCTCTGTGCTCACGGCTGTGTCCTCTGCCTTGTCCTACTGGACCCCTTCTCCTGTGCTACACTTGCCCCATCTGAATTCACTCCTGCTCATTATTGTAGAATCACAGAATGGTTTGGGATGGAATGAAATTCAAAGATATTTAGTTCCAACCCTCCCTGCTATGGGCAGGAATGGCACCCATTAGACCAGGTTGCTGAGGGCCCCATCCAACCTGGCCTATGAATACCTCTAGGCATGAGGCATTCACAACTGCTCTGAGCAACCTTTTCCAGCACCTCACCACTCTCGCAGTAAAGAATTAACCTGCATATGGAACCTTTCCTTTTCTGCCTTTGCTTCCTGCCCTAAACATCTCCCAATTACAGAAGGAAAGCCAAATCTTTTAGAGAGAAATTGTATTTAGGTTATATATGTATGAAAAGAAGGATCCCAAACCTCACTATAGTAATCATTAAGGAGGTTATGTGCTAAAAGCTGGTGTGCACACTCACAGGGTGATGATTGCAGGAGGGGGAGCCCAAGCAGCACCCTGCCAGGCTGCTTCCAGGCCCATCCCAAGAGCCATCAGCCCACCAAAGGCCCATCTTGAGGAACACAAGGGCACAAGGTGGGAACTCAAATTAAGGACTCAGAGAAAGGGACACCTCTGACCACCTCCCAGGGCTGTCCCAAGGGCTCCTCAACCTCTGAGCATCTTTAGGATTGGAGGTGTCACTCTGTTCAGGTGTGTGGGACACAGGACAAGATGCAGGGGAAAAACATTTAGGAATTGTACAGGACTCATTAGGGGGTGTTTAAGGCAGGAAGAGGAGGGATATAGGTGACTTGTGGGGAAATAAGTGTGGGATACAAGAATAAAAACAGCCAGTCACATGTAAATGGTTTGTGATGTTTTGGCTATGCCTTGCACCTGATCAGTGCAGTCTGTCCCATCACCTCATTAAACTCCTTTTACAAATTGCCCTGGGTGAGGGACCTGTGGCCAGAACACCACAGGGAATTGGCTACTGGGAGACCAGGAGGACTGGAGAGGTTGGAATTGAGGCGCAGCTACTGGGCATTGCCTGAGTCCAGCTGCTGGATGGAGACACATTGTACATGTGTATGGATATACATATATAAATATACATACATGAATGCACAAAACTGTACTTCCATTCTGCTCAGCCAGAGGAGGGACTGTGTTGTATGAGTGCTATCTGTGTGGTCATCCATGCTTATATAGTTATGTTTAAGTGGTGTATATTCAGAATCACAGAATATTCCCAGTTGGAAGGGACCCACAAAGATCTTCAAGTCCTTGTGCCTTCAAGTCCTTGTGTGTGTGGTGCCTACTGGGACTACAAGCTCAGCCTGGCTGTTGTTTGGAGCAGGGAACACAGAGCCATCACAGCCTCTCTTAGGCTGCCACATCTGGCACAATGCATTTTTCCCCAACAGCAACCTGTTTAAGATTCAACCACTACAGTTTGCAGGGAGGATCTGGCAGTATTTCCACTCCACAGAGCTGCAGTCCTGCCAGAAAGCAGACAAAACAGTAGAAAAAACAAGAGCTGGCACTCCTGCTGATACAGAAATGATTTTCCATGAGTGTATTCCTCATTAAATGAATGCTTTCATGCCTCTGTGTCCTCCTCAAAGCAGTGAGATCAATGTTCAGCGCCCATCTGTTTTTTTCTATGTAGGTCACTCTCCTAGGCTCTTGTGCTTTGGGCAGGGCTGGTCAGTAGCAGGAACAGACAGCAGAGCCACAGCCAGTGGCTGATCCCTGTGAATGATTCTACCCACTCCCAGCAGCCTTAGGCCCCCTCTATGTCCCTTCTACATCACTACTGCTCTGATCATGCTCACATCCCAATGTACTGTAGCCCCAAACCGCAGCCATGGCCCAGCAGCCTCTCAGAAACATATGCTCTGGTTGCAGAAAATAGAGTTTTCAGAATTTTTTCACCTTTGAATTACCCTCCTCCTTCCCACATCACTCCATACACACCCAGAGCTGGGAGCTGCCAGGCTCTTCTTTCTGACCACTGGATGTCCTTCCATGTCAGATGACCTTGCTCTCACCACCCAGAGCTTCCCAACAGTGCTTATCCCACTGCCACCCACTGGTTTCAGCACCATTTTAGCCTACTCCCCCTCCCACCAGAGGCTATGACAGCAGAGGGCTCCATTCTGTTCCCAACTGGGAAGCAAATGCCTCTGAAGGGCTGAGGGCTCTTTCCTTCCCACCCCCTCCAGTTGGGCAGCAGCTGGGTAGAAGCCCCCCAGCATTAGGTTTTCTCCTTCTTGGTCCTCAGCTCCCACCTATTGTCCCTCAGGTCATGCTGGCACTAGCAGCTGGAACACTGCCCATAGGCTCCCAAGGATATGCTGCCTCATCACTAGGCTCCTCCTTGGGAGTCACTTCCTTTTTCATCACCTTTCATACTACCAAAACCATCAGCAGCTGGGAAGTAACACCTAGTCTCGTGTCCTCACCCACCAGCACACAGCTGAAAGTGGGCAGCAAGCACAGCCTCAACACATGGCCCAAAATCCTCCCCTGCACAGGGAGGGAGCCACTCCACATTTAATGAGCAGCCCATTACCAGTCCTCACACACAAAGAGCAGGGATGAGCAGATTACTGAGCCTGCCTGGAAGGACTGTCTCATTAGTGGGACAGCCAGGTGCTCCAGCAACTACTGGAATAGAGACACTGATGGAAAAGATACAGTCCAATCACCTCAGGCCCAAAGAGCTGTTACATGACAAACCACATGCAGGTTGAACCTGTGCAGTGCCTACTGAGGCAATGGTGGGCCCTCAAGGAAAAGCCCACAAAAACCACATTACTCACTCAGCTATTAGCCACCTCCAAAAGCTCCAAGTTCTGTGTACTGCTTGTCCCCAGTTGCTTCTGAATGAGATCCAGGACACACCCTTGCTTTTTCAGTTTTTCATTTATTGTTCAGTACGGGACACAGGTGAGGTAAGACATCTCACAAGGGTCTAAGCTGACAGGCTCCTTGCTGACGGAGCTGAAGGATGCAACAGACTGTGTGGTTCCTTTTTCCTTCCCCCAGCACCAGTGATCCCCTCTCACTACAGTACTGCAGGGAAAGGGGGAGATACTGGCCAGTTGGGCTGTGGGCTCCTAACAGGTCAACAGGCAACTGAGGATTCTGCCAATTCAGAGGAGACTGTCAAGACTTTGCTGAGACAGGGTCCTGCTAACAGGACTCCAGCATGGTGGGGGTGGTTAGCAGAACAACTAGAACAATGACCGTGGGGGTGAAAAGCCTCAGAGGAGGCATCCGTACTGAGCCATGTGCAATGAAAGGTCCCTTCTTGTCTCCATTTTTTAACCACAAGGGACTGCTCCTCACAGGTGCTTCAGTGTTTGGCATTGATAATATCCACAAACTCTGGCTTGAGAGAAGCTCCACCAACAAGGAAGCCATCCACATCATGTTGAGAGGCCAGCTCCTTACAGTTGCCACCAGTGACTGAACCTAAAGAGGGAGCAGTGTTTTAAGGTCAGATGTGGCCAGCTCTAGGAAAACGGGGCTAGGACAAAGGCAAAACCTGCAAGGTACCAGCCACCTCTTGCAGAGACAGCAAGACTGTTTCCCATTTACCCAAGTAAGCTGCTCAAACAAACTAGTAGGTGGTTCTTCATGCTCCTCACCTGGCAGAGCATGATATACAACCACTGCAACAGGCAGAGAAACTAAGCACTTTCCTGCCCTGGAAAGTGGCTTCAGACTCACCTCCATAGATAATCCTAGTTGACTGAGCAACAGCATCAGACACGTGGCTTTTCAGCCACCCCCGCAGCTTCTCATGAACTTCCTGAGCCTGCAATAGAACACAAGAGTCCCACTGAGTGCTGAGCCATTCTGCACAAAATTCCCTTCCAAACAGAAGGGAACCAGTAAATACTCTCTAAATCTTTAGATCTAAGATTTTCTAAGTCACTTAGAATCTCCAGTAAGGTTTCTTGAGTGGAAAGGCCAGTTGGCCATTTAGTCAGCCAGCTTTCCCCCTACTCATACCTGTTGGGGAGTTGCAGTTTTACCAGTTCCAATAGCCCAAACTGGCTCATAGGCAAGAACCACTTTACTCCAGTCCTTCACATTATCTAGGGAGGAGGCAGAAGGTATAGGTAAGCACAATACTCACACACTGGGAAGAGCAGAGCTGAAAAAATGATAAAATAACACCTTTTTTCCTCTTACCAGCAATAGCCTTGGTCTGTTCAAAAACCACCTTCTCTGTTATGCCAGCTTCTCTCTCATCCAGCTTCTCTCCAATGCAGGCAATGACTCCAAGGCCCTCAGCCAGAGCATGAGCCACCTTCTGCCCAATCAACTGGAAATGGAAAAGAAACAAGGCTTTTGTAGTCCTGCTGTAACTGCTCCCCTTTCCAGTCTTTGCAGGCCCATCTGAACTAGATCATCTCACTATTCCATGAGGTCTCACCTCATCAGACTCTCCAAAAACATGCCTTCGCTCCGAGTGGCCCAGGATCACCCATGCAGCTCCAATATCTTTGATCATTGCTGGGCTGGGGAGAAAGGAGATGGCTCACACCTCTGGAGAAAATACATATCCCAGAGGCATTCTGACTTTACTCTTTTCTCTGGGGCTCACCTGATCTCTCCTGTGAAAGCACCCTTTGGTACTTTGTAACAGTTCTGTGCTGCAACTCCAATCTTTGCATCAAGCTTCTGACGGGCAAAGTCAAGGTAGATGGCAGGGGCTCCACAAACCACCTCTGGAAGACAAGACACAGTTACCCTTGAGACAGGCAAAGGGCAGAAACTGTATCCAGCCATTGACCCCATGAAGTCATCCCTCTCTCCCGAGAAGGCTCAGCCTGCCCCTCCTCGCTGGCATTTGGGGGGCCCTGTGCCGCAGGTTATCCCTGCTATCGGGTGACTCAACTGAGGGGTGGAAAGCCCTTTTCAGCGGGCTGACAGGCGATACCAGGCCACTGGCCAGGTCACAGGGGTTCCTTGGAAACAGCCCAACTGAGAAACCGGTCGAGAATCCCCCCCTGCATCCCGGGCCTGGCCTATGCGAATCGAGCAGAGCCGCACCGGGATCCGCCTGGGGCTGTAACCGGGCATGGCGGCAGGGCACAGGGGTAGAGCTGGTCGGCTGCTCCGCGGCCCCGGCGGGGCGGGGGCCAAGCCGAGGAGAGATGCGGGGCACCCGGGACTGCGGGCCGCCCGCTCCCGCCAGGAGCGCCCCGGGGATC
>WEIV01003878.1:188943-203616 GCA_013390005.1 Calyptomena viridis
CCGCTTTTATAGCCCGGCGGCGCCCGAAGCCACGCCCCCGACCACGCCCCCTCGGCACCGCCCACGCGACAGACCACGCCCCGCCCGTCCCTTCCCCCGGCGAGGCGGGACAGACAGACACAGGGGGGTATTTCGACTTTTATTTTGTCCCTCGTGTATTTTGGCATGTAAAGGGCACACAAGGGGAAGCGCTGCTCGTGGCCCACCTTGCCGCCCGCCCTGCACCCCCGCCCGGCAGGGCAGGCAGGAGGAACCCCCCGCATACACAAGCCACACGTACACACAAGCCCCCTCCTCTCCTTCCGGACAGCAGGGACATGGCATCATCCCACCAAGCAGCGAAGCACTAGGGCTGTGTGTCACGGGGGTGAGGACAGTGAGGACATTTCCTTGAGAAACAGATATTCCCACCCCCCCGGACCCTCTTCACTCATGTCCACGGGGGCTCCAGCCCCCAGTCAATTAGTCAGTGAACTCGTCTCCTCCTGCATCTCCACAGAGAAGCCGTGAAGGGACAACTCGGGAAAGAGGAGCAGGGGAGAGAAGGACCCTGCTCCCACCCTCACTGCCCCCACCCCTTTTTTTCCCCCGTGCCTTCAGCCCACTTTGCCCCCACCACACACAGCAAGAGGATGTTCTAGCTGGGAATCCGCTGATAGAAGTAGATGTAGCCCAGGTCCTTGGGGGGCTTCTCAGAAGCACAGACTTTCTGGTCATTGTAGATCACCCACCTGCAACAAGCACAAGAGGAGCTCAGGGATGCTATTCTGTGGTTAAGACACACCTTGATTCCCGTCACCTGCTCTTATCCCCAACCTCCACAAGACCTCAGAAGAAACAGGGGAGGATGGAGATTTAAGCCAGTACCTCAAGAGTCCACTCATGCTGAGGAAATCCCTCTCACCTGCCATCTTTCTTGATGTGACAAACGTAGTGTCCACACATAGTCGAAGTGCCCATGTGGCTGATGAAGGCAAACAGCTGGTATTCTTGAGAGGAGGAGGGAAGACAGGATTGTCAGGGAAAGAAGAAAGGCACCTTACTCTGAAATACTCTGTGCAAAGCCCTCTCTAAAGAAGGATCCCTGAAGAAAGCTCTGCTGGGTAATAATTTTGAACTGGATCCCCATCAAGTGTGATTGTGAGTGGCCTTAAGGCCAAACATGCAGGGAAGCGACCATTTAGCCTTCTCTCTGACAATGTTTTATTTAGCCCATGCGTGCCAAATATGTAAGGCAGGGATTCTCTCTCCCTGCACTCAGCAGCCCAGCAGCACTGGTACCAATTCTGCACACAGACTGGAACCAGTTTTGCCTGAAGGGCAAAAAAGCCTCATGAGACAACTGGAAAAAAGCAGCACAGCTGTTCCAGTCTTTCACTTGATGCCACTTCCTCTGCCTCTCTCTTACTGGCTTCCAGGTAATCCCTACCCAGCCTGAAGGGTCTAGACTACATTGCCATTCCTCTTCTCCTTCCTGCTTAAATCTCAGCTACCAGACACCAGCTCTGACAGTTGCTGCTGCTAAAACCTGCAGTAATGCGTGGATCAGGGATGACAAAGTCATGCTGAGTTTGCACCCCAAAATCCAAATTCCTATGGCTTGGAACTCACTTCCAGGCCCATCGCGCACTTTAGGACCCACAGGGATGGATTCAGAGATGGATTCAGCTGCCGAGCGCCCCTCTGAGATATCCATAGCAGCTTCTGCATCCAGGTCATCAATGTGACTAAAGATCCAATCCACAGCACGCTCCAGACTGTTGTTCTGGAAGGAAGAAGAGAAGACAAGCAACTTGTGAATTCCTGTTCCTGGGAATATCCTCGGACTCTGACATCACCCATGCCTCTCACCGTGGCTCTAAGCGCTTTCATAGCCTGGTCCCGGGAGAAGCCCATGGAGACAATGGTGGCCACACTGTCTTCTGAAGGAGGGTCTGGGCAGGCAATAGTTGACCCTGGTCCACTGGATCCAGGGAGAACTAACGGGTTAGCAAAGTCTGCAGCAGGAAACAGAATACAGCTCGGAACAGTTAGATCTCTCCAAGAGAGATACAGTCCAAGTCCAAACTACTTCAGTTTTCCATTGTAGCAGTGGGACCAGAAGTACCACAGCCCAGATGAAGTAAGCTTCACCATGGCCATATGGCCTCATACCTGGATCATCCATATGTGACATGACCCAGTTCATGGCTGCCTCAACCCCACTGTTCCCTGTGTAATACACGGCTTTGCGGCAGGCATCCATAGGAAAGCCCATCTCCACTAGCTGGATAATCACCGACTCATCCAACATGGGTGCTGTGGGAAGACAGAGATTAGAGCCCACTCCCACCCATCCCTGCCTGCTCCATTTTGTGTAGTGTCACACAGCCTCCAAAGCCACCACTTCCTGGCTTTATTTCATGGCAAACTCTGTCTCTCTGCTCCTCTCATTCTTTACCACCTTTCTTCTTCAGAAGCGCAGTCTCACACACAGGCATCCCAAAAGAACAGAACAATTGAACTCATGAACTTGGGAGCACTGGCTCCTCCCTAGGCTCCTAACCCGATCTGTCACAGTGGTTTGTGAAAATGAAATAACTCTACCAGTTAAATCTTGTATAAATCCCAGCTCTGCCTCCTCTAAAAGCACCAGACATGCCACCCCTCCAACTTGCACAGAACAGGAATCAACAAACTCCCTTGCATAACAGGCATGCAAGGGAGGCAATTGCTGACAGAGGGACAGGGAAAGTCTGAACAAGTGGGAAATTGCTAGCATGGGAGACAAGGCAAGGAGAGCAAGGAAATGAGTCAGGCATCAGGAAGAGAGGAGGAGAACCACTAACATGTTGGAGAGGAGAAGTGAGGGGAGCAGAAGGAGTCGTCGTCCTCGTTGCCATAGAACCCCAGGCTACCTTTGGGCTCATCTGGTGTCACCAGTGGGGGTGCAATATCTGGCATTTCTTCTTCTCCATCTTGCAGCCCTGTTCCCTGCAGCGCTGAGATATCCAGCTCCTCTGGCATTTCAATGGAAACATCTGCAATATACGGTCTTGCTCAGCCTCCCCACAAGGACAGAAACAAAGGATTTGGTTGGGATATCTTGAAGGGTAAGTCCCTGGGGGTGTCTGCAGCAACTTCTGGGGTACTTCCTTTCCTCTTTGCAGTAATGACCACAATATCTATACATGACTCCCAGTATACCTTTATGTTCTGTACTTCCCATTCTTCTTACCAAGCTTTTTGGGCACCCAGTCCAGGCCGAAGGTGAACTTCTTGATCTGGATGACCAAATAATCTGGGAAAGAGGCGAATCGTGTTGTTCTGAAAGAGACACATAATATTTTTAAATACTTTGTCAGCAATGATTGAGGGCACCTAGTTGATTCAACACTAGTTGATTCAAGAAATCAGAGAGCAGGGTACAGGCATATCCTAAACTGGGGGGATACACCTATTTCTGCAACTCTCCTGTGCTGAGCTTAAAGCTCCTCAAACACAGAACCATTTCTAAAGAAAAGCCCTGACGAGATGGAATGCGACATTTACAAAATCTTTGGGGATGAGGAAAAATAGTATATGTTCTCTACCTTCCAATCCTGTATTTTACAAGCTTCCTCAGATTTTGGTGTTTAATTAAAAGTCTAACCCTTAAAGAATGTAGAAGAAATAAGATCTTTTATTAGACCAACAGATACAGCTTCAGGAACTGACAAGCTTTCACGCACAAGAGCACTTCTTTGGATACGAAACAGAAGTTAATTTTAAGTTAACTGAATTTGACTGAACATTATTTTGGAATCTATGAAACAGAGGGGAATGTTTATGAAGGGAGAAGCACCTGTAAGTGATAAAAATACTTATTACCAGGGGATAATTGCAACATGCTCTAGAACTAATTTAAGCAATCCAGGACTGATGGTTCCCTCTCTGCCTCAAACTTCTGTGAGCCCAGGGTGTGGAGGACTACAAAGTTTTGGTAATGCTTCTTCCCCAGCCCACTACAAGAAGTCCCCAGAGATGCAGCTACAGCTAGTTTGTCACAGCCCAGCTGACACACACTCACTTGAGAGCCACAGACTTGGCCTGCAAGGCTGTGCTCCAGAAATCATCCACCTGCTCTGGAGCTCCATAGGCCTCTAGGCAGGAGCTGAAAGGCACCTTGGCTCGCACCAGCTCAGGCAGTGGCTGCTTCTCCTCCTCTGCCTGCCTCTTCTTCTCCTCATATTCCAGTAGTTCATCTAGAGAATAAAGCAGAGGAGTCAAGGACCACCTCTAGGTACCTACAAAGTGATTGTTCTAAGTTATACCCAGGGGCAGAACAGGCCTATAGATAATGGAGATGGCAGAACGCCATGGAGAATGGAGCACAACTTCCAGAGCACTGTTCTGCTACTGCAGTCAGTCCTGTTTTGCTGCTGAATCCCAGCCCAGCTGTCCAAGGGAAAGGCTCTAGAGGGACATCACCGTGTCACACCACCTCTGAAGAAATCAACCCGATCGCACAAAAGCAGGAGAAGGATCTGGCCTCAGAAGTGCTAAAGTCCCTTTCTCATTTTAGGAGTTCTGTAATAGTACAATATACAAACATAGGGTTTGCTACAGTTCAGGTCTTGTCACATTACTGACCTTTGTTGAGTGCAGCATCCATGGGCACAGGCAGCTGCATAATATAGTCCACGCGCTGGGTATATTTCACCTTTTCTGTGGCCAGGCACTTCAGCTTCTCCTCCACCAGAAAACGGAAGACCTCGTTAGGATTCTCCGAGCTGCGGCAGTTCCTCTGAAGAGATTGGAAGGGTAGAGGTAACATCAGAATGGCAGAAATAACTATCTGCAGTAGCAGCGATGCCACACAGAGCCTGGCTAACGACTATTCACTTCTGTACGCAGTCCTCTTGAAAAGACAGCAAAGAGGGAACTAGAGCCAACTTTTCTACCTCAGGAACCCATAGCATTCCCGCTCCTAAAGAACAAAAATTTACATCTCCAGCCGTGCCTCTCCCAAGAGAGATTTCTCCAAGGAATCAGCCCTGAAAACATGGCCAAGCATCTCTCCTTCTCTGCCCTGGCAGGGGCCAGCTGGCCAATTTCCCTGTGTTCTCTCCCCCTCTCTGCTCCTCAGCCCTTGCTGTGGGGAGAAAACCAAGCTGAGCTTTTCCATGATTTGACAGATAGACTCAACCATTACCTCCACCATGTTGATGAAGTGCAGAAAAAATTCCTGGGCATCCTGCTGTCGGTTAGTGGAAAATTCTGGATGCCCCTTTCCAATGAGGGACTTAAACATGCGTGGAGCAATGCCATTTTGCATACCCTGCAAATAACAAGGGGGAAGAGGAAGGTGGTCATAATTTGCCAAGCATGTGTCCTGGAAAGTAGCACTCTTATAAATGAGCGCCATGCTTTTCTTCAGGTGATAGGGCCTTGCAATGAGCTTTAGGAAACGTCTTCAGAAGGGTTCTCCCTCTTTTCCCACATAACAGACACAATACCTCATGCAACACACACATCAAAAGGATGACATATCCAAGTCTCACCTTCTGATCAGGCTGCTGTTCCCCATCTGCAGAAGCTGGCCTTGAATACTCCCCAGAAAGCAGTCCATGGCCCAATTTGGCTCTGGAATGACGAAATCACTGTTAGCATCACAACAGTTTCTCCAGTCCCACATACTCCTGGAGCCACATCAACCCGTCCAGCTCTAACACTGCCACTGTTACAGGTAACAGCTTTCTCTGCTGCACCAGACAAGATCATCTTATCATGCTCTGCTCTCTGGCCCCAGGAGACCTCACTGACTTCAAAGNCTTCTGTACGCAGTCCTCTTGAAAAGACAGCAAAGAGGGAACTAGAGCCAACTTTTCTACCTCAGGAACCCATAGCATTCCCGCTCCTAAAGAACAAAAATTTACATCTCCAGCCGTGCCTCTCCCAAGAGAGATTTCTCCAAGGAATCAGCCCTGAAAACATGGCCAAGCATCTCTCCTTCTCTGCCCTGGCAGGGGCCAGCTGGCCAATTTCCCTGTGTTCTCTCCCCCTCTCTGCTCCGATTGCCAGCTTTTCACCTCCACTCCTCAGCCCTTGCTGTGGGGAGAAAACCAAGCTGAGCTTTTCCATGATTTGACAGATAGACTCAACCATTACCTCCACCATGTTGATGAAGTGCAGAAAAAATTCCTGGGCATCCTGCTGTCGGTTAGTGGAAAATTCTGGATGCCCCTTTCCAATGAGGGACTTAAACATGCGTGGAGCAATGCCATTTTGCATACCCTGCAAATAACAAGGGGGAAGAGGAAGGTGATCATAATTTGCCAAGCATGTGTCCTGGCAAGTAGCACTCTTGTAAATGAGCGCCATGCTTTTCTTCAGGTGATAGGGCCTTGCAATGAGCTTTAGGAAACGTCTTCAGAAGGGTTCTCCCTCTTTTCCCACGTAACAGACACAATACCTCATGCAACACACACATCAAAAGGATGACATATCCAAGTCTCACCTTCTGATCAGGCTGCTGTTCCCCATCTGCAGAAGCTGGCCTTGAATACTCCCCAGAAAGCAGTCCATGGCCCAATTTGGCTCTGGAATGACGAAATCACTGTTAGCATCACAACAGTTTCTCCAGTCCCACATACTCCTGGAGCCACATCAACCCGTCCAGCTCTAACACTGCCACTGTTACAGGTAACAGCTTTCTCTGCTCCACCAGACAAGATCATCTTATCATGCTCTGCTCTCTGGCCCCAGGAGACCTCACTGACTTCAAAGTTACCAGGATTTTTGGGTACCAGTCTCAAACCACTGCTTGCACACTGAGTGGACCATAAAGGAGCCACACAGCAACTGAGTAACAGCCAAACTGAGCTGCAGCCCAACGTGGGTGTGTCCAACTGTGCTGGAGACAACAGGGCAGAGGGAAATTGTCTGAGCCAGAAATAGCATTGCTGTGAGCAGACTGATCACTTTTTCCCAGAGGAAAGATTACGAACGACTGCATGAGGCACTTAATGGACAACAGTAGCGTTCAGCAACTTCCTCCTCTGCTGACTCACCTACTATTCCACTTCACTCCAGTCATTCCCCATCAATATGGCCATTTGTCTGGAACCAAACCTTACCAATTTCTCCCTTTGCCCAGGCAGAAGTCTTTCTGGCTGTCTCACCTTAATCCCCTCTCAGTGAACACCCTACTCCAGGCTGTCCTTATTTAGAAACCTCCCCTACCACTGAACTCCCTTCCACAAAAGCCACCTTCCATTTCTTCACCCCAAATCTGCCATTTTAGAGCAGCTGTAACACAGATTTCATTTACTTAAAATGCAAACCCCTCCCAAATCTTATGTTCCTCCTTCTGCATAATCTCCTGCTATTGCTTGTACAATACCTTGAGGGAAAACTCTTTCAGCATGTATTAATCATCCACTGGGAATAAAGCTGTCTAAATCTAAGTACTCCTTTGCTCTTCACCATTTCCCTCCACTGCAGACAGGAAGCACCTTTTTGCTGTCACACAGACAGATGCTGCCTACCTGAACCTCCCCCAGGGTAACAGGCAGTACTGTGTTCCCACATAATTAATTTAAGAGTCTCTCGTGAACACTGAGGTGCTCTCTGTCCTCTCCACCTAGGACATTCAGCTGAATTTCTTGGCTTAGATGCTTATTGATCACTGAGAATCAGTGTCTTTGGTGGTGGGCATGGACCAGGCGAGGCTTGGGGGGGAAACCTGAGCAAAGCAGCAGAGAGGGGATGCACCCAGGCAGACTCAGCCTTCCTTCTCTCACCAAAATTCTACGTACACTTGTGTGCTGAAGTCCTGTGTAGGGTCTGAAGGTGCGCTTTGGAATATCTTCTCCAGCTTGTCCACATACCTGCAGAGCAAAACGAGGCAATCTAAGGGATACAGAGGTTCATCAAGTAAAGAGGCAGTTCTGAACATGATTACTGTAACAGAAGCTCCCAGTTCTAGGAGACCTTTCTATGATCCCAGATTAGCAGAAAAGGGTGATTAAGTTCACTTACTTTCTCTGAAAGTCTGGGATACTGAACAGCACCTGCATCACAGAATTGAGGTAGCAACTGTTGCCCAGGTTACGGATACCAGTGTACCCAGGCCCATAGAGGGGTTTGAGCTGCACGCCAGACTCCTGGATGAGCTCCCACTCCCCAATGCGCTGATTCATGTCTATTTCCAGTTCTGTCATTGTCTTGTCTGTCTGTGGAGAAAAAGAACAGGAAAAATCTTCAAAGCAGACTCAAGAGCACATCAGAGGAGTGAAAAGTGCAACGTTGTAGAGATACACAGAGTTAAATCCATTCTGGTTTATCCTATTAGAAGAGGAGGAAAAAACAAGAATTGTTATATAGAAACAATCTGAATACCTGGGACAGCAAGAGGAAGGATAAGAAACACGGGAGAAATCCGAACCATTCCCTATACAGAAGCATGGAATTCATACACTAAAATTGAATCTATGGAACCAAGCTCAGCCCCTGGGAATCTCCCTGCCCACAGTACTGACACAAAACCCCAAGGAAATAAATCTGAAGGACATGAAAGAAAGGCATAAAAGGCAATGAACGAAGAGAGGCAGATAAGACAACTCTCTATTCAACAAAAACCCCCAGGGTTTCTTGACCAGGAGTGGTTCTGCATAGCCACAGAAAGCTGGAATCCAGCTAAAATACCTAGAGTTGCTACTCTCTCCCTCTGGGCCTATGGAGGGTCACCCTTCCCCCTCACCTTCTGCATCTTGAGCATGTCAATCCCAAAGTGTGCCAGGTGTTCTGCCAAGTTGGGATCCAATACCATGTCATCCTCATCATAGGAGTAGACATCTATGCAGGAATACAGAGGAAAAAGAGAGACAAACTGAGCAGTTGGGGTTTCTCTTCCTCCTGAGCAGAACAGCACGACAGACTGAGATTTCTTCAAAACATGTGACAAGACAAACAACTTTCTCACTGATCAAGGTACAGAGGTACATGTAAGCCAAGACTGAGGAAAATGGGTTACTGTGCCATATATTGTCTGCTTAGGATTTGGACACAAAATTCTTTGATAAACATTCTAACATAGAAAATAAGATGGCAACCTGGATAACTATTGTAAAACCCTCCAATTACAAGGGAGAGGAGAAGGAAGGCAAGGTTTTATCAGCTGGTTCATTGCCTGACACGGGAAATATGTCAGAGTGGGAAAGTTCACAATGGGATGACAGTGCATGTTCCAGGTCTTACCATCGTAAGACATTGGGCAGCATTAGCCCAATACCTGGAAATCCTCCCTGACTTGCCTTGTCAGAGACCCAGGTCGGCCTGGGTGTGCCTGGCATCTCCCCCCAGAGGATCCCCCTTCTCACCAGCCCCATCAGGAGTGATTGTTCCCAGTTTCACAGCCAGTGGGTAGCCAGTTTCTCGGTAATGCTCCACCGCATGATTGTTGCCACCACTGCCATCAAAGTAGCGCCGACCACAGAGGATGGCTCCGTCTGTCATGTTCAGCCACAGGTTCTCCTTCATGTCACACTTGCTGCACTTCCAGCCACTATTGACAAGGAACAGAGAAAAAGAGATCAGAGTGAGAACCTTCGGATTCTACCTCCCAAGCCCGTTCCATTATTACCCACTGACTGCATTATCTGTAGTATAAGCAATCTCATTTCTGTTTTAATTCAGAACACTGAGCATCCTGAAATACTTCAGTTTGCCATTTCCCCTTGAATTTACTATAACAAGGCACACTCAGAGACTCACAAAAGCAGTCTCATCTGCTGCTGCAGTCCAGGACAGGAGAAGAAGGTGACTGGGACAGATCTGAGACAGAGAATGACACAACTGGTTTCAGTACAGTGCTCACCATGGTGGGATGCGGACGTCATTCTGAAGTTGGTGCAGGGAAAAAGCATGTTTGGAAACACGTCGAACCTCCCCATCCCAAGCTTGCACCTCCTGCTTCCGTGAGGCTGAATCTGCTGTCAGGATGGCCTCAATTGCACTGGCAATCTGGAATTAGGACAGCAGGAAAAAACATGAAGGCCACAAGGAAAGAAGCTTCCAGTGGCACAACACTGCACATTTAGGTAAGTCAGTTGTGTATGGGAGTTTCAGTCTCACACGAGCCAGGACTTTGTAATATAAAGAACTGTGTAAATGCAGAACAGTCCTGCTCACTGCCAGCTGAGACTTCTCAGCAGCTCTGCAGGATCACTTTTACATGGCAGTGTTTCCTTCTCTGCAAAGGTACATTTCCTCATCAATAGAAAACAGAGCCCTCCACCCAAACATACCCTGTCTCTGACCATGTCTGGTAGTCCCTCCAGCCCATCACGAGGGATATCCAGATGGTCTGGGAAAATTACTATTTTTACATCTTCGTCATATTCAAACTTTTCCTCTGTGATGTCAAATCCACCTTCTACACCTACAGGAAGAAAAAACATTGGGGTAACAGGCAAAACCAAAGAGCTTGCAAAGCTTCTTTGCCCAGAGCTTACATGAAATAAAGCACCATCACTAAGACAAAGCTCTAAATTGGTGATCTACAATCTTTCTGCCACTTCCAGATCACAAAATTTCTGCCGGCAGTGTGGACTTCACAGAAGCAAATCTAAGCCTAGTGACAACAGGTTTGCCTTTCCCAGCTCTTTTTACAGAAACTCCAGACCCCAACTACAACCAGGAAAAAAACACTTGCTCTAGAACAGAGCCAAGATAAAGCACTGATGTTCGTCCTTCACTGGAATACTCAAGAGGATGAACAGAGATGTGCACACAGGTCATCTTGTAGCCCAGTGCAAAGGTGGGGTTTGCCAGCATCTTTAAGGAGCCTGTCTTCATTTCTTGACTTTTCCAGAAAGGACAACTCAAAATCCTGAACTCAAGCAAGGAGAACCAGGAGCTCCACTGGAACATCCAGAATTGCAGAAAAAGTCTTAGGAAAGGTATAGTGCTGGTAGTTTTTCCTGCACACCTAGCCTTGCTTTCCAGAGGTTGCAACAGAAATGGGAGATCCATATATAAAAGGTTATTTGCCAGCTGTCAATAGTTGTCAATAGATGCTCACCTAAAACATCTGCAGTTTCTGCAGATTCTCTCACCTACAGCAAGGAACAGTTTCTGCATTATGTAGGTACTCGGAGGAAAACCTTGGCCTTTCCTGTTCTCATGGTGTTCACATGCTACATCCCAGAAGGAAACAGGTAGGAGAGACTAGCCTAGGCCTCCTGATTTTTTAAACTGAATTTCCTTTATTTCTTGAAAAATTGCATGCTGTGACTGCAATAATCTCTGCAACAGATCTATGAACATCTGTGACTGCAACAAATCTCTGCAGGGAATACAAGCTTTTGCTTGTTCAGTCTCTCTGCCTCAAGAATCCTGTGTGTGACACAGTTCTGATAACCACTACTGCATTTCCATAAAACATTATTGACAAAAATATCCGGTCCCATGAGACCTTCTGCAAGTCTCTCCTTAGATACCTACAATTTTTATACTATGCACAAACTGCTGGATACGAATGCAGTGATTTTAGTAATACCTGGAAACAGTCATCAGCATCACGCAACAACACACCCAGACAATCCTCTTCAGCACAGCCCAGAGAGATTCCTGTCACCACTTCACAGACTAAAGCAATACACAATCCCCCAGGGCATTACACGATCCCCACGATTCCCAAACGCTGAACTAAACCAGACTGGTGAGGTCCCCTCAGTGATTATGTAAACCTTCTGAGGCTCCAGACGAGGAAGAGGGTCTGCAGCCAGCAGACTGACTCCTAGCCTGACTCCTAGCCCTTTTCCCCCCCAAAACAGCCAACAGCTTGCCATGAGCTGCCTCCCTTTCCATGGTGGTATCTAAGCACCACAGACTACAAAAATTGTTCAACCGACATGCAGGCACAGGAAGCAAGCAATGTAGGGGGGTTTTTTCCACATGGAGAAGGGAAAATGAGATACAGAGATAAAAGGTTACATTTTCAGCCAATGACATTTTCCTCCTAAATCTTTCTAGTACCTTAAAAAAATCTCCCATGTTAGCATTAGCTAAACCACCATAGTTCAGCTAAAATAAAGATAAAAAAAAATCTCCCCTGAGTTTAAGACCACTGTTTCACTGGGCTAATACTTTCTTTTATTGTCTCCTGCTCCATTCATACCACTAAGCTGTTATCAGAGGTTTGCTGACCCACTGACAACACTTGTTTCAAGACCTTTGTAGAATTCAGGATGCAGAAATATCTCATAATGCAGACTGGGCCTCATCTCTCCATAAGCAGCATAACTGTACATAAAAGCACTAGTTATCTGAAGAAACATAGATTCTAATCTCAGTTTTGCCAGAAATGATATTTGGGACTCCATTCAGCCCACCATCAAAATAGGAAGCAGCTTACAGTCTTAATAGTTGTGTTTGTGCTCTGGCAGCACTGGAAAAAGTGACCCAAAAGCAAGACATTCAAGGTCCAGCTTCTGGATTTCCCTCTAGTGGTCAGCTTCCAGCAAGCAGAGAACATGTTACTGCTACAAATGTTCCTGTCTTCTACTTTATAACTCTCTATAATGGCTCAGAAATTACAAGGCAAGACTGTCCCAAATAAGCAGCATCTCCACTGATTGACATGGCAGCCTTTTCAGTGGGTGCAAGAGAATAATGGAATACCAGCCCTCTTCTTCAAAAAAAGGGTTTGTTTTTAATATTTTAATGTTCGCATGTGGTTCCTCCAGTATCAGCCTTGTATTTCAAACACCTATCGAGCCAAAAACGTCAATACAGCATTTACCATTAATTTCTTCCCCATCTATATCAATAGCACTAGTTCAACATCTGAGAAGTTTACAAAACAGTTTATCTGTCAGAAGCTTCAAACTTACTTTTCTCAGACTTTTATATTGCCTCAAACTTACTTCAGCCCCACACTGGGCACATTGTGTTTAAGCACCAAGCTGAGCCAAGCCTGAGGAGTCATGCCAGAGGATACTAAACAGATTTATCCACAGATGCAACTTTGGACACAGGACACAACTACCACCTCAGTGACTGTTCTGCAGAAACTGCTCACCCGAGACACACTAGAAAACATGAAGTCTGAATGTGGCAGGGGTGACTAGCCCAGAAGAGTAAAGGCAAAAGAGACAGGCCAGGTACCTGCAGAGGACTGGCTCAAAACAACGAGGACCGTACGGCACACAGGTGCTTCCTTACCAATAGCCAAGCGAGTTGGTTTCTTCCTTGGGGGATCTCCAGCACTGGAATTGGTGTCTTCTTCCTTCTGTGGCGTTGACAGGAAACAGGGAAATACAGTTAGGGGGACAGGCAAGGTGTGATGAGCCTTAAGGACTGAAATTAAGCTACTCAGAAAGAAACCAGGTAGAAATAGCATGGGCAATCCATACAGCAATTCAGCATAAGCAGAGCTGAAACACTGGTGCCCCTCAATTCACTAGGAAAAACATCAGTTGTATCCAAGGAGAAAAAACTCTGTATCTGATCAAGTACAGAGTCACAGCCCAGCTCTCAGTTTCAGAACAAGTTTGAGCATATGTATTTTTATTTTTTACCGGTTTACGTGTTCTTTTGAGGTGCAGGTAAACCCGCTGGCCTGTTTTCTGATAGTGCTTTTCCACATACTGCTTCCCAAAGCCCAGGAACGTGTTCATGCAGATATACAAGCCGCCATCTGACTCCTGGAAGGAAGGAGGGACAAAACTGAAGGGAGGAGGTAAAGAATGCCATTCCAGCTTCTAGGATAGGCATGGAAGACTAGTCATCATTCATTAAGTCATGGCAACAGCTGACTCCTACATACCAGCCACTTAGCAGCTGGGCAGAAATAAGATGACAAGCCCCTGCCTGGCTGTCCCAGAACAGGCACTCCTGTCACGATGACATATTAGAAAAACTATTTCCCTGTTCATTTATGGCAGGATGCTACTGAACCAGGAAAGCCTGAACTTCCCCAGGAGTTTATCTTACAAAAGGCCCTTAGCACTCACAGTTCACAAGTTCAGAGCACAGTACAATCATTACCAGCAAAACTGTGGCACTCTGTCCAAAAGCATGATTCCCAGTGCCATAGAGAATGCTGCCAAACTACAGTGTAAGGTTAACAGACCACTGTTTACTTTTGCTGTTGCACTCAAAAACTTGTGAGCAGCTCTAAAACAGACTGAGCCTCCACTATCCCACCAGCAGTTGGAAAACACCACATTCATTCAGCAGACACCCTTTCTAAACTGAAGGGGTGAGCGACCCAAATGCAGAGGCTGGAAAAGAGGGAAACCACTAAGTAGGTGTCAGAAGCAGCTGGGACAGTCACGGTGGGCAGCACATGGTCTGGCATCACTGTGGGGCTCGAGAAGGGAAAGAGGGTCAGGAAGCCATGTGCTGCTTCCTCGAAGGACCCGCAGTCTTCCAGGCGTAGCCCATTTCGGGTGGGCTGGGGCTCAGCCTGGACGAGCACCCGCGGAGAAGCCCACGGGGGAATCCTGTTCTCCCGCAGCCTGTGCCTCCCCAGGTCCGCCTAGGCCGGGCGTGGGTAGCGCAGGAGGCGCAGGGATGCCAGCGGGGTGGAGACGGCTGGAGAGGGGACCACTGCCATCTTAATGACACAGCACAGCCTCGGCCCCCGCCTGCCGGGCCACACCGCGCGGCCAGGCCGGGGGAGGCTCGGACTCGGGCAGGGCGGGA
>WEIV01003878.1:207828-231941 GCA_013390005.1 Calyptomena viridis
CTGAAAATTCCCTACCCTTAAATTACTTTTTTTTTTCCCTTTTTTTTTTTTTTTTTTCTCTAGAGCAAGAGGCATGTGTTGGGAGAGAACCCTGGAGAAAAAAAGGAAGTGATGGTGGATCTGAGCAAGAGCCTTAAATCTGGGAACTGTGCTTGGAGTGACTTAAACAAAGAGAACCAGCAGTGTCCTTTTGTGGAGAACTAGAGATTTCCTTTTTCAGGATCTTGCTGTAGTTTGCTTCTGTATTTTGAGAGTTTTCTAGGGGGGGGGAAATCCTGCAATAGACTGAAATTCTAGAACAGTGGTCACACTTCTTGCCTATCCCTGTGGTAAAGGATCACTGTCCCCCTCCTAGTTTGTGCTGTACATAAGACATGACAGACTTTGGCTCTTCTATTCTATATCAACTGTATTGATTTTCTATAGAGTTTTTATCTCCAGTAAATAAATTTATGTTAAACCTTTGCTGGCTGTATGTCCTGATAGGAGAGCAGGAGTCCCCTGCTCGCCTAGCACAATTTTTCTGGTGGGACAAGGGCTCAGGAACAAATAGTTCATGTTCCCATTAGCCTTAAAAAGACTACTCTGTCCTCTATCTGTAACCTGCTGAAGCCTGGCCTTGAGCAGAGTGGGCTGGGAAGCTGCAGCTCTGTGTAGGAGACTGTAGTTCTGGTACTGCTTCTGAAGTTGAGCTTTGCCTACACTGGCCTAAAACAAACATAATACAAAGGACTGTAGCCTATTGTGACACTCTGGCATGAAGGTGAAATCCAAGTAAGCATGAGATAGCCACAGAAGGTTCATATTAGCACACAATACTAAGTCACTAAATCTTGCTGACCTTCAGCTCTCCCTAGCAGAGTGTTGGGACCCCAGCATGTTTATATGGGCCAACAAGTGGAAGAGGGGCTGAATAAACTGGCTGTGTACTGTAACTGAGCTTAAATCTCCAAGGTCTGCAAGCATCCCAACTCCAATCTCTTCTGAATTGCAACACAGGTGAAGAACACCCTCAGCTGGGAACTGGATGTTAGAGCGAGGTCTGTGAATGAGGTGTTGTCTGGATGGGATCAGCAGGCAACAGTCACAGGAGCTGGGTTGTTTGCAGTAGCTCATTGTGATGCTGGAAAGAACGCAGCTCTGCGATGCTTATGTGAGCTTTCTTTATTTGCCTGGGCTATAAAGATCTAGACAGACTTGAAAACAGGGGCCAATGGCTACTGGTTAGACAGTGTCACCACACAATGCAGGAGTGAGGCAAAAAGGGAAGGAACAGCAGGAAGCAGACAATAAATAATAAATATAATATTCCCTGATATTCTGGCAGGATGAGGGCTACCTTTCTGCCATTTATGCATAGGTAAGACTTGAACTAAGAAAAAAATAAATATATTCTCTGGTATTCTGGCAGGTCTGAAGGTTACCTTTCCCCCATTTATGCATAGATAGGACTTGAGCTAAGTCTTCCCCAATGGAAATGAGCCAAACTTACGTTAGCTTTTTGTCTGAGGTGGTGTGATTGAAATCTAACCCAGTATGTCTCTGGAGCTGTCTGCAAGGATTTAGGACAGCTGCACAGAGAAGCTAGATAAAGTGGGAAGAGAGCTTAGTCTGGTGCAGGTGTTGGATGAGGGGTTCTCTGAAGGAGGAGGATAGGGGTCAGCATGGGTGAGAGGTGTTGGAAGGAAGATGTGGGGTGTCTGAGTTGTACTGTAAAGTCCTGAGATATAAAGAAGAATGTTTTGCAACCCTTCAAGTCTGCACAAGGCTGGAAACTGCTGGGGCTGTTTAGAGGTGGGGAGAAGGGCCAGTGTGTGTGCTCCTGCTCTCCAGCTCCCTTTGCTTCTCTTCCCTGACCTCTCCTTTCCCTTTCATTCTGGGAGACTCCTACAAGTGACCTGTGTCTAGAGACAAGCAGTAGTGGTAGGTAGGCGTTTGTCGTGCTCATCTGACGATGCTGTTTGCATGGGCTCGGGCTGTGCTTCCTCTGCTCTTCCCTTCTGCTGCTGGCCTCAGTTCCAAATCTTGAGGAAGCTGTCCCAGGAGCCAGTGGCAACAGCCATGCCATCTGCCGTCACCCCCAGGCAGCTCACTCTGTTGTCATGGCCAGAAAGGATTCCTGTGGAGGGAAAGAAAATGTCAGGGAATGAAGTGGGGCCTGTGAGAGATGATGGGATTGACCATGCAGGGGACATGCACTGCAGGCTGTGAACCTGCACCCATGTGTTTTGCCTAGTTCTTGCACAACCTGTTACAGTTGGTACGTGTCTAATAAAAGCAAACATGCCAAAGAACTTTTGTGCGTGGTGTGCAACCACCATCCATGGGACTGGCCAAAGAGCAGCGTTGTTGGGAAGGCATGGCCAGCTGAATCCTCATACAACAGCTTTTGCCCTGGAGCGATGTAGGACTAACACAGGATGGCATTCTTGATAAGACTGAGGAATAGCAATGCTGGTGGTGGGCTGTTTCATAAGTTTTCAGGGTGTAGGGGCCACTTCTGAAACAAAAAGTGTGTGTATTCTATGTATGAGCATCACAGAGTATCCAAAGATGTGGAATGGAAGCCCCGGTCCACTTGGCTTGGTGCCTGGCCACCAAGTGGCACTGTGAGTACCTGGAACTGGCAAACAGCAGAGGCTAGGAGAAAATAGGAAGCTCTACTGCTGGTTGTGAGCAGTTTTAGCTCATAGGAACCTTCTTTTCCCTCTTGAAACAATGTTTAAAGGCTTGACTTCCTTAACATTAGAAACAATAGTTCTAAGCAAATGAGAGCTGTACTAGTTATGGTGTGCTCCTTAAGTGTAAGGAAGCCTTCTTGGGTTTTGGTCAGTATAGGATGCATTCCTTGCCTTGATAGGGACAGAAGGCTTCTCATGGAAAGAAAGAGGGACATCCAGGAGCCACTCACCCACACGCTCTGCTTTCAGGGAGTCCCAGATGTTGCAGTTGAAGTCATCATACCCAGCAAGCAAGAGACGCCCACTGCGGGAGAGGGCGACGGATGTGATTCCGCAGATGATGCTCTCGTGAGAGTACACAATGAGCTCCTGGTCTGCCCGGAGGTCAAAGAGACGGCAGGTGGCATCATCCGAGCCGGTGCAGATGGCTTCGCCGTTAGGGAAGAACTGGGGAGGGCACACACCAGATTTTAATGAGGTTTTCCTCCGATCCTGACAGATTTCCTATCTCTTCACCTCCCTGCTAAAAACCCAGCGGGACAAGGCACTGGATCATAAAAGCTGAGTCTGCTGAAGGGGGAGATTGATGCTTCTACTAAGAGCTAATAAACTCCTTCTACCTCGAGAAAACCAATGACTTAGGGGCCAGAGCTATTGCAAGACATCTCAGTCCTTGAGGAAGGATTGTTTTAACTCTGGCTGTTAGTTTGTGGCTTGACAAATGTCCACCCATTGTCCTCCACCTGAAATCTACCGTGATTCAGAGCTATTCAGAGCCTTCCACTGTCTGATCCTCATACCCCAACCTTCTGTGGCCTTGCTCTGAGGAGCAAAGAAAGGGCTTCTCAGGAGCAGGTGTGTCAGAAAACCATGTGGCTGGCAAGGTAGCCATGGGACAGGTGAGAAAAGTTGTAATTGAAGTCAGTGGAGGGTGGTTCAAGCAGCAGACAGAGCAGAAAGCAGAAAGACTCATTTAGTTAGCCACAAGGATTAGCCTGGCATGTTTCTTGCCCTGCCATCTCTAAGGCTGTGCTTTGAATCTTTGCTTCTGAGGGGGATACTTTCTCCCAGATGTCTGTGATGCCTCCCATGAAAACTTAATTTTCAGAAAATCTCCCAAGTTCCTACCTCTTCTGTCTGGAGCTGACTAAGACCCTCAGCTGAGTTAGGTATTCCCACTGCCTCACTTGTGTCTTGTGCCAGGGCTGCTGGACTATGCCTGAACCATGGTTCCCAACAGCTGCTATGAGCAGTGCTGCACCAGAACCTGTGTTAGGGTGCTGAGCTCCACAGACCACGGTGTGCTGGCTGTCCAAGACCAGGCATCACCTTTGGTGCCTGGGAAAACCCAGCCTCCAAACATTAGTGAGTTCGGGCCCTCTCTGCTTCAGTCTGGATCATGGGGCCAGGGTCTCCTAAGACTCTTGTTACCCACATGACTGTGACAGCTTTTTTCAAACTCATCCCAAGACTCAGTTTCAGAGCTAGCCCACCCTCTGTTTTCCAAGCTTCCCCACCCTGGTGCAGACAGCATACGTACAGAGATGGCATTGATGTCGGACTCGTGCCCTGAGAAGGTCTGACGACAGGAGCCCTCCCGCACATCCCACAGTTTGGCAGTAGCATCACAAGCTCCAGAGATGAAGAGTTTGAAGTCTGGGGAGACGGCCAAGCTCATACAGTCTCCAGTGTGACCCAGGAATACAGTCTTCTGCTGCCCTGTCTCAATGTCCCAGAGTGCACTGTAGGTGGGAAGAGGACAGAACTTCTCAGAGCCAACCCAGGCAGAACAGACCTACAGCTGGGCTGAAGAGCTGTACCACTTACAAATGAAAGGTGGGAAGCCATGGCTACAGCATGGAAAAAAGGGTGATAGCATCCCTGGAGTCAGCTGTACAACCAGTAGGTATTTTCACAGCTGTTGCTGGTGACACTTTTGCCGAAGCAGAGTTTGAGCAAACAGCTGAACAAGGTCTGCTGTGGCCCTGCTTGTACAATGCACAGCCCATGTTGACTGGGATCCCACACTACAGCCAGGCAAGCAGGCCCTGTGTAACCCTGATCTCTAATGAAAATGCCACATCCTGACTCATCCATGGTGAAGAGGTTCTTCCAAAGCAGGTGTTGGAATGAGGTGGGGTGATTAAAGACTCAGCACTGCTCAGAGTCACAGCACAGAGAATGTCACCTGAGAATGACAAACCAAAAATCCAAGGGTTCTGCAGGTGTCCCTTTCATGGCGGGCAAGACTTGAGAAGTGAAACACACAGGTGGGCTCCACATAAATTTAAAAAGTCTTCTGTCCTGGGATAGGTGACACTGTGCTTTGTGAGCACTGACAACATGGTCCCTACTGATTCACCAACAGACCTGCATTTTGACCTGGAACCAACTGGGAAAAGAAACACCTGTTCTGCCAAGAGAGGAAGAATGGATTTGGCTTCCTAAGGTGCTTTGTGTGGCCTCCCTGCATAGGAACAGTTCTTCCTTAGATAGTAGACTGCTGCAGAGCCAAAGGACTGCACTTGCTGACGTGTGCTGTGCCTCTAAGAGCCAGAGGTCACATCACTAGGATGCAAAAGATAGAGCTCACCATGTGGTATCTCCAGAGCTAGTCACAATGCTGTTGTCATCAAGAAATCGGCAGCAGGAGAGGTATCCTGGGAAGCAGGAACAAGCAAATATGAGAAAACTAGAAGGACGAAGTTTGGAAGCAGGGGGGCCCAGGTTGCAGACAGGTGGTGCACACACCTGTATGGGCTGAGAGCTCCCTGCTCACTTTGACGTTGCCTTCACGAGATTTGAGGCTGTAGATGGAGCACACGTTGTCAAGGCCCCCACAGGCCACAAAATTGCCTGAGGGAGCATAGGCACAGGTCATGACCCAGGAAGAACGCAAAGGGATGGCATGAACCTGGGAGGACAAGAAACTATGTCAGGACTCTAGGCAGCAGAGAGAGCAGGCAAAGGGCAACAGGGGCAAAAGGCAAAGGGCTCTGAGGGGACCCACTCCAGTGCCCCTGTTTGCTGCAGCTACCTGACTCCTACCTTGTTCGTTGTGTATGTATCCCACACAATCAGTTTCCCATCTTGTGAGGCACTGACCATAAGTCTGTGACAAAGGAACAAGATCATGTTAGTAGCTCTCTTTCCATCAGAACCTACCAGCCTGTCAAACCCATGTGCTGCCCTGCACTCAGCAGATCAGCAGCACTGCTCTCACTTGGAGTCTGTGGACCAGTGCAAGGCATAGATCTTGGCCAGGTGCCCCCGCAGGGTCCTCCGGGTCCTCATCTGGATACGGCCAACAACTTCCACTCCAGACACAATCTGAGGAAAGAGTGGAAGGAGAGAAAGAATTAATCTTGGACTGGCAAAAGCTTTACTGCTCTCCACATCTCTGCCTCCAAACTCTGCTTCCCAACTGCAGAGAGACCCCCTCAAAGTGGTGCTAGCTGACTCCCACACACAGTCACCTGCCCAGCCAGCCCTCTCTCTTACCTGAGCAAGTGTTGTGTCTGCACAGGCTTTCCGGGCATCCTGGAGAAGAGACAAGAGCAGATGAGACAGATTAAAAATGTGCGATGAAGGCAATGGCAAGTGAAATTCAGGGATGTAGCCTGGGGCCTGCTAGAACTAGGAACTGTGGTTTGCTGTGTTTGGATTGTGGCCAGCCCTAGGGGATCCTGGTCTCTGGTTAGGGCACCTCAACACCAGTCAAATAACAGGAAGGCAAGCCAAAATCTGCTCACCATCCAGCTCACCGTGCTACACCCTTTCTGTGGATCCTCCTATCAGATGTAACACCAGCTGCCTCGAAGGCAGAGGAGATCCTGGGAACCCACTACACTCTTTGGACCCCTGTCGCCTCTTCTCTCTCTTCCCCTTCCACTCTTCCCCCACCATGCTATGAAGATCTCCATTAGGACTTAGAGGGCTGTGGAGAACAGCAAAGGGCTCCAAGTATATAGATGGAGAAAGTGCAACTCCGACTTGTGCCTGAGGAGGAAAATTGTTCACATGGTGGAGGGTAGACACTCTCTTAGGAGTTTCATGACTGTTGCCACCATTACCGCAATCTGCTTCTTCAGCTGCTCAGCCTCCTGCTTCATCTGTTCCATTTCCCCCATCTTTCTGAGCTAGGGGTGGCTCCTCCACGTGGGGCAGCCTGTATTCTGAGGAGAAAAATCAAAGGAGAGATATGTGAGGTAGAAAGGACACCAGTATGACTGATCAGTTATGCAAATGTAGACATCTCTGACAAAGGTTTAGCAACCACGTCTTGGCTGGATGCTTGGTAGTGTTGTCCTGTGTCTGGTCAAAGTGCTCAGCACTTGGCAAGATCACACTGGGCCTGATCAAAGGTTCATTTGGTCTTGTATCCTGCTTACACATACACACTGTCAAGCTGCAGAACTCCAAAACCTCTTCCTGAGGTTTTGGCCACACTTGTCCCCTCATTTTTAACCTCTCCATTCCAAGCCCTGAGCCCTTCTCATCAGTTTCTCTCTGTTCATGGCCAAGCTGTCCATCTCAGCTCCAGGAGGAGGAAACTTGATGGGAGGAGCCCAGTGGCTATTTCCTATTGTTTGTTCTAGGCAAAGCATCACCAGACAGGACCCACCAAACCTTTGACCACCAAAGAAATTTAGGGGCTGTTGAGGTGCTCTGTCAGGGTTCCATTTTAGATTCCCATCACAAAAAAAAAAAAAAAACAAAGGAAGACTAGGGAAAGATCTAAGGATAACTTAAGCTGACAGTGGTATTTTTCCTACTTGTCCAGCTCCAGCTCTTCACTGACATCCAAAACTAGAGCAGCATTACTGTATGCAAGTCCTTGATTGACTTTTCTTCTATGCATTTGTCCACACGATTTTTGTGCCCATGTCAAAGTTCAGCATCCTCAGTACCCCATGGGGACGACTTCACAGCTTGGTGGCAGACTGTGCAAAGAAGTTCCTGATTCCATTACTCGCTAATGGCACTAGTTCTGCTTGGAGGTACCTGTATTTTGAGCTGGAAGAATTAGCAAATAAATGGTCTCTATTCACCTCTGCATCACTTGTTATTTTGTAGATCTTTGTCATATCCGTCTTCATCCACCTCTTTTACAAACTGTGGAACAAACTAGTCATTCCTCCTCTGTAAGGTGTTACATCCTATTACCTCTGTTGTTCTCTGATCTTTTTTCAGTTGTTTACAGAGTACAGATGATACATTTTTTCAGGGAGAGCAGTGAACCAGAACTGTAATCCATATTCAAGATGCAGGTGCACTGTATCATTATACAGCATCTCTGTTTTATTCTCTTTCTTATGTGCATTTAAAACACCAGTGATACCAGCATCTCCCACCCCTGTAGACAAACCAGGTCTTTAATTCCTTCAATATTTCTCCTAGATAGGTGTGTGTCCACATGTGCTCCAGGAATTGTTCCAATGCTTTGCCCCCAGGCCAAGAAATGTTCCAGCAGCATCTGCAGAATTTCTCCTAGTCTCTGTGGGTCACATCACTTCCATCCCTCTCTGGCCTGTTGCCTGAAGATCTCATTTCTTTCAGCCAGTGAGGATTTGTGTCCATTCATGTCAGGCTGCTTGATCCCATTCCATGCCAGATCCCAATTCTACCTTTGCTTGCTGCTTTCATGGATCTCTTTGAGTGTCCCTCACAAATTCTTTCCTCTGAATGTCTCCATGGATTTCCTTTGATCCTCTAGGCATGGTGAGTTTCTGTTTCATCAATGATTCTTGCAGCATGACGTTGAGTGTAGAAAAGACAAGGAGATACAGGTTCCCTCTAGCTCCTGGGAGGCATGAGCTTATCCCAGCAGGAGTCTATTTCAGGCTATGCTTTGCAGAGCTGCTGCTTGCAAGGCTGAACAGAACCACAGCACTGCTGACTCTTCCCTGCTCCTTGCCTATGCAGTGGCCGGGGCTGCTGGCCTGGTCTGCTGGCCTCAGCACACAGTGAGGGAGCAGGAGAGGAGTTTGAGACTGCACTGTCAGAAGCACATGCCACAGTGGTGGCCCAGGGCTGCCAGCCCCAGCTACACTGAAGAATGGGAACAAACCAGCACCTGAGCTGGGCCCTTTACACTCTTTTTTCTTCTCTTGGGACAGTGATGAGGAGGATCCTCCCAGCAAGGATGCACAGCTGCCCCCTGTTAAGTGACACTGGCCATGAAAGCCCAGCTGCATGCACTTCTCCTCCTTTGGGAAGGGGCTGGGCACCCCACCCTCCTCTCAGCAAACCGGCAGACTGGGGAAAGGCCTTGTAGCTTTCAGTTGGAGGCTGTGCATCCTCCTTATCCTGTGGTGTTTGCCCCTCAGTTTCAGTGTGCAGAGGCTGTGAGGCTGTGTCCAGCTGTGGTCACTGCCTACCAGCACACCAACTTCCAGCCACCCTGCTGAGACCAGCCCTAACACTGCAGCCCACACTTTCCCCTTTCTCAGTGTTCCTTACAACTGATCCCACCTCCCCTCCATTAACCTTAAGCATTTCCTTCCGGGCCACCTCTTCCCTCTGACTCTCTCTCAGCCTCCTCTGCTTAGTCCCCAAGCTCTTCAGGCTGTTATTTCACATACCTTTGGCTATCTCAGATCATTGTCCATCCACCTGCCACAATCTGTCTTTGCAGACTTCTGGTTTTGCCCACCTAGACCTGCACGGAGACAGGAGCCCTGTTCTCCCTTTCTTCCAATTTCTGCCCCAGGTGACGCTGGCTGCACACGTCCTCCTCATTACCCATTGGATCCCAGTCTTCCTTTTGTTGCTCCTGCCTTTTTACCACTCTCTTCCCTTGTCTAGGTGTTTCTCAACTCTGGCACTAGCACAGGAGTGCCAGTTCACGGCCTGCTCTGTAAAGCTGCACAATCAGATGAGGGGCTTTTGGAGCTGGTAGGCAGATCAAATGGCAGGGGCAGGATGTCGAGGACGGATAAAAAGGGCTAAATATAGAGAAGGTGCAACTCAGGACTCTGTCCGAACCTTTAAATCCCTTTGAGGGAACACTTTAAATGAAGCTGGGAATTGTTCTCAGCCTCAGAAGGACAAGGAGCCACAGCTGAGTGATAATAATAGCTCTATCTTTGCCTGTCCCCTCTATCCATCACATCCCAGTGCAATTTGTGGAGAGTGTTACCCAGTCCCCAGCGTAGTGCAGACACCTCCCAGGAGGACCACGGCAGGTGTGCAAAAGAGCAGCTCATCATGGTCATGTAAATTTAGGACAGGAAATGGGGGGAACCAAATGTGGGAAGAACAGAGGAAAGGGGAACAGAGTTTGGAATTTGGCCAAGGCATGTTCCTGCCTTGACCAGCAGGACCTTAGGGATGCAAATTTCTTGTGGATCTAAGGATCAGCTGCTGGTTACTCATGGTAGTTGCCCAGGCTGGTTTTAATGGGAAAGGCTTCTAAATGGCGCACACTCAGTGATTTCTGGAAGTAAGGGCTCTTTCAAGTAGATACTAAGCAGTAGAGGAAACCAAGTCCTTAGGTACCTTTGAAAAAAGCAATTCACCCCTATCAGCACAGCTATTGACAGAGGAGCAATGACTGGGGAGCACAGCACAGCCAAATAGAGCCTGGGCTTAGTCAGTTCGTGCCAGCCCTTTTCTGAACTCTGCCTTGGCGGTGCTCATCGAGTTCACAGCTCTTGGCTTCTGAAATCACATTTAATTTCTTCTGTTCTCCAACATGACAGTTCTTTCCACTCCTGCCTTTTCTGACAAATTTGCTGGAGGCACCTGATGTAGCATTCCTGTCTGTGGGCAATCAAACCCGCTCTGAGCCCTTGAGTGTCTGCTCAGAGCAGACCAAACTACAGTCTCTACTGTGGTGTGAGGCAGAGAGAAATTTGAAACAACTGTCTTCTGCCTTTGCTGACTTTTCAGGGCAGTGGCTATATCCCTTACATCATGCCATGAAGAGGGCCCAGCTTGCACCCCAGGGAGTGTCCCACCAAGTCACCTGCATCACTCCCTTGTGGGGATCAGGTTGCAAGTGACGGGTGGGAAGAAAGGGAAGGTGAATCCCCTTATTATCTATCCTTTGGGTAGCTTCCCAGACACTGGAGGGAGTGGTCCCTCTGTAGAATGTTGAATGTCCCTCTTTTGGGAGAGGGCTATGAATTGAAAAGGGAAAGGTGCAGGAAGGAGGACTCGTTATTAATAGGCAGCATCCCTGGGTCTCTGTGTAATCCCTGACTAGCTTCGCAGGCTCGCCCTGGTGACCCTGGGCTCCTTGCAGAGCCGGATACAGAGATGATCCCTCTCTCCTGTGATGGAGATCAAAGGTCAGGGTAAAATTACCCTGCTCTGCTCCTTGCTTTCTGAGGGCTCCTTGTCCATCCAGAAAAGCAGTCAGCTGCAAAGAGGTGTGCACGGGGGTACAGTGGGACTGTGTGTGGGTAGTGAGTGCCAGGTCCCTCAGTGGAGGTGTTACCCTCTCGCTCCAGTCTGGAAACTGGTGAGATTTACCTGCCCAGGGGAGAACAATCAACCCCATCCCTATGCAAAGCCTCTCGTTATTGCAAAGACATCTCAGCTCTAAACACAAGTTCTTCTCCACTGTGATCTTACCCTCCCCTCATCCTCTGATGGGATCAGCCCTTGTACAAAGGTTCCCCACAGAATCACACCAACCAACTCAGGGTCCCAAATGCCCGATTCACCAAGGTGACCCCAGGCATCCCAACAAAGCAGCATACTTACTGGGATCTGTAGAGTGAGGTGGGTTGCAGTCCCTGCTGGATGGGACCCCCACAGCCTGCCTCCCTTGTGAGAACAGCTCCTCACTGGCCAGAAGCCCCTTGTCGCTTTGCGGTCTCCAGTCAGTCTTGTTTGTCCACCCAGTGAGTCCCTTGCTCCCTCTCTGCTCCTCAGCCTCTCCCAGGACTGATCTCCCCATGGGGAGTTGGAAGGCTGTGGACGGGAGGGGCTGGGGGAGGGCTGATTCCAGGAGCAGCGTCAGGCAAATTAAATCAGACACCAGAGACTTGGGGAAATCGGATTGGGACGTAATGCAAAGCAGGTGGATGGGGAGGGGTGAAAAGAGAGAGTAGCACACTGCTCCTGAAGGGAAAGAAACGATCGCTAGCGGATTTGACTCCCTCTGTTTATATCAGCAACAAACTAATAAAGCAAAGATTAGCCAGAACAGGCTAGGATTATCAGCCACTGGGGCAGAGCTTGCTGCACCTCAGAGTCCACAGGAATTCCCATTTTTCAGGAGACAGCATGCTATTCATGTCCTGGGCAGACCAGAAGGAGGAATCATGCCACTCATGGAGTACCCTGGTAAGGGAAAACCAACAGCAGGGCCACCACACCTTCTCAGCAGCAAACGGGGCTCTGCATGAGGAAAACAGAACTGGGCACAGGGGCCAGGGGTGGCAAGATTTGGTGGCATGCCTTTTGGCAGCCACTTTAGTGGGATGCTGCGAGGGGGATTATCTTGGCCTCAATCTCTTTTAATCTCTCCCGCGGCTTTGGCCCAAGCCTGAGATAAATACCTTTTAACGGATCTCATCTGACGTCAGGAGGCCATCAGTCTAATCACCCAAGCCACCTTTGGGCAAAGCAAGCCAGAGATGTGGACACCGGCCCCTCACCCCCCAACATGTCCTCACCAAGCAGGAGCCACCCAGCACCCCCACATAAATCATCAGGATGAACATTTGAGTGCTAGGGTATGACAGACCCCTTGCCAGGGAGAAGGAATTTAAAATGTACACATCAAACCATCTTTTTCCCGTGACTCTGGGGAAGATGAGAAGCAAAAGTTATTGCCAACTCAGGTTTCCCAAGCTTGCATGTTAATGAAGAGTCAGGAGTCAGATTGAGAAGTCTTCTCTTGCCATGAAGCAGGGGTGCTGTGCCAACAGTGACAAGGGATCACCCACCCTCCTCTTACACCACCGACTTTGGCCCTACAGATTTCTTCCACTTGAACTGTACTTGGGGTCTCTGTGCAAAACTCATCAAGGCCAGAGTATGTCATGACCACAGATTGATCTCTGGCTCTAATGCTTCCCAGGAAAAGGGTCACTGCTCTTTTTGATACTCCATATCCACCCCATTCAATTCCTATTTGGCTACAAAATAATCCCATCTCGGGACACTAATCCCCTGGGCAGTGACAGCAGATTGTCTTTCTATCAGGGTGGAAAATGATAAACAAAATATCTCTTCTGCTTTCAGGGACAATTTAGTGCACAGAGAGGGAAAAAACAAACAAAAAGGAGAGGCTTTGCTGCAGGGAAACGTGAGTGTACAGTGCTTTTTTTTAAAGGCACTCCTCACCCTTTCCCCATGCTAGTCGTGGCAACGCTGACTTTTCTCTTATCTGGGCAAATACTTTGTTTTCGTTCACTGAGGGCTCAATCCCCTTCCATTATTAATTACATTTCCATCAACAACAAGGGTGCACATCTCTTTCCTGGTGTACAGACTCAAGCTCACACCAATATCTGTGTCCAGCATTTTGCTTTTATTCCATATATTCACAGTTCCTCACCTTCTCTGTCTCAGACCTGTTGTGAGGCTCTGGAGTTTGTAGGTGCCTAGGAAATTCAAAGGCTTCAGTTTAGAGTTCTTGAAAGTGAGACAGCCCTCCTGAAAGACTCCAGGCTCCTCTTCCCCCTTTCAGGTTTAGCCCTGGATGATCAAGAAGTTGGCAATGAGTAGTGGGGTGTGAAGATTTTATCTTCTTATTGCTGCATGACACAAATACGGTGCGGCAGTGAAAAAAGTTCCTGGTGTCACTGACTTCCACACTCTGCCTTTCTCCCGTTTTCCAGGTGCTGGGACACCACAGAGAGGAAAGCTGCATCCCTCCCCATCACTACAGCTCTAGCATGCTAATACACTGCTCCAGGCCTCCGTGGTCCTGGTCCTACCGTGACCTGCCACGCCCTGGTATGTGCCAGTCCTGCCCCCAGGGCCCCATGTACTCAGAACTCATCTCTGGCCCGCAGCACCTTGGGGTGCTGCTTCCTGTCTGAGCCAGGCTTCTGTCTCCGATTTGCAGGCTTGGTTCCACTGTTGGGAACAGGAGACTCCGAGGAGGATCTGCTGCTGTGATCAGTCCCCTGATGCTTTTCTTCATCAGACCAGTCCTCCTCCACAGCTCTCTGCTTCATCAGCTCTTCTGCCTTCACCCTTTCCTGCAGCCATGGAGACAGAGATGATGTGAACCCCTCTCTGCCCGGGCCTCGTCTCTGCTTGCAAGGAACATCTTGTCTTTGCCACATCCATCCAACCACCTCAGAGCCCATTCTCTCTTTGCAGGACCCATCACAGGCTGGGCCTTCTACCAGATACCTTGTCAGAGGGCAACCCCCAGCTACTGCACCAGGCCCTGCTCCAAGCGAAAGCCCAAAAGCTATTCCTTAACAGGATTTGATCTCCCTCAGAGGTACCTGTATTTGTTTCTTCAGCATGGTCCTTTACCTGCTCAGCGTGCTCCCGGGAGTGTGTGTACCAGAGAGCAATGGCACAGCGCCTTCCACGGCTCACTGCCCACACGCCATGGGGGTTCTCCTTGCCAGAGCTGAAGGCTACCAGCCTCCCACACTTAGGATGCACCTCAGCCTGCCAGCAGAGGGAAGAGACCATGAAGCCAGCAGCCCCCTGCTCTGAAGCACACAGTCTTTCTACAGAGGTGACACCGCCTCTGGGAACGTGGGCCAACAGAGAGCTGCTAGGCATCCATGGCCAATCTATGAGCAAGGTAAACCTTGGAGAGTGACAGAGAGAATTAAAAGGACAACAAAGGTCACAGACACCCATAGACTGGAAGGGCATGGAAAAATCTCAGCTAGGAAAGAGTTAACCTCTCCTCTGTCTGAGATTTGCCTCAATTTGCCTTTAGCTGCCTCTATTTGAATCTGCCACCGCATCACCACTGGACTGTTTTTGGAGCGGTGGGATTCAATACCCAACTAGTTTTCTCCTGCCCAGACTAAGGCTCACCCTCAGTCCTCTCTCCTTTTTTTGGCCAGTCCCAGACTTACTGTGACGGTCACAGTGTCCATTTCAGTGAAGAAAAGGCCCCCACCTTGGAAGTCATCATTGAGGTAGAGAATGCCACTGTGGACAAAAAAAAGAGTACATATGGGCAGTGAAGCTTATTCCTCCTGGTTGCTTCCCCATGCTCCTTGTCAAAGGAGGCTGTGGATACCACAGGTTCAAAAAGTGAGTAGACCAGTTACCAGGAGAATCCATTTGAGGGTGTTAAATACAGCAGTGCCTAGCCTGGGGGAGTCCCTGAGCTGCAAGCCACAGGAGGCTAGGAGAGTGTGCCAGGGAATTAGCTCTACACACTTGTCCCGTTTTGTTTTGGTTTGTTCTTAATCCTCTGCATCATGCAGAGGCATCTGTGGCACTGTTGTGACAATGCTCTGGGCTTGACAGACCCTGGTTCTGACCTGGCATGGCGTTATGTTTTAAGGTTGGGAATAATCCAAGTGCATGGAAGAGGAGACTGATCAGCCGAGAAAGCCATGTCTTAACAGTCAAGGAATTTCAGGGTTACACAAGAATGATCAAAAAGAGGCTTGGTGCATGAAGAAAAGGAAAATAAAACAAGAAATTACTTTACTGAAGATTTACAAAAATAGAAGTAGTGAGGTTACTGTGCAGCACAGGTGAGACTGCAGTCAACAAGAATGGACCACAAACTATGTGACTTCCTCCTGGTTTTCAATTAAGCTGATAGAAAACTTCAGAGGAACAACAGAGGCTCTTAATTAATGGGACTGCGAGAAAGAAATAGAAATCAATGCTGTGGCTGCTGAAGCAACATTAAGGATATAAGGGCAGTGAGAGGATTACCAACCTGAAACCCAGGAAGTTATAGCTCTTCTGCCACAGGGTTTTAGTAAGGCTGTGAAGCCAGAGGCCCAACATGAGTGGAGAAAAGCAATGAGAGCTCTCACATGTACAAAGGGACAGGAAGGTAGGGATAATGGCTGAAGCCTAAACAGGCCTGTTATCCTGACCTCAATAGTCAGCAGGGCTTTAGGCTCAGTTTCTGAGGAGAAGGGTAACTGGAGGACAAGAGGTAGATGGAAAACGGTCTCAAAAGGTAACATGGATGTACTAAAAGCAGATTGAGCCAGCCATACGATGTTTGACAAAACAGCTGATTCTCCAGAGAAAGACTACATGCTTGATTTCAGCAGTCTGAACTCTGATAAATGTACTCAGAACGGTGCCACGGGGGAAATTCCTAAGGAACACAGAGAAGGTGAAGAGCACGTGAACAGCCCACAGTGACCAGTGCACTGCTGGCACTGAAAGGAGCACTGTTCACCTGCACGAGCATCACTGGGACTTTTGGTCCGAGTCCAGTCCTGCTCAACCATATCATTAATGCCATAGTACAAATACATAGAAGAAGTCCAGGAAGTTTGGAACATAGGGACTTCATTCAAAAGGACACTTAAACAGCTCAGCCCTTGTGAGCTTACAAGCCCTTAGTCAGTCACAACTCAAAGAGGGCTGCAAGAGGTCAGAGATACTTCTGAAAATAGCTCAGTGGCACAGACTCCAGAAAGGTGTTTTACCATACATTCAAGTGGAAGTCAGAGAACTCAGGGAGGATTGAAGTGGAAGGATGGTTTTCTCACAGGAGGGACAGGGATCTAACCAGTTACATGACAAAGCCTGGTAACTTTACAAGCTGATTATACCAAGGCAATACTTATATCAGAAGGGAAACAATTCATTGACACTGAAATTCCCTCTAAGTTCCATATCCTTACCATAGGCTGCTGAGAGATTTTTGCTTTGGATACAACTACCACTCAAAGAAAAGACAAGTAAGATTGCTGGATCCTCAAGGATGGAACGGCGAGGAGCAGGAATCAGCTGTAGTGAACTGACCTCATCTGGCTGCAGTGTGCAACAACTGGTATCATCATTAAAACATATTTCAGGTTCTTCAACAGAAGAGTAACAAAACCTATGACAGGCTGGAAAAAGCATAAACTCTCACGTGGAATGGAAAAACCCAGAACAAAGTATTGGCAGTGAATCTTGAGAGAGGTAAACAGAGAACAGTCACCAAAGTACACTGACTGCTCAAACAAAGGAAGTTCCTCTCCTGTAGTGCACAGACGACTGTAAAAGATGGAACTTGACTATAAGAAACAGACCATCAAAAGGGCTGGCAGTGGAGTGCAGTACTTTTAGTACTTGTTGTAGCCCCACAAGACAACAATTTGATACCACAGTTCTAGTCCAGGCAGCCTCCCAGCCTCATTCTGCTCTCTGTTAAAGCTAGCTGTGAGAAGTAAGGAGGGAAAAAGGGCAGGTCTTCTTCCCAGCCTAGGGAAGGTGCTTCACACCTCATTCTGAAGCCACTGATGGAGCCTTCTGCCTGATGGAACAGTCCTTAATGGCTTTTAGCCAACAACCCATCACCTGGTTTTTATAAGCTAAGCTCATCCTCTGAAGGGGCCAGGGAGATGTTCTGATCGCTACATGATCTGATGCAGGTCCTCTTACCTGTAGTCCCTGTACACATAGGCAGGTGGTTCTTTCCAGCACTCGTGCCCCTCAGGATCCAAGAGACAATTATCAGCATGGACTGGATGACTAAGATCCATGCGACCTTCCTGTTGCCCTGAAAAGTTACAAAAATGAATATGGGCATTTTCAGTTTCAAGAAAGAGTAAGTCTGAGAGAAAGGGGCACAATGAGAGTAAAGGGAAGAGAGTCCCCTGAGAGCACATGGCTGGAACTGAGGAGACTCTCCAGGAAACAGGGTCTAAGAGGATGAAAGATTCTTTACCATCTACTGCCGTGCGACACACAAGATGTGTGAATGAAAAATGGAGTTTCTTTCCAGGAGTAAAATAGGACTCTATGATTTTCTGAGATTTCTCACTAGCCTGCAGAAGCAATTTGGCATCTCTCCACTCCACGTCCCCCTTTTGGGCCAGCTACAAGTGAAAAACAAGTCTGTTAGAATACTTACAAAGACACTCTAAGAATGATACACGTACATAGCACAGAAGAGGCCCATTTAAAGTCCTGTGGTCACTCAGGTAAGGAAAGAACACATTTTCTCATTTTCAATATAAGTCAGGAGTACAACTGTATAGCACAGCAATTCTTCCCTTTAGCACATGAAGCCACATCTGGAATGTGGCATCATTTTGGGTGTCCCACTACCCAAGGGACACAAGCAGACTGGAGTGAGTCTTCGGTGAAGGGTCTTTAGAAGACACGACTGTTAGAGCACATGACTTAGAGAAAGAGGCTGAAAGATTTGAGTTTCTTCAGCCTAGAGGAGAGAAGGCCAAAGGAAGACGTAATTAGTCTCATGTCATCTAAAAGGGCATTACAGAGAAGATGGACACAGTCCATCTTCTAAGAGAGACACAATGAAAAGACAAGAGGCAACAGACAAAAGCTGCAGCAAGGGAAATTTTAGCTAGATTTAAAGAAAGATTTCATCCTCATAAGAGTGGTACAGTACCAAAAGGTGCCTGGAGAGGCTGGGGAATCTGCAAATTGTAAATGTTCTGGACTTACCTATGCAAAATCTTGAGGGATCTCATCTAACTTTGGAATTAGACACACTGTGAGCAGGAGATCAGATTAGAGACCTCCAGAGGCTCCTTCTACCTTAATTTATTCTCCAATTCTAAGCTAAGTATGTCCATAAGATTACCACAGAGAGACAAGCTGCAGTCCCAAAACCCTGCCTCACAGGAGAGAAAGCACTTGTAAAGCATTCCATGTACAACATGCCTAAATACGATCACGGAGGAAGCAGGCCAGAGGAGACCACATGTGTTGTGAGGAAAACAATACACCCATGACACCATCCAGAGTGCAATTCATAGAGGAAAATTCTTGGGTGGCAAACACTCCTTCTGGACAATCAAGAAGGTGGCAGACTCACAGAGACACTTTACCTGCACAGCCTTCAAAACAGTTAACCCTTCAAATCTCTCATGTGGAGTGTGAGGCGACCGTCTTGCCCGGTAGCCATCTCCTGCTTCTCCTGCTGCCTGGAATAGAAGGACACAGATGACCAGCATTAGGCTGCCATCTCTCCTCCATAGAAATCCTACCATCCTGCCTGCTAAGGAGGACACATACAGGTGCTCTAACAGGGCCCTGGCCTCACCTTTGTCAGTCGGAGAAGGTCCTTACACTCAGACTCGGTCAGAACTCTGTCAAACACAACCCTCTGGGTTCCATTCATCTGGTGGGAATCCATCGTGACAGCAATACCCTCAAAAGGCAAAGGACCTGTTGAGAAGCAAGTACAGATAGGCGTGAGCAAGCTTTGGACAAGAAGCCCTCAGCCTGCACAAGGAAGTGGAGAGACACTGTACATTCTCTGAGAAGACAGGACAGTTCCCCAGAAGTGCCCATTCCTCGCAGACCCAGGCCACTTGCACCCCTCGCATGCTTCAGGGGAACCAGAGCATCAGCTGGGGAAGCTGGGCTACAGCACGTGCTCAGGAGCCAGCAGAAACCTGGGGCTTCCTGGGAGAACATCAGGGAGCTGGGGAGAGTTGAGTGCATTGTGGATTGCAGCAGCAGAACAGGTCCAGCCTACCAGATTGAGGCTCTGGAGAAAAGAAACAGGTAAACACCTCCATCAACCCTTCTTTCAATCATGCATCTTATCCCAGAATTCTCTCCAGTGAATCTTTCTAGTTTCTTTAGCCTCAAAGAGAAGCAACGGGTATTAGTTGGTGATTTGGTCTTTTGATATTTGGCCTTTTTTTCCACCCCCTCTGATCTCTGAATGGTCAGGAACGCTGAGGCACCCAGGCCCTCAGAAGGATCTGCCCTCACATGTGCCACAGCAGAGAACCACTTGGGTCATTTTAAGCAAAGGCTTCAGGACAGAGCCCTGTAAGAGGCTGTGTGTCCATACATAAGAATAGAGGACCAGCAAGAACACAAGACTCTGCACTGCAATCTATATCATTCAGTCACGAACCATTTAGACTTCTGTTTTTCAGGGGAAGACTTGCCCAAGCTGAATCGTCTGTTTCCAGTTTCCATTTCCTGGCCCCTCCCTCCTTGTCCCCTTCAGAAAAATGTTGTTGGAAGTTGCGCTGGGGGAGTGGAACCAGGTTTGGTGTAGACACTCCTGCCACACTGAACAGGGATCTGCACGGCCACAGGCTTGTCACGTATTCAGGCTGCTCTCAGCGTCTCCAGCCACAGTGCTCTTTGAGTTCCCATCCCAGAGATGTACGCAGTGAGATTTTGCAAGATTACACATGCATCAAAGAAGGAGAAAAGAAACAGTGAGAAGACTTGCAGAGCCATTCAAGTCAGTCTGCATCTATGCTTGCATTCAAATGTTTGAGGATGGAAGAAAAGACAGCACTTAGTCTGACTAAGCCTGGCCGACTGCCTCCAAGGCCTTCTTCGAGCTCGTTTACTCACCCCTCTTCCTCTCTTCCACATCCAGAGTTTCCTGCTTTTTCTTCTCCTGATCCTCTCTCGGGAGCAAGGGAAAAAACAGACCAGGGCTGTCAGTACACAGAGCTATGCCTAACTTTCCTCTATGGTAGCATTTCACACCCTTCCTGCTTTGCCCACTTCTCTAGGTATTACTGTTCCTTGCACCATTCTCTACTTACATGTTAGTCCTAGTCAACTTGTCCAGTCTTACCTGTATTTCTCCTTCAGGTTTTCAGGAATAAGCTCATCTGGAGTCCAAAGATCCTGAAGGAACAAATAGAGGTGGTTCAGTACACAACAAAGTTCTCTCACAGTGGATCGTGTCCAACTGCCAGACCCTTGACCTGCTTCTCCACTGAATATCAGACCAACAGTTCTGGACCACTTCTCAGGACAGACAGATCGAACCAATGCATATGGTTACAGCAGCAATTTCAAATTAACTTCAGTCCTGGAGCAGCGGAAAGGCCTTAGAGATCCACCTTATAAGGACTTTGGGGTCCTTCTCATCAGCATCTGATCCTTCCTGGATCATGTCCTACTAAAGTGAATTCTGCAACTGTCTTGGTGAAATCAGGGCAGGAAGGTTAAGATGATACTGTTACTTACAGGGTCATTAAAGGTTTCTCCTAAATGCTCCACTGCATAGTAAATCAACTTCTTCTCCATCAAAGATCTCTGCACATAGTGTTGAATATTCTAAGGAAGAAAAGAGACTGTCAAACAACCACCCCACAAAAGACAACCCCATCCTTGTCCAGGGCAGAAACCTGCCCAAACACATTCCTGTGCACTATTAAAGCCCAGTTTTGTCCTGAAGGGACTGACTGTGACAGACCAAAAAAACTCAGGCTCCAGTTTCTTCAGTCCACGGCTTGGCACACATTTGCAGCGAAACACATTTTCTTTTTTGTATCCTGGACTGTGATACTATCCTATGGGACAGGAGAGGGCCAAAAAATACAGACCTGGAGTTGTAACTACCTGTCTGGCTGTGACAGCTGTGTCCTCCCCCAGTTCTGTGCGATACTGTTTCATTTTCTCCAGCATGGGCTCATCCGTGGGATAGAAGAGCAAGTAAGAAGCAGCACATTCAGCAGCTAGTGTCTGGTTCCCAACTTGGGCAGGGACAGAAGAGAACAAACACATATGTCTCTGAAAGACTTGACTTGAGCAGCAAATGTGTATAGGCCAGCAGCACCCAGTGTTCCAGTCAGGATCCGGCAGTTGGCCTTACACCAAGTACACATCAATCCCTGCCTAGGTGGGCCTCCACCCAACAACGGGCAGAGAATACAGAGAAAGAGCCTCATAAAGGACCCATCTTTAATACTTATTGGGAGATTGCTCAGAAAAGACAGAGAAAGAATAAGTATATATTTGAAGAGATGGTCCCAGCAAATAGTTGCAACAGACATGATGGGAGTCTGGAGACTTCTTTCAGATTTACAAGTTTTACCATTGGTCTGACAGAGCAGCTAAGAGAATTGGGTCAGTGTGGGAAGGAGCAGGAGTATGCAAGAGAAGGGCTAAGGAACATATGAAAGTGACAGTCACAGGATGACCTATGTCATGAAAAGCCTTCAGTTCAGTGAGAGCAGGCAGGGCTGGCTCAGAAGGAACACCACTGCTGAGATGAGATGCACATGTAGGCCCTAGATAGGAAGTTGGGCCCTGATCTGGAGCCATGTACTGAAAAGGAAGGTATAAAAACAGCAAATAGTTGGAGCAAGGACTTGAAAAAGAGCCCGTTGAAGGAGAGAAGTGGGAACAGCCCCACATTACAGAAGCTGCACAAGGCGAGCAAAGCAGACCACAAAAGACTTCTCCCGAGGCAGCCACAGGCTTGAACAAGAGAAGAGAGGTTTTGGTGAAAAGTTAGGAAGCAGACAGAAGTAGAGCTCTGATCAGTGTGCCACTTTTCCCCACGACATGCTGCCCTTCAGGACCAGAGACAATGGGCAAGTGTAGGGGTGTCACAGCATAACCTGCTGGTTGTGGCTCTGCTCACCTTGATTGTAGGCAAACTGCAGTAAATCAAGATGAGAGGGTATGAAATCTTCCGTGGCAGAAATCCGCCCTGGCTTTGTAGCAATTTCAAGGACACACTGCTGCCTGCACTTCAAAACCTGAATATAATGGGCTGCAAGAGAGAAGGGTGAAAGGCAGTAGCCCCCACTTCTTCCAGACAGGAGCACTGGGAGACAGGACATGTCCAGTGTGGGCAGCACAGCCTTTCTACCTCAACCCTCTGTGCTTCTAATACTACCTGCAATGGCTTCATACAGGCCAGGCTGCATCTCTTCCTCCTCGTCCTCATCCTCCCAAGGCCCTTCACACAGGGCACGACACTCTTCCACTGCTGACAGGGCCTCTGTGAGTGACTCCTCCAGCCTGACCACGGCCTGCAGGTACTCATCTGCATCATAGTGCTGCACACCAGCCTCATATGCTTCCTGTGAAGGACACATCCAAGTACCTTCATCAGTGTGGGTGACACCAAAGGATGCCTTGAGCCTTCTGAGTCGCTCAAAGGGTGGTGCTGACATACAGGGGCCTGCCTGCTCATGCACAGCCCACCACATGGTGACAGAAAATCTTACAGACTTAAGCCAAATTAACCGTGACCAAAAAATCTCCATGTCACATTTGCAGTGGTTTGTCTTCACCCTGCAAAGAAGGCTCAAGGGAGATCTCCTTGCAGACTTTCACACATCGAGAGGTCTGAGCAAGACTTTTGACCAAGGCCTGTAGTGACAGGACCAGGGGCAACAGTTTTAAACTGAAAGAGAGTTTCAGTTGGAGATAAAATAAGCTACTTGTTGGATCGGAGATAAACTACTTGTTATGAGGACTGTAGTGAGACACTGCAGCAGGCTGTCCAGAAAACCTGTGGATGCCTCATCCCTGGAATTGTTCAAGGGCAGGTTGGATTGGGTTTTGAGCAACTTGGTCTAGTGAAAGGTGACCCTGCCCATGCCAAGGGGCTTGGACTAGATGATCTTTAAAGGTCCCTTCCAGGCTAAATCCCCCTCCGATTCTATGCATGGGGGCCCTGTCTGAAGCCATGGCCTTTGTGTGGGAACAGATCAGGGTCCCAGACCAGTCCCTAAGATGGAATAAGAGCTGCTAATGCCTGGCTCTGCAATGAGCCCTCACCCAGTGCGGCGTGGCCTCCAGGTCCCGGAAGCTGTCTGACTTCACCCCTGACATACGCCGGTACTTCTCTATGTCCTCCCGCATCTGGAGGTGCTGGGGATTAGCGACGAAGAAGGTGTGAGCAGCGGACACGGCCTGATCCAGCTTCTTCAGCTGTGGACAAAAGGCAGGAGCACCTGTCACACTCCTGTGAGCCCCTGCTGTTCACACCCACCCCTCACCCCAGCTGCTCCCTTGGGATCAAAGGATCACAGAATGGGTCAGGTTGGAAGGGACCACAGTGGATCATTGGGCCCAACCTCCCTGCTTAAGTAGGGTTGTCCCACAGCATATGGAACAGGATTGTGCCCAGATGGTTCTGGAATATCTCCAGTGAGGGAGACTCCACAACCTCTCTGGGCAACCTGTTCTAGTGCTCGGTCATCCTGCAGAGTAAAGAAATTCTTCCTCATGTTCAGGTGGAACTTCCTGAGCATTAGTTTCTGCCTGTTGCCCCCACCGAGAAGAGCCTGACTCCATCCTCTTGACACCCCTGCTTTAGATATTTATACACATTGACAAGGTCCGCTCTCGGTTGCCTCTTCTCGAGGCTGAGAGCAAAGGCTTCACCCTTGCTCACCACCTCCTCAGCTGGCCGGCCCCTTGCCCTGGCTGCCAAGCAGCCCCCGGGGGTGGCGACTCCCACCCTCCTGGGCCGAGCCCACCCCTCGGGGCCGGTGCCCACCTTGAAGAAGGCCACTTGGAGGTAGTTGTAGGGCTCCCGGCGCTCGAAGTCGCGGCGCACGGCGCTGCTGGCGCGGTGGGCGGAGGGCGCGGGGTGCAGCCGCC
>WEIV01003878.1:239047-292813 GCA_013390005.1 Calyptomena viridis
GCCGCTCTTGGTCATGGCTCAGCCACAGCGGCTGCTGCCGGCCGGTCCCGGCGGCTCCTCCTCGCGTGCAGCCCTCCTGCCCCACGGGGCGAGACGGGCCGCCACCGGAATGCCACTTGCAGGACAAGAATGTGCCGAGCTCCCGTTCCTGGGCTATGAGGAGGCACCCAGGCCGCAATAAATGTGGCGAGGATGGGTGAGACGCAAGGAGCTGGTGCCCACAGAGGTCCCTTGCAAGGAGTGCTTGGAGGGCAGGGTGCCCAGGACACCGACTGCCCAGGGCGCCTGTTTGCAAAGCTGCTGTGGTGGCCTCTTCCATCACGGACCAGCACCGTGGTCCCACAAACAGGCAAAAAGGGAAAGAAAGAGAAGGAAATAGAGCGACAGTAGTGCTCAGAGAAATGGGTTACTCAGTCGTTCCAGAGGGGTAAATCTCCCCCCTCTGGCTGTGTCATCTCAGCGAGGGCAATCCTGGCTAGAACGTCTTCACAAGAAAACAGAGCTCTCGTTTTCCTGTTACCGTCTTGATACTGCAGTGAAGGCACCAACACCCTGCTTGTCTTCATTTCTTTTAGGACCTGATGTCTGCCAAAATCTTTACACTCCTTTTCTCCATCAGGATTGGGATAGGGGTCCATATTTCTGGACAGTTAGGGTGCAGCTGCATTAGCACTTCAGCTTGGATCTGGACAACATGAGCAATTTAGGTGGAAGGACCTGCAACATGTGCAGCAAATGTGGTCTGAAGACTATGAGAATTCAACTTTGCCTTGGGCTAGGGTTAGTCTGAAGTAGGTCCCCCGTCGTTTACAGCATGGCCACAAAGTCCTCCTCATCAGCTGTTTTCCTCTGCTGATCTGCTCCTGCTGCATCACCCTGTTTGCTAAAGAGGACCTACAGATCCAGAGACTGCTCAGTTTTATCACCCCTGTCAAAGGACAGGGCAGATTTCGTATATCATTCTCAGTGTTGGCTGAGGTGATCCCAAGTGCCTTGGATACCAAGGAATTTCATCTGAGGTTTGTATGATCAGCAGAGCGAGACTCCTGAGTAAGAAAGCTGGAGGTACTGCTGGTTCTCAGGCCCAGGGGCATCAGCAAAGGCAGTTCCAGAGGTGTAAAAGAGATTTGCATTGCAGTAGCCGTTGTGAGTGGGGCCTCTGGTAGAGACAGGGAATAGAATGAGGAACCACTAGAAGAGATCTGTCTTTGTATCAGGTAGGTGATGAGAGTTATTTTTGAGGAAGGTGGGTGGTGATGATGCTGCCGTACTCTGGCTATTCTTTGGCATGAGGGGCTCCCACAGAAGAACAGCCCCAAGGTGCTTCAGCTCAGCAGGCCAGTCCAGCAACAGCAGGAGCCAAAGATATGAGATGGGACAGTTATGGCCCTCCTCTGTCACTGCTTTTCAACCCATGTCACTTGCAGGAGGTTTATGCCTTGAAGTGAGAAGATCTGTATCCACAAATGTAAACATTTTGCAGCTCCAATTGTGTCATTTGTATGAATTGCTTAATACAATAAGTTCCACATTACCATCCTCTTCTGATTCAGAAGTTGAGTCGCCTTAGCATGAGTTGTTAGCCTGCCTGTGTGGGTGAATAAATCCTCTTGTTATCTCAGGGAAGCAGCAAACCAAGCTTCCAGCACTTTCTGCATTGTCTGCCTTGCCTTGGCTCTGCTCAGGTAGGGACATCCTGCAGCCCCGATCTTCATGGCTTGGGCTACACCTGACAGAGATTGGTGAGCAGAGCTGAATGGGGACAGGTCCTCCTATCTTGAGGAGGCTTCTTGTGTTTGCAAATGTGTCTGGGTTATTAGGTTGAATGAAAGCACAGGACTGAAGATTTAGTGTGAAGTGGAACAAACACTGGAAAGAAGAGCTTTTACCCTAGGGTTATCATGCTCCTGAGCCAGATGCTTGTCCATCCACCTATCTCATCTAAATGGATTTCAACAACTCCCTTTATTTGCCCAGGATTTCCAGACACCTTGTTTTAGTGGTTTTCATAAGAGGTGGGTTGCAACTGTGAAAGTGCTGCATATTGACAATGAACATGCAAAGGAGCACTGATGCTCAGATCTGGGAATCCTGAAGCCCCACAGTGAAGGGTTGCCTGTGTATCTAGGAAGTCTAGGGTAGAGAATGAGACACCCCCACCGACTCACCTCTTGGAAGGACTCACAGAGCTGGGAGTGATTTTTAATTCCTACAGAGTCAGGCTGAACTCCAACCAGTGATCTGCTGCCTGAAGTCTTGGTAGCTCACTAAAATAGTCTAAGGCATCCAGGCTTGAAGAAACACCACTGTTACAATGTCAGGGTATGAAATGTTTTCTGGAAAAGTTCATTGCATAAAGATCAGTTATTTCTGGACAGCAACTCTGCAGGTCCAGGGAAATGCTCTTCCCAGAGGTGCCTTGGATTCTTAAAGGAACAGAGCTCATTAACCAAGAAGCAAACAGCAGAATCCTAAAAGCAGAAGCATGAACAGACAGCCAAATGCACTTCACGGGGTTTTGATGGTTTGCAGCTCTTACTCAGGACTTTGATAGTGACCATGGGAGGTTTCACACATTTCTTACAGATCATGGATGCAATTAGACCCATCCTCAGATCCCCAACATGGCTTATACAGCCTCCTGTGAGGCTACACTGGCGTGCTTGCAAGCAGGTTTACTGGCATCCTTTCTGGGTCTCTGAGCAGGGTGTGGTTAACGGCTAACAAGAATCTGGCCAAGCAGATATGTTACCATTTTCCTTCAGTGACAGTGACTGCAGTGTAGATTTGTCATATCTAAACCTCAAGTTCTATTTCTAGCACTGTACGGAAAGATTTAGTGAGGCTTCTTGTATATTTCATCTGCAAAATGGGCAATTGATAATAGCTCACATCAGGGGACAGACAACTAACGCTGGTCATAAGCTACGCACAAATATTGAGGGCTTGCAATGTAAAATAGGATTTGAACATCTGGATGTCTGTTTACCACTGAATGTTTTTACTTACACAGCTGGACACCTAAGAGATTATTTTTTTTACCTCTGTCACATACATAAATATTTGTGTATGATATTTTCCTTGGGAAAAGGAATTACCAGAGTAGGCTTGTCAAATATATGATTGTTATGATGCTGCATGCCATTTTAAGGAAGTGTATATATCCCCCTGCTTCCCCCCACGCCCTACTCACCTGACATAATGCTTTGTGTGTTCTTCTCTACTGAATGTTACTGACCCCATTTTCATCCCTCCTGCTCTTGTGGCATCACTGATAGCCCAGTACAGTAATACCACTCTGTAAGGGATGTAAAAATGTCATTTCAGAATTTAATTATGCTACTTTCCCAAATTACTGAACACTTACTTGTTTGTTCTCATACACAGAAAAGATAATTAGGAGCTCCTGAATCATTAATCTGGAAACCTACAGAGTCTGGAAGGAGCTGAAATGATTTCTTTGCTTTAAATTTGTAACACTGAATTGCATTTTTCATTTTACCAGCTTTTTCTCTAGCTTGTCTAGCTATGTTGGAGGTTTCTCAAGAGCAGAACAATAGTTTCTGAATTCAAAAACAGACCGGGCTTTCAGGAGCGCCGCTGACACGCTGGATACATGTGGCTCCTGCCAGGGAAGCTCTCTGGCTGCCCTCATTGTTTCAGTTGATGTGCTGGCCTCTCCGGAGTCATGGTCCTTACACATCCAGCATCACTATTACTGCTGTTCACCTCCAGAATATCATCTCTATGCAGCACACAGACAAGCTCAGAGGCAGGACTTCCCAGCATTGGAGTCTGAAACAGGCACCTTGACATGAGCCAGCTGGTGCCAAAGCATCAAGGAGCTGGGGTTTCTCCTTTCTTCCCTTTTGATTCCTTGTCAGCAAGCCAGTCTCTGCCACCACCTCTGTTTCTAATTCTGCTGATCTTTAATTCTCCAAATCTGGAAGCACCTCTAAGACTTGGCCAAGCTGGCTAGAAAATGAACAGGAGGAAAGCCAAAGGCGTCTTCAAGGGGGATGCCAGGGAAGGATGCTGGCATGTGTAAAGCAAAGGCAGCCCACTGTAGTTCTGAGGTGTTGCTCAGAGGGGAGAGCACTAATGAACCCTGGGCTCCCTCCTAGTAAACACACAGTTGGGAATACTCTCAGAAAGAAACCAGTCCAGTGCTGAGCAGCTTGGAAAGGTCTGGTGCTCCATCTCTACCCTCACCTTTGAGAAGAGTGGCTAGAGGGTCCTCTTTCTCTGTAGCTGTGTTGGACTGATGAGCCATTCAAATAGATGCTGAGTACTGTTCTTCCCCTCCACCTCATGATAAAAAAAAAACTAGAAGAGGCTGAAGTGCACAGCTTTCTCCCTTCTAGACCTTGGGAACATGCAAAGAAACACACAGGGTCATTTGGCTCTGAAGGCTGAGGGATGCGAGTGCTTTGCTGCAGAGCCTGCGGGGAGCATGAGTCACATGGATTGCCTCGGCAGATCCGGGCTGACAGCATCCACCGAATCACTGCCTCACATTGCACTCAAAGGGCAGAAATAAACTGGGAAGCAGGAGGGGCTTGTGGAGGTAGTGCTGTGAGCCGAGGTTATTTCAGCCCATGTTTCTAGATCAGCAGAACTGGACAGGGCAGTATATCCTCAGCTGTGTCCAAGTCCCTCCCTCCACTGGAACAAGCAGGTCTGTGGGTCCTGACAGAGGACCGTGCATTGGAGGTGGGTCCAAAGGACTGAAGCATGTGCTTTTTCCCTTCTGCAGCCCAGAAGCATGGGAGACAGTAGCACCATGGTAGGGAAAACCAGCACTTCTCATTTTTTTCCAAACTTGTGCTTTCTGTCATGTTTCCACATCACTACGGAGAGTTCTTGTCATTTGTAAGTATTGTCATGTATGCCTTTCTGAGACCTGCAATCATGTCAGGGCTACTCCGATGAGCTGTCACCACATGATGAAATATGTCTGTCATTGTGTTTGCTGCTTTGCAAAGTTGTATATCACTGTGGTTTGCATCATGCAGAGGCATTATTTCATTGCATAGTGTAGATACATGCTTGTCACACCTAGCAAAGGGAGAAGTCCTCAATGCTTCCTGAAAAGGAGGACCAGGATACATGGAAGACAGCCTGTAAAGCCCTAGCCTGGGCAAGATGTAACTGCAGTCCACTCCAAGTGGGGACTCATCTACATTGACACATTTTGTGCAAGCTTGTTCTTATCTTGAATCAAGCTTGAATCTCTAGCTCTGTACTGCCTTGAAGCCCACACTGAAGCTTTCAGTGTTGCACTGAGATGGAAAGCAAACTCCATCTAGGACTCACTCTGTGAATGGCTTTTCTCTAAGTCAGGGCATTCTGTACATCTAGGGAATAAAGGAGTTTGTCATGTGAAAAGACACAGACAGGAGAGCTGCCAAAACAGGAGATTTATAAGGTTGGAGCCTACAGTGGTTTCTGCTTGCAGATGAGTTTCAAGCAGAGTAGGGCAGGGTCACAACTGTTGAGATTGGGAGACATACTGAGTAACTATGTAGAGTTGAGGAAGGCCTGCCATTCTTGTTACACGCCTCCAGATGGGAGAACTGGAATCTGTGCATCTGTGGATGCGGCTGTGCGCTTACAGGCATCCCAGTGGCACCATCACATCTGCTGTCATGCTAACCAGGCCACCTGGAAACAGATGAAGGGACCTTCTGCATCGATGGTGGTGGTGTGAGACTTTACAGGTGGGGCCTGGGTGTGAACTGGGATACAACCTTTGGTCACTCGTGGGGACTCCATGTGTCTCTTCCAGCCCTTGGAAGAGAGAACTGTGATTTCCTCCTGGCTTTGGCAGCTGGGGACAGCACTGTCAGGCAGCTCAGGCACCTCTGTGCTCTCTGAACCACCAGTGCCAGCATTCTCTGCTACCCTTGCTTTTCATCCTGGCCAGGCCAGGTTTGATGGACTCTGTGCTGGAGGCCAGGCAAGCCCTATTAGTTTAGTCTTTTCTTGTTAGGCTGATTCTTGTATTGAAAAAGTCAAAGCTTGTGTTTTCTGGCACAGAGTTGGTTGGTTCAGCTGCCAGAACCTCAGGTGAGCATCTGAAATGCTGGAGATGGCTGCAGTGCTGGAGGAGCTCCTGATGGATGCTCACCCAGTGTGATTTGTCCTACCAAAGTATCAGGTGGTACAGGATAATCCCTCTGCTGCAGACACCTGTGTGAATGAGAAAAGGAACTGGCTTGGGTACTGGAGCACTTATTTAAGGTGAAGGGTCTGAACTGCAGAAGTAGAGGTTAGTTTTTGTTGAGGGGACTATGCCAAGCAGTTTGTCATGACCATTATATCGATTGCTGCTGACACTGTGTTCATTTCCCTTATACAGCTCCTAAAATCCTGTCCTTAAGCCAGGATGATGCCTTGTTTAGCAGATTGATGTGCTGCAGCTGGCTCCTAAGGTATGCTGGCAGTTCAGGGACAGGGACAGGAGTAGGAGGAGCCACTGCATGCACCAGGACATGGTCTGAGGCTTTTTAACATAGTCTTGTGCTTTTTAACATAGCTTGTCCCATAGCACAAGCTATGGGAAGGAAAGTGGCATCGGCGTGGGCCTTCGTCACTCATGTTTGTGTGAGGATATGGTGGAGGAACAGGCATGACACCAGAGGTGGCCCACACCTGCTGTCACAGCTGCCTGGGGCTCCATCCCCACTCCAGGGCAGAGATGGGGTTGTGGGGGGGAAGATTTCCCCCGGGTTAACGGGTGTTGTCTCTGCCGTTGTTGCCACCTGCTTATTCTCTGTCAATAACAGTGTGGCAGCATGACTGCCACTGAAAAAAACCCTTCTCCAGCACTGGGCATCCCACGGTGGGGTCTTTGCCACGGGGAGCCCTTCCTGCAGCCCAGTGCCCCTCTGTGCCTCTCCCCAGACAAGCCCAGCACAGACGAGCAAATCTGGACCATGGCCAGTGACATCTGTAGGACCTCAAGGCCTTTTTGACCTGTCACTAGCAGACAGTAGAATAACTTCTATAAACACAAGACTTCTGTGTATATATTTTAACAACATTTCTTCTTTCAGGACGTTCTGTTATCTCTGCAACATGCTTTTAGTTCCATCCTAGGTTTCCTGGGCTTTTCACTCCCTCTTCTTATATCATTGAACTGAAAAAGGGTCATTTTGGTGAGAAGCATTTTCAGTGGCTTTCTCAGAAGCATCTGTTTTCTGCACTCTGTGGGATTACTCAGTCCAAGGCTGGTTTGTTCTCCTAGGAAATTACTTTCTCGCCCCTTTCCCAAATCTGCCTTCTAGATCAATATTCACCATTTCTTCAGGCTGTCTTCCAGAAGCTATTGGTATCCTGAACTGCCCTCCTGATAAAATTAGTTCGGAATTAACCCACTATTTGTGCTATTTTCATTTTCTTGTTGGTTAGTTGTGAGAGAGGTGAAAGGGATATGTGGGATAGTGTAGGGCTCAGACTGCCCAGGAAAGGCAAATAAGCATGGACAGGTTTCACAGAGAGCAGAGACCTCTGTGAAGGCTCGTGGCAACCAGGGAGGCAGGAGATAGTGAGAATCAACTTTCCACATCCTAGCAGGAAAGGGAGAAGTGGGAATTTGAACCAGACAAGACTGCCTCAGAAAAAATGTAGTCCAGTTTGCAAAAAATAACTCCCAACCCCAAAGTAATTTATTGTCACTCAGGCAGATAAAAGGAGCGCATAAAATTGGTTCCACAAGAAGGTCAAATTAAGTGCATGAACAAAACACAAGCATATTATATATCTGTGCATATATATCTCTTCTGTTCAGTGTCTCTCATTATACAACTGAGGATCAGTCATAACCCTTCAGGGTTTCTTGTCCTGTCCATTGGCTCCTAGCCAGACTATATCCCTCCAGGGCATTAGACTGGGGGGATGATGAAGGAATAAAGAATTACATTAAAACAGGAGAAAAAGAGATGGAATCACACAGCACTATGGGCTGCCAGGTGTTTAGGTACAGGCAGAGACTTCATCAGTCCTTCTGACTCCAGTGCTGCAATATTACTTTTTCCGCCGGCTGCAAGAGAAAAGTATTGTGTGAATACCACCCCCCACTTTTTTTGCATAGAGAATGACTGCCTGCCTCTGTAGCTGAGGATGCAGACAGATTACTTGGGCATCCACATGGCTGCAATTTAGGTTTCAGTTACACTGAGCTGCTTACTTGGCAAAGAGAGTTAAAGAACAACTATATCAGCACTTGTACTGCACAGATTTATCTAGTTTTTGATGTATCTATACTGGCTTTGACCTCTTTTTATGAGGATTTTATTTTAACCTTGATAAAAGGTAGGTGAAAACAAGGTGAATTCTTTGACACGTTATGCTCTTCACCACATGTACATCCCAGCTGTGATGTGGTATTTGCCAACAAACATTCTCCCAGAATTCTTGGTGACAGTGAAAAAAAATTAGGTGAAACTATTACAGTTTGCCAGTGTCACCAGTGAAAATTAAGCAGAAGTCCAGTTCTGTACCCATGCATTCACTGAATTTGTTCATGCAATCATTTACACTGTCCTTAGCTCTCCATTTTGAGTGACAGAATGGCCATCAGTGTTTCCAACAGCTGCTTCTGATGCCTGATACCATATAAGCTTAAAGACCTGGAAAAGAACAGCTTCTCTGCTGAGAAATCCTTGCTCCCATCAAAAGGGTCAGGATGTGATGGTGTATTTCACATCACCCAAAGCCTTTAGGAAAGGTTATAAATCACAGTGTTCTGTGATTCTTCTCTTTCGTTACTCCTGGGGGGCCATTGGCAATTTTCAGCAACTGCAGTCCACCACTGCACTAGCAGAGCTGGAGTTACATTATGGACATCATGGATTTTTAAAATTTGGGTTTCATCCTTGTGCTTGGTTCTGTGCCTTCCACCTCCCCAGCCTGGATATCCCACATTCACTGTGGAATGTATTAAAGGACTTTGAAGCAGCTGCTTGGATTTGACTAACATCTCTCATCACTAAGATAATTCACATGAGACCTCTCTGCTCAAAAGTTTCCCAGCACAGTGCTACCATGAGTTTGAGATATAACAGGAAATTCATTAAATATATCTCATAACTCTTAGGCAGGATTCCACACGACTAGGAGCTGAAAATGCTGAAAAGCAGCTGTATTGTTTCACCAAGGAGGCTCAAGCTTGATTTCTCTCCATTCAACCATCAAGCTCCTCAGTTTTGAAAACAGCCTTTGCCCATTCTGGGTGCCCTTATTGTCACTTACTGTTGACACTGACATGTCTTGTTTTCCAGCAAGTATTGCCTTGCTTGTGCCATCCTGTTTGCCCGTTGCTGCCAAGAGAGAAGGAATAAAGAATGATTGGTTATTTTTATGCTTCAAGTGCTTTCCTCTGAATTGGAAAAGTGCAGTCTGATATCTGCAGGCTGTCCATCTCTAACCATTTACTTTGAGTCTGAAGATCGACCCTTTATCTGTTCTGCCCCACAGACAGACAGGAAACCTGACTTCTCCTCTGGTTTAGAGAGACAGTAATCTCTGCCCTTTTCACAAGGACCAGGGCACTCACCCTTCTGCGTTGCCAGCTTATACCACTGATGATGCACAGGCACACAAGGGCAAACACCAATATACCGCCTCCAACAATTGCTCCAGTTACCACATAGCTAGTCCAAACAGTATCTTCCTCTGTGGAAAGAGAAAAGTATTTAGATGTGGAAACAAGGAGAATTTTAAGGCTGTAGTATTGAGGCAGGGACAGGATGCTAACTTCCATACCCACGTGGTAGTGAAGGCTGATCTTTCTGTCATTGCCTTCTATGAGGTGACAGCTCCACAGCCCTGCAGCACTGATGTTCACCTCCAACTTTGTTTCATACTGCTTCGAGTTCTTGATGTCCGTCTGAGTCCCATTCACACGTTCCCAGTGCAAGTGGGCATTGGGTGGGAGCAGACTAGAGACCTGGCAAATCAGGGTCATATTGGCCCCGCTGGAGAGTGGCCCAACAGGGTTAGCTGAGACTGTAAAGGCAAGAAAAGGACATGTGAGTGAGAGGATGGGAAGATGGGTCCACTCTGTTCTTGTGGCTTCCAGGTTTCTGCAGCTCCTCATCTCTTGACCTACTTCTTTTTCTCTCACCTTTCATCACCACCAGCTCTATCTTGCTCTGCACGTGTCTTCCTTTGTATGCCAGCTGGCACTGGTACTGCCCAGAATGGTTGAAATGGACTTTGGGGAGTTTCACTTCTATGGTACTTTCAGGTTTTCTTTCAGGTATCTCAAACAGAAAGTGGCTGCTTTTTTTGGTCTCATGCTGCTCTCCTTGTGCTGTGACGTTGAAATCAAGCAGATCATGAGCGTTTGCACTTTCCTGTTGTTTCCAATTCAGTTGTCCTGTGAAACCTTCTTTCCATTTTATCTTCTGGAAGTTGAGATGCCATGGCAAGATGACAGTGCTGTCAACAGTAGCATACTTTCTTTCCAAATCTGGATTCTGAAAACCTGAATTCCGAAGAGGTAAGGAATACAGAGGTAGGAAAAGCCATGGTTACACTTCCCCATGTCTACCCTTGATCTAGGGAGAGGCATGCTGTGCTAGTTGAAAGAGAACTCGGAGAAAAGCCAAAACACTCCCCAGGAAGCTCAAACAGTTAGTGTCTGAGAACAAGACAGTAGAAAGAGCCAAAGAGCACACTAGAGCTGAGAAGAACAGACCTATGTAGAGAAGGATCTTCTCAGCATGTCTGGAGAGGAAAATGGGTGCAAGTGTGGAGCTCAGGCAGTAGAATGATCCCCAAGCTGCAGTGTTGGAAGCCCTGGGAAATCAACCTGGAGCACCAGGGCTTGGGATGCTGGAGAGTAAAACTCAGCTCATGAGCTGGAGGGAGCACTGGTTCCCGAGCCTGTGCATGAGTTGCATTTTTGTTATCACATACCTAATACCTTCACAGCAAAGGAGATGTTCTGATTAATCAATGGAGAGTCTGAATGGACATGACACACCCAGGTTCCACTGTCTGTAGCCTCCATTTTCTTTAAATTCAGGATGTATTTTTGATGACCCTTGTTTTCTATTTCTGGTGTTACCATGTTATTGTTACTGTTAAACAATGTGATGCTGAGATCAGGTAGAGGATGGGGTGAATTGTGCATTAAAATCAGCTCAGGGACTTCATTTGGCAGAAAGTGCCCATCCAAAGAGATTGTCACTGTAAAAAGAAAAAAGCACAGCCAGTAAATCAACTCCTCTTCCTGCAAGAGAAGGAGAAGTGTCACAGCAAAGGGAATATGGAATCTTTACAACCTGGAGATGGAGGACAAATGAACTATGATGGCCCAGGCCAGAAGAAATGGCAGCAGGATAAAGAATCCCAGCAGAGATGTCTCCGTGAACTCTATGGCCCCCTCCCCATAAAAAACCCCTCTAATCACTCACATTTAAAGACATGTAGCGAAGTACGGACTTCGTGAGAGCCACATTTACAGGTGTAGATGCCAGCGTCTGAGAGCTCCAAGTTCCACATCCTCAGATGTTTATTTGTGCTCTTGACTTCAGATCGACCAATAATGGCAGCTGGTTCTTTTGAAAAAATAGGCTTGGTTAAGAGGGAAGAGGTTTCTCAGCCATATCTGGGAAAATTAATTCCCAGATGAATTAATTTCAGGTGATGAATTGGAAGCCTTACTTTTCCAATATTTATTATTATTTTCCATACGCCATATAATATTGTCATTGTATATCCAGGTCACAACTGTGTCACGAGATAAACCTGAGCCAGGAGGAATCCCTGTGCAAGGCAGGGTCACCTCCTGTCCTGCGATCCCAATCCGTTGTTCATTTTGCTGAGCCATACTGGAGATCAGACCTGAAAGTCAATACCCCCCCCCAAAAAGGCATACATTCACTTTCTGAAGGATGGCTCAGTGAACGGTTCCCATCCCTCCAGAAAGATGTAGCTATTTCTCCTCCTTTTTCCAGATACTGGGAAGATTATCCTCCGTTTCTGGATTTTTCACTTCTTTATCTCATCATTATCAATCAATCGATCAATCAATCAAACAAACAACATCTTTTATTTTCAGCTCCATAGTTTCCCTCCCTTCCACTCTGGGCTCTTTATCTGGTTAATGGCTATTCTCTTTCACATATATTCAGAAATAGAGAAAATACTGGTAGTTGTCTTGGACTGATGATAATTCACAATTTGGAAATGTCAACAGTTTTACTGAATCAACCTTTTTCCACTGGACAAGACTTAGTTATTCTACTGGTAGTAAAGGCAGGATAGCACATGTCAGCCCTCCTTCACATCGTATGTCAGCCCTCCTCTTCCCCAGTCAAGACTTGATAGAGCACTGACAAATTTGCTCACCCCTTTTTCTATTTTTTTTTTTTTTGCATACAGAAAGACTTGAAAACACAGCAAAATGAAGAGATAAAGGAAAAAAGAAATAAGACTGGACTAATGTCAGGTTCCTGTTCTTGAGGTGAGGGCTATGTGACAGTAAAAGAAATAAGATGTATAAGGTTGAAGAAACATTAGGAGTGGTTTCTTGGGAGAATCACTTCCTTTCCTTCACTGTAAAAAGGGTTTCTGCAGGAGACCATAAGAAGGAGATGGAGTTGCCAGAGGTAAGATTGGGAATAAAGGGGTTGTGGACTCCTGCCTCACTGCTGGTCAGCTCTCAGAGATACTTAACCTGCAGATCCTCCAGGTGACCTTAGTTCTAGAGAGCCATAGAAGTGTAAAATAAAAAGTTTACATGAGTTTAATATATGGTTTTCCACAAGTTACATTCCTCCAAGAGGTAACCTGCAATATTGCCAATACAGATTTTAGATAATTGCACATTGGACTACATAAGCTTATGATTTTGTCTTGAACTAATTAGAAATGTTATTAATAAGAATTGGTATCTTTTGCTTTTCATTTGATTCTAGAATGTGTAAGAGATTTCCAGCCTTTCCTTTGCAACCAGAGGAATCAAAGCTGAGTATATGAGAAATGCAGGCTTGGCCTTACTCACTGTGCTTCCTTTCCTGGAAAATGAGCACTAAAAAGTCCACCAAGCCTTGTAACATTAGCAGGCAAACTAAGCAAGCTTGCAGGATTACATTTCTAAGGGCAAATCTGTGGTGAGAAGCACACATTTTTGCCCAGACAGCTGGAGGCTGTGTGGAGGGCAGCGTTTTCCACTCTGTGCATGGTGCGTATCCCGGTTCTCTCAGGAACCCCACTCCTGCATCTCTACAGGACAGTCCCCCAAAGCTGGTGATGCACCCTGGTTTTGGCTGGCAGGTTCAGCAGATGGACTGGGAACAACCTGAGTCCCAAAGCTAAAGCATGTGAGGTATATTATATGTCAAACCAGGAGAAGCCTAGAAATACCCCAATTGTTGTGAGGCTAGTGAAAAGGCTGTAAGAACCGTGTGAGTTTGCTGAGCTGAGGACTCACCCACATGCAGAACCAAGAAGACAGCAAGCGTGCAGCTCACCACCGTGCTGCATGACTCCATCGTGGTGGGAATGCTGCTCCCGGACACGGAACTGCAGGGCTGGAAATGCTTTGTTGCCAAGAGATGTTATTCTGGAAGACCCAAACATTCTGTTAATAACAATTGATTTTCAGATCTCGGTAGATGGGACCTGTCCCCCCAAGTCATCTCCCACTGTCCTTCAGCACAGCAAATTGGAGGCTTGTTGGCAAAGTCACCAGAGCCCTGTGTTTCAGCAAAGAATCCATCTGCAGCATGCCCCTAGAGTTTGGTTATAAACATTTCATTTTACTCATCCCTAGGTTTCTGGCATTCATCAGGCTACAGCTGTTTATATTGCCAAGAGTTCTGTGCTTTTTTACTTCTCTATGGTGAGTTATCATCACTCTTGCAGAGATAAAAGCTAAACACATACAGGGCTGCATTAGCAGGAGCACAAGCCAGCTCTGCTGGAAGTAGAGTGAAGTAATTATTTCCCTCTATTTGACACACCTGAGGTCTCATCGAGGATACAGGATCCAGTTTAGGGCCCCTGGTACAAGGAGGATGCCAACAAACCGTAGAGTCCAACGCAGAGCTAGTGGGATTGTGAGGAGGTTGAAGCATATGTCATACAAGGAGAGACAGAAAGCTGGGTTTGGTAGGGAGAAGGGAGCCTGGGTGGGATCTAATTCTCAGTTTCCAATTATCTAAAGGATATCACATAGAAGAATGAACCACGTGCTTCTCAGATGTGCACAAGAAGGAACAGGAGAAAATAGCCATAGGTTGCAGCAGGGAAAAGTTGATTAATATAAGGAAAACTTTCTTTCCACTGAAGGTGGTTCAGCAATGGAATAGATGCAAAGAGATGCCAGGAAATCTCCACCCGCAGAGATGTTCAGAAGTTCCCTTGTCAAGGCCCTGAGCAACGTGTAGTTTTAGAGTCAACTCAGCTCTGAGCAGGAGATTGGACTGGAGACCTCCTGATATCCCTTGTCATCTAAATATTTCTGTGTGATTTTGTGAGTCTATGATTACAGCCATCTTTAGGCTGTTATTAATATTTTTCTTCAGTTCTTTTTTTTTTCTACTTATTTCTTACCTTAAAAATCTCAATAACTAGCAAGTCTGATGTTGGAAAGACCTGCTTCAATTCTTCAATGGACTATTCAACGAAAAGCATGGGGCAAAGGGAGGAATGAGGTCCAAAAGAATAAGTTGCATTGATGTAACAAAACTTTAACTGGGAGCTAATGATCATGTTAAGGTGAGTTATCAAATTAGATGCAGTATCTGACTGTAGTAGAGACCAAGTGCTGGTAACAGCTGTAGCTGGGTGGGCTGACAAGGTGAAGGGGATCATGGCTGCTGGTGCAAGGAGACTACTGAGCTCTCCATCCCTAAACCAAGGCATATATCAGAAAAAAGAAGCCAAGCAGGTTAACTGCTTCGGGGAATGAGCAAGCCCGTGAGGTGACCTCACTTCTCTGAAAGCAGGCACTCCCCATGCCAAGAGCATGACAGATTGAAGGCTGGAGTCATAATGGGATTGAACTCAAAAGAAATGCATGAATAATTTTATACAATATTTAAATGTATGATGTGCAGTATTAAGTATAATATATTCTATTAGAGGATAATTTAATACTGAAAGGAATTTAAATGATCAGAGCATGTGAAACTATCAAAGAGTGGATGAAAACATCAGCATTATATTTACATGGAGATCAGCTCAGCATCTGGACAGATGTACACACATGCGTGTATGAAAAATACTGGTGCAAGAGCAAGACAGCAGCCATAGGCGTCATCAGAAAAGAAATAGAGGCAAAGGCACAGTCAGAGGAGGTTTATGCCTTGTCTCATGCAGAGCGAAAAACCCATCCCAGCCCAAGGGAATATTTGTGTGAGCTGTTTTTTGCAAAAATAGTGAAACAAAGGAGCCAGCGCATATGATTGGAGATCACTCCTAACCAGATGCAGAAGCAGTGATGAAGCAGTTTGCTGGGCTAAGCTACAGAATAAAGAAAGGGGCACTAACAAGGCATCTCTGTGCATCTCACTCCAAAGGAACATCAGTAACTGGGAACTGGTGCAGAGCCCTGAGTAAGATCCATTCCTGAGATGACAGAAGGAATCTCATCCCCACTGTGAAAATTCACATTACTTTTTCCTCTGGGATGCACAGGAAAAGTCAGCCTCTACTCTAAAGTGATACCTACAAATTCACAGGGTCAGTGCTGGGTTTCAAATATTTTAAGTCATTAAACTTTATATAATGAACTAGAAGGTAATGGAACAGGTAAAAATTACTGAAATCACTAAGTCACACCCCAGTCATTTTGTTTTGACTGGAAATCTCTATTTTCTTGTCATATGGCTTCAGTTTGCTCTCTGCCTTCTCGCTGCCTTCTTATTGAGCAAAACCACACAACCAGAGCACCATGGGACTGGTGAACTGCTGACCTTGTGCATCTTGATAGATGCATCTCTGTTCTCCTGTTTCTTCTTGGGGTTTCACAACTTCTGCATTCCTGCTTCTTTCACACTAGTCTTTGTATTTCTGTGGCAGATCTCTACAGTGTGATGGTACCACCTACATGTTACAAGTCAGTGGGGAAAATGGGTTGCCTTCAGCTAGGATTTCTATTACACACTTTCCCTCTCTTCCTGTTTATTTCTACTTCTCATGCACGCCACTTCCTATTTGCCCCTTGTCTTTCTATCTCCTTCTGTATCCCTCCAGGCCAGATCACAGGCAATGCTACTCTGGAGTTTAGAGATCTTGGCGAGTGAGGCTCTGCTGTGTTAACCAAGCAAGCTGCTCTCATTAGCAGATGCCTGTAGCAGACCCACAGCCTCCTTACAGGCAGCCCAGCTGTATCTTGTGGTGGTACTCATAAATTAAGTGGTGTCACAGAATGTCCCCAGGCTCTGGAACATACTCATCAGTCCTGTTAAATTGCTGGTACATTTCCTGACACATTTTTGGCCCGGGACAACTCTCGCTCTCCCAAGCAACTCCTGGGTGCATTTAGGTGTTGGCGTGGGCCAGGGACCTCTCCCATTAGGTGGCTGGCATGTGGCCAGTTCATTTTGGAGGTTAAGTGAGTTTAATAGCCCAGACCATCTCATTCCAGCTGGCCTCTGTGCCAGAAACAGTCCAGGCATACTTGATTTATTAGCACATCTAGCGACAGAGGAGCAGGGCTCCCTCCCAAGTGAACATTGATTTCCATTTCATTTTAACTTCCCCCTCTTATTAAACTGGTTTAATTTCCTTCTTGACTTATTTTAATGATCCCTGCGTCTCTGAGGGATAGGAAAAGGAGAGCTGAGGTAGTGAGCCGTCTTGCTCGGGGAATGATGCCTGCAGGACCAAGCCAAGCCTGGAGAACATCTGCTTGGGAGCAGGGCTGGCAGCCCCTCGCTCCCTCAAGCAGTGAGCCCCAGTGGGTGATGGCTGCAGAGAGCTCTCCCTCAGGCTGGCACTGGCATGACATAGGAGGCAACTTATATTAAAAAAACCCTCCAACAAATAAAAAACTCAGCAACCTCTCCTGATGAAGAGAAGGCCATCTTCACTGGGTGTGTTCCTGTGCCTTTTTCATACAGTGTGGTTTTGTTTTCTTCTCTTGCTCTTGCTTGTGGCTGTGCTTTTGATCTAGCAGCAGCCAGCTCTGCCGGGGTTGGGGGGCCTCCCAGCCCTCCCTCCACACCAGGGCTCCACACCTCAGCTTCCGCTGTGGCATTTCCCTTTGCGGTGACTGCCGGGCGAGGGATGCAGCTGCCTCTTGTCCCTGTGCAACAGCTGGGCTTGGCTTTGGGGCTCTGGGTTAAAGGGATTCACTTCTCTTTTTCTCAGTTCAAATACCTAATGCAAAGCTGACCTGGCTCTTCTACTGAGTAGTAGTTTCTTTGAAATTACTTGTTAATGTTAATCATGCAAGCATCAGGCAGGGTAAGAGACAAAATGCAACAAAAATGGCCAGCAGAGAGCGAAGTGATGATAGTGGTGAAGGTCATTTCACAGTGCCTACTATCTCCCCAGACTGTCCAACCCTGTCTCCATTTCCCCCTGAGTCCTCTGGCTGCTGATCAGGGAGCAGCTGCCACCCTTCCATCAGAGCTGCTGCAAGAGGGAGGTGCTGGAGCAGGGTCTGTGGGATCACACAGGTGAAAGCAGCAGTTCCTCCTGAAGAGAAGGTCTCCCAGTCAGAAAAAGGCAGGGTGGCGAGGCCACTGTGTCAACACTAGCCAAGCTCTGCTAGGCATAAAGTCCCCCATAAAGTTCCATGTGCCTGGAACCGTGTGGAGACCATGAGAAGTGGCTCCATCTCCGCAGCCTGAGCTGCTCCCTACAGCCTCTAATCCCTCTGATGGACAAAGAGAAAGCCAAGACATTCCTTTGTAAAGCCACTCAAGGCTGTGACTAGCCAAGGCACTGTTTTGCCCTATGAAATCAGGCCCTCCATCATCCTTCCAAGCCATGTATGTGCTTGGGATGATGTTCAGGTATTATCCCTCCTTTGTTTTTCCCTGGTGAATACAGGGTCCTTGCATGAGGCTGTGGCAGATCAGGTGGACACTGTCCATGGGTTCTCAAAAACCATGAGTGGGAATGGGAGGGATTTAGTGCAGATGAGGCAAACTCTGCCTCACTGCAGGGAGCTTTGTCAGCCATGTTTGTAAAACACTGGAGAGGATAGAGGAAAAGTCAGGGAGACCTCGCTGCAGCCCTCCAGTACTTAGAGAAATCTTATTAAAATATGAAGAGTGATTTTTTACATGGACAGATAGTGATAGGACAAGTAGGAGCAGTTTTAAACTACAAGAGGGTAGGTTTAGAACAAATATTAAGAAGAAACTCTTTACTCAGCAGGCGGTGAGGCACTGGAACAGGTTGCCTGGAGAAGTTGTGGCTGCTCCATCCCTGGAAGCATTGAAGGCCAGGTTGGATGCAGCTTTGAGTGACCTAAAAACTGGAAGTTGTCCCTACCCGTGGCAGGGGGATGACTGGAACTTTGGAACTAGATGTTCTTTAAAGGTCCCTTCCAACCCAAACAATCCAGTGGTTCTATAATTCTATTGTGCACCAGGGACTGTTCAGTTTATGGTGGAGAACACTAAGTAGTAACCTGAACTCAACCTTAATGCACCACGTAGAGGAGTATCTGAGGTGGCTGATGAAGGTTAAGTAGGATATGCCACCTGAAAGTTGAAAAATTCAACTACAAATGAAACTCCTGTTTTCAACAGTGCAGCAGCCCATGGAAGGGGAAGGCAAGTCTCTTTTCTTTTGTCCTTAAATTGAAAGTATTCCTTTTTCTCCAAGAAATCCTGCTCGCTCAGCCCTGAGCTAATGGATCAGGCTGCATCAGCAGCCAGTGTCAGGCAGTGAGCCAGTCAGCCTGGATTAGCAGAGCAGACCCCTCCGGTCTCAGCACATACAGATGTAAGTAGACGTCCCTACTTAGCTAGAGACTGGCATCTTCTTATTTTTCCAGGCTTTTTTTAGAATAAATTTCTCCTTCCTGGAGGGCACATGGAGAAGGTGATAGCAAGTGGCAGCTGGTAGAGGGCTGCTCCCCAGTGCATTTCCAACCCTTGGGGATATACAGTCACCAGTGACAGGCTCTCATAAAGAACATATTTCCCTATACATGGGTTTAAAAGATCCATGAGATCCCCAGGCTCCAAGACAGACTGAGCTTTTTGAAGCTCCCTTTTTTTTTTTTTGTCCCTTTCAGGGAAAAATCCAGGGAGACAATTTTTGTTGAAAACTAAAGGCCTTACAGAATATGCAGAGCCAGAAGTATTATCAAGTCAAAGGCTTAAGCTGGTTTTGCAACAGACCTTTAAGAGGGACAAAACTAGTCCATCAGTGCCAGAACAGCAACTTGTGCGGAATGGTAAAGTTCGTAACATTAAAAACCCCCTGAAAACAGATTGGCCTCTTTTCTCGGCAAAAGAAAGAAAGTTTCCTTACCTCTCTTCTCTCTGCCTCTGTGTTTCTGTCTCCTTGTGCTTGTCACCTGCTGTAATTGATCTCACCCAGCTACAGCTGAAACAAAAGAGGAACGAAGTTAATGTTCAGCAAGCAGCTCAACAGATGTTGGCCTTGATGTCTCCTCCTCTCCAGCCGGAGTGTCAGCAAGGTCTTGCTGCCAGTCCAGGTTCTGCTGACATCCGCTGACTTCTCTAGGTAGATTGTGATTTTCCAAATGCATGTGATTTCAACTCTGGGCGTGAACAGAAATGGAGACCATAACGGAAAGTGATGTATGGCAATGATGGGGAGAATGAGTGTGCAAAACAGAGGGAGCCTATTGGCCATCTGGCAGCAGATGGGAGGCCGTGACGGGGCTGAAACTTAAAAACGAATGGTTGGAAGCTTGTTCTTCTCTAATGGCAAAGAAGGCTCACAAATTGACATGTTAGCTGAGTAGGTCCAGACCCAGCCCACACCTCTGATACTCTGTAAGACCAAGCTGAGCTCCATTTCCCAGCCTGTCTCGTGCATCACCACTAAGAGGAGGCACTTCTGAGGAGCTGACCCCAGGGGTTGTGCAGGGATAGTAACAGAGAAAGAGGGGATCTCCGACAGTATGTTGGGGGCACCTGTCTTGAGTATGTATTTGGGGTGAGATGGAAGGATATTTTCCTTGTAGCAGTGGTGGCTTTACCTTGGCTATCTGCCAGCAGCCCACTCAGCTGGTCTCTCACTTCCCCTCCTCAGGAAGGCAGGAGGAGAAGATATGAAAAAACCCTCCTGGGTCAGGATAAAGATAGGGAGATCTTTCACCAGCTGCTGTCATGGGCAAAACAGACTTGACTTGATGAAAGATTAGTTTAATTTGTGGCTAATTAAAAACAGAGTACAATAGTGATAAACAAAAACAAAACTAAAAAAACCTTCCCCCACCCCCCTTTTTTCCCCATGCTCCACTTCACACTTGCCTCTTCTGTCCCTTCTTCCTCCCCCAGAGTGTCACAGGTCATGGGAGTTATGGTCAGTTTATAGCACTTAATGTCTGCTGCACCTACCTATTCATGCTCCCCCCCTGCTCCACTGGTCCTTCAAGAAGTGCTCCAGTGCAGATCTTTCCCATGGACTGCAGCTCTTCATGTTCATCTTGATATTAGAAAGACATATCTTGACATTAGAAAGTCATTTTTTACAGTGAAAACAATAATTCACTGGAACAACCTCCTCGGGCATGTGGCAGAGTTGCCATCACTGGAGGCTTTCAAGGTGTGAGTGGGAAGGGTGCTAGATAACCTCATCCAGAAACCCTTTCCCATGAAAAGCTGACCAGATGATCTTTCAAGGTCCTCTCCAGTCTGAGACATTCTATGATTTGACAGTTCTAACTGCTCCAGTGTGGGTCCTCTCCATGAAGTACTGTCCTTTGGGAACAGATGGCTCCAGTGTGGGTCCTGTGTGGGCCACAGCTGCTGCCGGGAAACCTACTCCTGTGCAGACTCTCCAGGGGCTGCATGTGGATTTTTGCTCCAGTGTGGACCTCCATGGGCTGCAGGGAGATAACCAGCCTCACCAGGGTTTTCTCCACGGTCTGCAGGGGAATCTCTGCTCCTGTGCCTAGAGCACCTCCTCCTCCTCCTTCTCCACTGACCTTGGTGTCTGCAGGGCTGTTAGTCCCACATATTCTCCTTCCTGCATCTCGCAGCTGCTGTGCACTGGCTTTTACCCTTTCTTAAATACACAGAGGTGCCACCAGCATCACTGATGAACTCAGCCTTGGGCTGTGGTAGGTCTGTTTTGGGGCTGTCTGGACATGGCACTGACTGACATGGAGCCACCTCCTGCTCATGTCTCACAGAAGCGACCCATGCAGCCCCTCCACTACCAAAGCCTTGCCCTGAAAACCCAATACAAGGTTACTCTTAGGTAACCCGTACTGCTACTGAATCTCAGCTGTTTCCCTTCTCTGTAGGGTGGAGGAGGGGGCTTTTGTGGTTTTCCACCCACATTTGGTCTCTCTCTCTGAATCCCAGCCTCAGCCAAAACGGCGGAAACCCACTGAGCCCCAGACATGGCTGAGATTTCATCTCTGTGCCACCCACTCTTCTCCTCCTGGCAGGGACTTGCTCCTTTGACTGGAGGATGGGAGTGTGAGATGCAGCCAGGCTTTGGGAGGAGCAGGGACAGACAGCCACAGCACCGAGGTTCACAATGTGCCACTAGGTATGAGAGACAGCAGTGATCAGGCCTTGAGCAAGAAGGCTGGTCCATTGGCTGGGACTTCAGAGAAAGATGATGTCCCATCTCAGAGAAAGAGACACCTGAATAATACAGGAGCTTCCGAATGTGGGATACAGGCATGGGATGGCATGGGATAGGCATTAATTTTGCCAGCATTCAGAGCCTGTAAAAATCTTGTTCTGAGACACAGCTCTCCTGTGAGAACCTGACATATCACATTAGCATCTTCAAAACTCTCTTATGTGTGTCAAACAGAAATGTTCTTTCTGGTCTCCAGATGCCAGAGAGGGGCTGTCCTGGGAAAAAAAAAAGAATTGAGAAAACTCAGGCTGGGATTGTAAAGCCTTGGCATCTCAGTGCTTGGGGCTCTGGGGCATTGAGCTGATGGTTCAGTTTGCATAGATACTGGCTTGCATTTTGTCTCCCCAGCATGCTGTAATGCAGAAACACTGTGTTGTTTTTAAACAGTTGGTTTATGTCACTGCAAATATCTTCCAGAAATAGCATTCCCTGAAGGGGTAAAGCTTGCAAAATGCACTTGAACTTGCTGCAGAGCTACAAGGAGAAGGAGGGCTGTGGGTCTAAGGTTACAAAGCTGCAGGCTTGGCCCCACATGGACCCATTCTCACTCCAGGGAGGGGATTCATCTCTTTGGAGCTGTTACAGCTGTGTGGTAAACAGGTACCTCTGGGACCAAGGGTCACACTGTGTGGTGACGTGTTGTATCACTTTCATCCAAGCATCTCAAAGCACTTTGCAAGCATTAATTAAACATCAGAATCCAGAAGGGATGAATAATATTAGCCATCCAGTCTCTCTTCTGAATGTAATATTCCTCATAAATATTTAACCGTTTTTTGAGTTCCGTGTGAGTCTGCTTCTCACCTCGCTGGGACAGTTGCTGTAGTGCACCCTTGGGGAAAGTGGGGCTTATCCAGCATCACACACTGACCCTGTGGCACAGCAAGAAGAGCCTGAGCACTACACACTGCTCCCTCTCCCAACAAGTTTGTGGCTGTCATGTTTCCCTGCTTTATTCCCCACAGAGACAATCTGCGCTGTCTCTCTTTGCTCTAATCCCATCACCAGCATTATTTTTGCAAGCTAGAGCTGGGGATTAGCAGATCCTCTCAGTGGAGAGAAGACTCCCAGGCAATGCTGAGCGAAGGTGACAGTGTGCAGGGACACAAAGCCTCTTTGAGGAAATGAGAAAAGGATCTCAGAAATCAGATGTTGAGAGGGACCCTTTACTGGATCTACTGGAAAGCCAATATATCTCCAGAGACAGCCTCCTTAAAACCAAGTTCTCTGCACATCAGTGAGGACTCTGAGTGTGCCTGTGAACTCTGATGGGTGAAGGATACCAAGATGTGTTGGAAAATTAGTGATTGCTCAGTGGTATTGGAGAGAAGGAAGGACAAATGTTGAAAACAGCATAAAACTCATGTCTTCAGACACCTGCAGCTTCAAAGTCCAGGAGCCTTCTCTTTGCAGCAGAATAGCTGACACCTGGTGAGCTTGTTGAGGGGCATTTCTGACACTTGATGTGGGGGCTAGAAACAACCAGCTGCCTGGTGAGGGGGCCTGGTGATTTGCCTCAGCACAGCTATGTTCCTTGGAAAGGAGGAAAGTTGTGCAGAGATACTCTCTGCAGAAGCCTGATTGGGAAGAAAGGACAATCTAAGCAGGTATCACGAAGGTTCATTTACTGATCACAGTGGAAAATCAGGAAACCTATGGAGACATTCTTCATGAGCAAAGGGTCCTCTGTAGGCAGGAGGTGTGAAGTCTGATGGAGCAAGACTGTCTGGGTGTGCTGGAAAGTCTGGGTGTGCTGGAAGCTCAGGGGGCACTGGAGAGAGGGATGGTCCAGAAATCACCACCTGCAAAAGTGTGTCACCAAAAGTGACAGGGGCTAAAGCAAGCCTAAACAAAACCAATCTGATGTGAAGAATGTGTCAGAAATGCAACAGGAAGGAGAGAGGTGGGTGTGAGAATTTTTAAGGACCTGTATGGGATGGATATTTTACTGCGTCACTATTAATGACTTTACCAGAAATAAGGAGGAGGAGTTCGTGGCAATATTTGTTTTGATGCCCATTTGGAGGTGTTTCATCAGCACAGAGGGTCTGGAATGTTGCTCTGGAAGCAGCTTGAGGCTCAGAGCGTTAAAGCAGGATGCAACCCAATAGCACACACCGTAAGGTTGCAGTAATTGTGGGAATTTTTCTTTTTAGCTTCCTTCTGAAAGCAAAGGGAGATAAGGGCCGGGGAATGCCAAGCGGTCCCTGGGGAGCTGAGTCACGGAGTGCACAACCCAACAGGAAACAAGGATGGATGTACCCGATAGGAAGGCGCGGGTGGGCGGGAAAATCCCGGAGCAGGAGGACACTAGATGGCGGCATTGACTCGGGACAAGGAGAGGAGCCCGGTCCCAGGAGGGAGTGAAGGAGCAGCAGCTGCAGCCTCCGGCCCCTGCCGTGCCCTCGCCCTCGAGCACAGGTGCCCCCTCAGAACGCTGCGGGAGTGAGATTTCATACAACCATAGAATGGTTTGAGTGTGGAGGAGCCTTAAAGATCATCTTATTCCAACCCTTTTGCCATGGGCAGGGACACCTTCCACTAGACCAGGTTGCTCAAAGTCCAACCTGCCCTTGAACATTTCCAAGGATGGAGCATTCGCAGCTCCTCTGGGCAACCTGTTCCAGTGCCTCACCACCCTCACAGTAAAGAGTTTCTTCCTCATATCTAATTTAGCATTTTGAAGGGTTGGGGAATGCTGAAACAGAGGGTCCTATCTGAGCCCCTGACAGCTCCTAAAGCTTGTTAGGGAGTTTGCTGATGCCTTCTCCTTGGTCCAAAACCTGAGTCATTTTCCATGCAGAAGGGTGGATGCTGACCTGGTGACAAGAGAGGAAGACACACAGGAAGACACAGTGCTTGTAAAAGAAGAGGAACATGAGAAACCTGAATGAGAATTAATATATCCTTCCAAAAGCTGCCCTTGTGTGTCACCACCTGCTAGTGGCCCTAGGCACCTATGTCCTCTTTCCATAAGACCCTCTGAAACCCATCTGTTCAGGTGGGAGTGACTTCCCTTTCAGAGTAGACCATACAACAGCTTTTGGAGTGAGTTACAGTGTACTGGCAGGCCAGCAAGATGGAAACCATGGAGAGAAGCTCTTGAGCATGATGGAATCCACAGCTATGAAGAGAATGTCCCAGATGCTTTAGATCTCAAAGGTCTAGATTTAGTCGCGCAAGATGCAGTACCTATATTATGTAAGGAGCTTGGTTTGAGGGAACTTCTGGAAGGCAAAATGAAGAGCTCTAGATATTCTGGTTTTATTCATCAAAGTGTTGAGGAAATATAAACAAGGTAGTTAAGTCATGAGGGTTTTTACAGGATTGGTGCTGATATTTTTTCCATATATTTGCTAAGCAAGTGTAAAACTCAGTGTGCCTTAGTATCTTACATAATTCAAGATCTTGCTTTAACTTTTTATTGTTTCTAGAAGGTTGTGAAGAATGTACCAAACCACAGTAGATGTGTTCTTTATAGTTGCTCCTTTGTCATATTATGCTATTCACTGGCACTTACTTAGCCTCCCAGTGTAAATCCCTCAGAAGTCTTGGATGCAGAACATCTGGACCTAGTTACGATATTTTTTCTGATGGTGCTGATCTTTCTTACCAAAAAAAGATTAATTTGGTATTAAAGGTTGTCTTCCTACTCCTTTTGGAGGGGTCATATGCAGAGGAATTTGCATGCATAACACTTTCTTTGCATTCCTTAAGCCCTGCTCTCTGCCAAAAGGGAATCCACTGGATTTCCTGTGGGGTTTTTTAAGTTTTCAGCCTCTGTACATTGGGTTTGCCAGTCAAGGTTTAGGTGGCAGGAGAGCTACAGGGTTGGGTTCCGTGAGAATCTGCTAGAAGCTTCCCCCATGTCTGACAGAGCCAGTGCCAGCCGGCTCCAAGATGGACCTGCTGCTGGCCAGGGCCAAGCCCAAATGCAAGGCTGGTAGCAACTCTGGGATAACATGTTTAAGTGGGGTGGAAAAAAAATGAACAGCTACAGCCAGAGAGAGAAGTGAGAATATGTGAGAGAAACAGCCCTGCAGACTCCAAGGTCAGTGCAGAAGGAGGGGGAGGAGGTGCTCCAGGCATCGGAGCAGAGATTCCCTTGCAGCCCACGGGGAAGACCCTGGTGACACAGACTGTCCCCCTGCAGCCTGCGGAGGTCCATGGTGGAGCAGAGATCCACCTGCAGCTGGCGGAGGACCCCACAATGGAGCAGGTGAATGTCTGAAGGAGGCTGGGACCCTGTGGGAAGCTCATGCTGGAGCAGGCTCCTGGCAGACCTGTGGAGACAGGAGCCCACACTGCAGCGGCTTTGCTGATGGAAGTGGTGACCCCATGGGGGACACACACTGGAGAGGCCCGTTCTTGAAGGACTGCACCCCTTGAAGGACTGTGGAAAAGGACCCACACTGGAGCAGTTAATGAAGAACTGCAGCCTGTGGAATGGACTTACATTGAAGAAGTTTGTGGAGAACTGTCTCCTGTGGGAGGGACCTCATGTTGAAGCAGGTGAAGAGTGTGAGGAGTCCTTCCCCTGAGGAGGAAGGAGCAGCAGAGACAATGCGATGAACTGACAACTCCCATTCCTTGTCCCCCTGCACTGCTGGAAGGGAGGAGGTAGAGCCCTGGCCATCACGACAGACACAGTGAACAGCTGGGTACATGCTCAGTGTTGTTCAATAGGGAACTTCTGTCAGAGGAGCAGACAAAACATTGGGAGCCATGAAGGGCTGGATTGAAGTAATGCAGAGAAAGCACTGTGTCTCCATGTAAACCAGCACTGCTCCCCTGCCAGGCTGCTGCCTCCTCTTTCAGAGCAAAAAACATGAGGAGAATTGACCATGCATAGAGATGGGCCTGTGCAAACTGTGAGGGAGAAAGTCCTAAAATCTGGGATTTGTACCTGAAAGGCAATGAGTCAGGAGGGGATGTGGAAATAACAAAAAAAAGGGATTGATAAAAGGTGGTAAAATAATGACCATCTAAGATATGATAGATTTGGGAGTTCCTCTTTTTCCAGCCTTTGTGACAGGAGAAAAGAAAACAGATCATGAAAGCAGAAAGCTTTGAATTCAAAACTGATAGAGGGAGCATTTTCACACAGTGAATAAGCAGACCTGAGGACTGATTGCCAGAGGAACTCAGAGAGTACAAGGAAACAGGGAGGTTTAAAGAAAATGAGGCACACATCTGAGCAATGAGAACATCCAAGCTGGTAATAGGCAATGCTAAAAGTATTGCCCACAGGAGGAGAGAGCATCCCGTTGTGTATGAGAAGAGAGAGCAAACCACTGTCAGGCACTGAGAGAATATGATGTCCTGATGAATATCACATTGCTCCTTAGCCCCACTCATCATGAGAAAGGGCTCATCTACCTTTTCTCTATTTCCAAAACCTCTGGCAGAGAGAGGGGATCAAGCTATCACTCCCACGTGAAAAAAAATTGCAGCATTATCAGTTGCCTAGGAAGGTGCTGGTACTAGACTGGACTGTTCTGCCTTGTGTTGGTTCTGCTTCAGTGTCTGCCTAAAATTGCATGGGGTGGTTGAAGCAGACAAATCTACCTCACAGCTCTGCTGCATTTCTCTAGGACTCAGTGGAGAAATGGGTGTCATTTTCAGTAAAGTACTTGGCTAGCTGCTTAGTTAAAGAGCTGTGGAGTCCAGACATGCTCTCTAAAGCGGGCTAGTTGTGAAGTTTTGGGTGCTTTCCACTACATGCAGATCCCAGACTGCATTCACCACATGTGTGCCTGAACCTTTTGGGGAGGGAAGGTAAGCACCACACAGTAAGAAGATCTCTTCATGTGCCTGCTGAAATAATGAAAAGCTGGCCTGGCTGTGATGACCTCTACACAAACCAAGAAAATCTTTCATCCTAAACATTGAGAGCTTAATTTTTGTTCCACCGCCCCCTTGAGCAGCCGCAGCCCGGTGACCCATGTGGGAGAAATCACTTGTGTGACTCTCATTACTAATGAGTCTTTCTTCTGGGGTGGCATGTAATGGCTGTTCAAGAGCAATACCACAGTCCTCCATAGCTGTTCAGGGAGGAGGTGAAGAGCATTTTCTGACTGCATGAAAACTAAACACACTGAAGGTCTTGAGAGATGGGACCTGGCAGTCTCACACTTACATTGCTAAGTACTTACATTGCTAGCAGGAGGAGACTAACAGAGAGCCCCAACATCAGTTGTAGATCTTTCAGGAAAACGAGAGGATTAAAGGAATAAATGAATGAATGAACAAGGACAGTCAGACATGAGAAAAAAAAAAAGAGAAAACCTCTGAAACACAGCAAAAAGGAGAGACTAAACCTGCAATTCTTTCTTCTCTAGTAGCATTTAATTTCCCCTTCCCCACTGTGAAAATGTCAGAAATGAACAGGCAACTTCAGTAAAACAGAACTGAAAGAGAAAGAGAAGGCAGCAAAGGCCTTAGAAATGGCTTCACACAGACAGAGGTACACCCAGCACCATCAAATAGGCGTGATCCTCTACAAGTACACACAGGGGCTGGGGTTTTTTTTTGTCACACAGATTTATTTTAAGTTCTAAAATGAGTTTCTAATAAGTTAAAATGCTCAAAATGTGCAACAGGGCAGTGAGCAGGGCAGTGTGGGCAGAAGGAGAAGAAAGTGAGCAGTGGGGAGAAAACACCATGAGGCTGCAGGGGAGATGGATTCCAGTCATCTCCTGCATTCTGGTGTTCCACCAGAGAAAGGCTGTGAGAGAGGTCATGAAGGAGGGGCAAAGCGGGGGCAGAGATGTGGCACTGAAGCAGGTGATAGCTACTGGATCAAATAGTTCCAAAGCATCTGTGCTGCCAGGCACCTTACTGCAGAGGTGAGCCTTGCCTTGCCCTGGCAGGCAACTTCCACCCCTCTGCAGATAGAGCTCCCTAGGCCTCCTGCATTGTTTGTGCCATCCCTAGACCCGCCTGGGAGGGCTGCATGGTGCCCATCTCTCTGCAGCGTGGCACAGAGGGTTTCATTCTGCCGTGCAAACTAGCCCGTGCCCCTGCTCCTGTCAGCACTCAGTTTGCTGGATCTTCCCTTTCTGGTTTTCCTCCATTGACTTCTGTGGCACAGTGATTGCAAACATCCCTTCCAGTGCTGGGAAGGCAGGAGTCCGTGCCTGAAAGGGAAGAAAGAGACAACATCAGGCATGGTGGGGAGATTGAATGACACAAGACTGGGCTTCTCCTTGCCATTAAAGACGTGGTCCTACTGCTTGCAGACATAAGGCTTCCATTCCCTTGTGGAGCCACTTTGAGACATGCAGTTTCTTCTGGGGAATGATGTCTCAACACAATCCTCTGTGGTGTCATGGGTATAAGGAATAACAAAAACAGGGCACGGTTAAGGGAGAACAAAGTATGATCTGGGCAATGGTCAGGCCACTGTCAGGTGTGATGGTATGCCGGATTTTACAACATCTTTTTGGAGAGAAGTAGTAAAGGCATGAAGGCTTATGCAAAATGAGCTAAGAACAAATTGAAGACAGAACCACTTTCACAAGTGACTTTCTAGACAATGGAAAAGAGGTAGACCTCAAGCCTTTTGATAGTGGTAAAGTGTAGGGTGACACAATCAGTACAGCAAGAAGGATGGGATTAGTTAGAGAATGGCATGGTAGGTGTAATCTCAGCTAAAACAAAGGGACTGGGATTTTGCTGGCAGGTTTCTGTCAGGCTGTAAGGAAATGATAAGCATAAGTCTTCAAAGATCAGTCATTATTGGCACAGAGAGTATGAAAGTGCTAATGAGTTAGGTAGCTGATAAAGTTGAGGAGCTTCGTTTGGAAGAAAGAGGATGAAAATGTCACACAAGACCCAGATATTCTAGAACAAAGCACTAAACTGAATGACAGGATGAATGAAATGCAAAAGTACCAATTGTACATTGATAGGCTCAGGGGATCAGAGCAGGAATTCCTAGTGTGTGGGCAACAGCCCATCAAGCACTCAGGATACACCACGTTGAGCATCCAGTGTTCAACCAATGCAAGAAGAGCAGATGTAATCTCAGAGGGTGCCAGCAGAGAGAGGGAGAGAACTAGAGAAGAGCTGATAATCTTTGCTCGAGGCACCTCATCTACAGTCTGACAGAGGATGAACCCACCAGGGAGTCTGTGCAGAGAAGGGCATGAATCACAGAATCGCAGGATGGTTGGTGTTGGAAGGGGCCGCTGGAGATGATCCAGTCCAACTCCCCTGCTAAAGCAGGGCCACACAGAGCTGTTTGAGGACCACCTGTGGATGGAGGACCTCTGCTGCAACACAGGAGCCTTGCTTACTCAGCAAAGCACAGCCATGAGGGAATATGCAAATGTTTTGGAGTGGTAAATATCCTGGCTGGATGAGAGTTTAACTAACAGCTGAACACAGAGGTATCCTATCTCTTGCTAGCAGAGGCTCTACAGTTATACTACCAAGGGATTTCTCTCCAAGGTTTTATTCCAGAAAAGTTGGTTGTGATCATCTTGTCCTGAACTTGCACAGTCTAGAGGGTCACCCAGAAACTGTAGATTATCCTTTACCATCAGTGATGATTAAGGATGGTTGACAAAGAACCTGTCACAAGCTTTTCTAGCACTACCCACAGTGGTTTTAAAAAAGTTTTTAAAATTCCCACCTTGCTTTTGTTTCAATGCTGTCTGTCTTCAGTCTCCAGCCACAGGGGACTTGCTAAGGCTTTTCATCAGTGCTAACACATCCCTCATCTTCAGCTCAAGGCAGTTTCAAGGCTCCCAGCTCTTTCACCAGGGCAAGCTCTGCTGAACTTAGATCACTCTGACACCCCAGCCCCTTCTGCACTAGAAGGGGATTTTCATTGTGATCCCTTCACAAGATGATAAGTAGAAGGCAACTACATCACAGCTACACTTGAAAGATGTCCCTTGTCAGCAAAAGGAAACCTTGAAGGATGAATTTGCCATGTAATTAATTTGCTGAGCAACAGTATGAAAACTGCAAAGAAATGGTCTGACTTGTTTGCACAGGGTTTCTTTATGGTGACATGCTTGGGAAGGATTAGTCCTGGCCTGGTCCTTTGGATCGTAAAGGCAAGGTAGAGTTTTTAGAGGACAGGATACTGGAACAAGCTGAGCAAACAAAGGGCAGTAAATTGCCAGAAGCAGGCAGCTGAGGTATGAGGGCTGAGCCAGAAACAGTCCTGCATCAAGATCAGCATCTGGACACCAGCAGGAGTTTATATAGAACAAGAGACTGCTACATTAAAGCATCTAGATAAGGAGCAAGAGAGGACGTCTAAAAAGCTTGGAAATTAACCCCCCTCTATTAGAGTATGGCTTATCTCTTGGAGAATAAACACGAAGCTTTTCAAGGCTGGGCTATGATTGTCTCTTAGGAGGTCTCATCCCTCCTCTGAGGTGTCTAACCTGCCCCCAGATGAATTCCATGGTTAGCCAGACCTGCCAATGCCCAGGGGACAGCTTTACTATGTGTCCATGACCCCCTCAGCAGGCTGCACAACCCCTTTCTTGCTCTGGCTTCTGTGTCCCTAGGACCTTTCACTGCTGTCTGTGGAATACTCAAGGGAAGATCAAATAAGGGTGGATGTACAAGAAAAATTAGAGAAATGGGGTGATGGACACTTACCCTTTTTTGTAGGGCCAGAGCCAGGACGCAAATGGCAAGCAGGAGGAAGAGAGTGACTGTGAGCCCAAAAGTAGCCTGCCCACTGAAGATAGCAGGAGGGCTGGAGAGCTGGGCACCTGTGAGGGGGAACCACAGTTAGGAAGGAAGAAAGGAAGGAAGGGAAGATCGATTTTGCACTGAGGCAAGGCTGGGACTGCACGAAAACAGGTGAAATGGGAAAGAGTGCAGGAAACTGGAAGGAGCAACATGAGGGCCTGGTGAGAACTAAGACAGGATGGCAAGAAGATGGGTGCCAAGTGGTTCAAGGGCAGAAGGACAGGGTGAGACTGAGAGAGGAAAGGGCACCAGGGAACTGAGTGAGAAGAGGTTGGTTACAGATCCATGAGGGACAGTACCTGTGATCTGCAGCCCGTATTCCACTGCTCCCAGTCGGCCTTCTGGGCCATATACACTGCATTCCCATGTGCCTATATCCTTTTGTGACACTTCAGGTATTTCCAAGGTAGGTCCCATATGGGCACTGCGGCCCTCCAGGTTATGGGGGGTGGCCATAGCCAGCTTGCTGTTAGTGGGGGCTGAGCCAAGGTGCTTCCACTGGAAACGTTCATATCCCTGGGAGTGTGTGAGGCTGCAAATGAGCAGTAAATGACTTCCCTCAGAAACTGGTCCTTGGATGCTTGGAGTCACTGCAGCAAAGGAAAACAAAACTACCCTCAGGAAAGACTACAGATGAGTCCGCATCTCATCCACATTTCTTCTATTACATCCCTTCTTTATTACTTCCTCTAATTTATTTTCTTTGTCTTCCTCAGTTTTAAGAGGAATAATCAAGTCACCCAGGAAAACCCCTGAGTCCTCAGAGTCCAGTGCAGTGCAATGCCCTGAACAGAGACCTTATTTCCTGCCCCAGGGTGGGAACCCATGATCAGGGGCTACCCACACTCAGTGGACTGACATGCAGGGAGGTTTATCTGCAAGCAGTGGGGGACCCCAGAGGGGTGATGCTCCTCCCTGTCTCTCCTCTCACCTGTAACCACTGCTAAGGTCACATTCCTGCTGATTGTCTTGCGGCCCACAGTAACAGCACAGCGGTATTGTCCTGCATGACCTGGCCCCACCACGGGGAGATGCAGGGGGAAGCTTCTGCTGCTCAAATTCTGTGAGATGTCCCAGTTTTGCAAGTGTCCTCCTGCAAGGTGGCTCCAGTGGGCTGTCACCACATTCATCCCAAATGCACTGGGAAGGTAGCTCAGGCTGCAGGGTAGATGGGCTGCAGAGCCAGCTGCAGCATAGACCACAGGGTTGGTTGGACCATCAAAACCTGAGCCAGAGAAAGAGGACAGTGTGGGGTGGTGTCTGGAAAGAGTTCCATAGGGAGGTGACTGACCTGGGAAGTGAGGACAGGGTGGGAGCTGGGAAGCTGGAGCCACTGGGGTTAGTCAGTTGCATCAAAGGGATCAAGTTTGGGATGCTGGAGTATCAACGCAGAGGTTGAGCTCACCTAGAATTTGCAGGTTGTATGTGGCAGAAATTATCTCGTTATCAGAATATCGAAGCTGGCAGTGCCAGGAGCCCGCATCGCTTATGGCTGGCCGGAGGATGGAGAGAGCCCCAGGCAAGGAGCAGAAGGTCCTGGAGGTGGGACCCAGCTGCCCGTTATGGAACCAACATGTCTCCACAAGGCTGGCCCGGTGGCTGGAGTTGCAGCTCATTAGGACCACCTCATTTTCTACCACAGGGTTGGGTGGACTAAGCGTTACTGCAAAAAAAAAAAAAAAAGAAAGCGTCAAGGTGGGGGGTGAGCTAAGATCACAGGGGAACTACCAAACCAGCCCTTTGTGTCCCCCCTGTCCTAGCCTTGTCTCTCAGGCAGCCATCCCTCCAGAGCTGAGAGCAGACAGGAGGAAGCTGTGCGTTTTCAGGATGCTGCCTGTACTCTAGCCTGCCCTGCCAAATACAGTATTCTCACCCCATCCCACCTTCACAATTTCCCCAGTCCTAAAATCAACGTTCTTCAGGTTTTCCATCTTCTCCTACCTGTAATTACCCCCAGCTCCACGTGGCAGCTGTGGACTTCTGTGTTGTATTTCACCTGTGCCTCATACAGCCCCACATCCTCACTCCGGACAGGGTCGATCCGCAGGGAGAAATTGCCATTGCGTAAGGCAGAATCCTGGAGTGACACCCGGGGTTTCATGAGCAGTGCTGTCTTCGGGAGGCCTGAGTACCCCACCTCCAGCACCCCATGTGGCTCCTGGTGGACACTGGAAGCAAAACAAATGACCGGCTCGTGTCAAAGGTAAATGTGAGTTCAAATGAGGGGGCAAGAAGGAGGGAAGATGGGGAAGGAGAAAAAGGGTTCAAAGTGTCTCCCACCCTCCCCAGTCCCCCTAGAAGGACTCATATTTCTTTTGACCCTGCTGTACCTTCTTCCATGTCTCTTCCACAGCACAGATGTCTTGTCAGGTAGCTGCTTCAAGTTCTTCCTCATCTTTCTGGGACTCAAGTAGCAGGGCAGCACAGCTGAACTCCCCTCTCTGACCCACACTTTCTGTTCCTTGCTTTCCACCTCCACTAATCCTGGTAGGATGTAGCCAGCTGTAACAAGATAAAGAGTTGAGCAAAGAGTGGAGATGCCATGTTTCCCTGGGTAAGTACAGGGCAATATCTGGCCATCTTTAGTGGAATTGGAAGGGCACAAACTCTCCCTTCCAGCTTTGTCAGGTATAAGTAACACCTAGACTCAGCTTACTGAACTACTCTGCCCTTCCCGATATGTTCAGCCCCTCTTACCACTAATAGCCAGCAGGGCAAAGGCGAGGAACAGCACCAGGGACACCGGCCTCATGGTGGCATTCAGGAGACTCAAGGGGCTGCGTCCAACTCGGGTCTGTGCTTGACAAGGTCCAAAGCTTGAAGAGATCAGCAAAAACGAGGCATGGGCAAAGAAGGTGTTAGAGTGGGTAGGTGAGAAAAGAGGGGTCAGTGGGACGTGCTTGCTGTCATGCTCTCTGTCTCTCTGTCTCTCTGCTCAAAGCATTTCACTAAATGCCTTATATTGCAGGTGGGCAGCTAATTTCCTCGTATCACTAAGAAGATGCGTCACGACCAAGAAACCAGTATAAGCCTGAGGCACGTGAGGGCAGAGAAGGGAGGGACCAAAGACACTGCTCTAAGCATCTTTTAGTGGAAATTCTTTGGGTCGCTGTTGTTTTTCTTACAAGTTTCGCTTCTACATAGCCAGTGGAAAAAGTGTAGAAGACACTTCCCAGCAAGTACCCTTCATGTTTTTCTTTCATCTCTTACCTTTTTTGGTTTGATCTTTCCGTATCTTACAGCTTCTCTGTAATTGTTTCAGGGCTTTTGAGAACATGTTGGTCTTTTTTCCTGCTGCTTTTCTTTTGGGTTTTTTCCTTCTTCTTTGTTGTGCTGGGTTTTTTTTCTTTTTTCTTTTTTTTTTTTAATTTTTCCTCTTTCCTTCTTTAATCCTTCAAATGTGCTCATTGCTTGGCTTTTTCTCATTGGTCAGTTTACAAGCACCATGAGGAAAGGTTCTGTGGTGAGCATCAACCAGGGTACGTGTGACTTACCAATCTAGAGTCCAGGGCTAATATGGGACGAAGCTCAGGTGATCCAAGGAGGCAGAGGGGAGTATCCAGGAGAAAGAACCAGAACTGAAAGAGAGGCTGCATGCTGTGGTACTATGAGGGGTGTGAGAAAGGGACCCTTCTCCTCTAGCAGCTCTGGAAAAACTCACTTCAGCTCATGCACTGAGGGGGTTTATCCTAGCTTCGATTAAGCTGCTGACCTTTGTATAGGACAATACATTTCCATGCATGTGCCTCATCCTGCAGCCCCTTTTGTCTCAGAGAACCCCCACTGTTGTGTTCAAACTTTCCAGCAACCCACTGGCTCTGACTCTTTCAGACTTAATCAGCCCTTCATGATGGGTGTCAGACACTCAAGCCCCTCAGTGGCTCATCCCCCAAGTGTTGGGGCTTTTCCTGGGGCTGAGAGAAGAGAGGTGACTCATAGTGACTGCTTCTTGACTGTGGAAGGATCCTTGCTCACTCTCTAGTTTTCCTCAGCTGAGTGGTGAAGGGGAGGATAAAAGAGAGCCAGTGCTATGCCTTACTTTAGCAGACCCCTGTTGTAGTGTCAGTTCTCATCTCTTTCATCACACATGGCTCTTCAGCCGCCTGGGTGGTGGGATTGGTGTACAGGAGCAACCTCACGTGCCTCCATGTCCCCAAGGGACTGCTTTGTAGTGATCCTTCATGCCCCCTTGTGTTACACAGCCCATGGAATCGCATGAGAGAGAAAGAGAGGAGGAAAGATGGGGGAGAACTTGTGACGGTTGTCAGGAGGTGTTTTTTCCTTCCGTTCAAGAAAAACAGTTTGTGGTGACCAGTTCAAGCAGAGCACATCAACTTCTCTTTCCCTTGAATCAGCAGTGCAAGAATGGTGTGAGAGGTGGGTGAAGATGAGAGAGAGGGAAGGGAGCTGGAACCATGGTGGGGAGACATGTACAGCTCTGCAGTCCAGCACCATCTGCTCCCCCCCTCCTGGCTTTGCCTGGGGGACACGCTGAGCTCACTGTTATCCCCCTCCATCTCAGCTCTCTCTGCACTCATAGTTTTGGCACTCTGGCAATATTCCCTGCTAGGCCTCAAAACCACCTTTAATAGAATCCATCCTCTAGGAAATGCTTGTCTCTTGTAAGAACCACCAAAGGAGAGGATGCATTCTTATCCTGCTGCAGCTTCGCAAGAAGCGGTCACAAGAGACTGATGGAGAGCCCAGGAAAATGACAGGAGCTGCCAGGCACTTGGGGGGGTGTTTGTGGCCGAGGGGTTATTATGCTGAGTGAGCATGTTGTGAAAGGAAGGTTTTGGAGGCACTGTTTTACTCAGCACCAGGCTATCTTTAGCAAAGACACAGTGACGTTTCCCTCTAACGACCCATTTTAAATGCTGACTCTCTCGAATGGCATTTTCATCATCTCCCAGAACAGGACCTCACTGCAGAAATAACAGTGACCAGAAAGAGATCAGCACAGGGACATCTTTTCAGAACCGCCTGTTTTTGGTCCCTTGGGCAGAGAGGCTGACAGGGATATGTGGCACCCTGACAGAGCCATGGGGAATGAAGGGCAGGCTGCAACGGCAGTAGCCAAGGGCAGGGATACTGAAGCCCTGCTCACTAAATGCCCCTTTGTCCGTGTTAGGCATCAGTAGCTTCAGCCAGCTTTCAGACTTACCCACAGCAGTTACCTTGTGCATAGCCTTAATACATTGCTTTTCTTGTCTCTCTTGGCATGTCTTATGGATGCAAACTACACTCACCAAGAAAAATAGGAATAGAAAACACTATTCTGCAATATCATTGAGTTAGACTTGCTGAAGGAATTTTCCATTGCATTTCCAGATTTCTGTAATACCATGTTTTTCTCTGAGTGATTCCACTTTCATGTTTTGGTCCTTGCAGCATCAACTCTGAAAGTAGTCACAATATTCCACTTTATGCTGACTTTCTGAGATCCTATGGAATTTACTTGCAGACTTTAGCTGATCTAGGAAACAATGCCATGACTTGAAGACTGGGTTATCAGCTGTTCTGGGTGTTCCTGAGATAGAGGGCTCGCCAGAAGGACCTCATGTAAAACATCCTGATTGCTGTTTGCCCAGTGCTAAAGCAAACATAGCAGGCAAAAACAAGTTACTTACTAATAAGAGATAACTAATAACTGCATGGCAAGGAACTGTAAACAGAAAGCAGCCACACCTGGGGAAACAGAAGGGAAGGTCTGGCAAGGATGTGGTGTGAGCAAGAGCTGCTGGGCAGGTTGGTACTCAACAGGCATCTGCACAGGCAACAGGGTTTCCAGGGATCAGACTGGGATTGACTGCAAGACTTCTGGCACTGACTGGGAACGTTAGGGAGCTAAAAGAGATGTAAGCTCAGCTTCAGAGGGGAAGTAGTGGAGCTGCCCTTCTCTGGGCACCTGGGACAGATGCAGTGGTTCCCAAGTCAACCCCTTATTGCTGCAGAGAGGCCAAGCAGCAGAACCCTGAGGCAGAAAGAGCTGGTGCCCATGGCTTGGCAGGCCTTGCGTGAGAGCAATGGGGAAATGGATCAAAATAGGCACCCCTGAGGCAGAGGGATGCAAGTCACTCTTCTCACACAAAGGGCCATGATCTATCAAGGCACCAACCTGAGATGCACTCTGTATATGAAATCAAATCCAGAATGGGTACCAAACATGCTTTGTGATGCCTGGAAGCAGCATGCTATCTCCCCAGGAGCTGGGTACATCACACATCAGAGTATGGTCTTGGAGGAGGGACCCATTCATCTGAGGTGACAGGTCCCAAAAGAAGTGAGGAGAAGAGAACTGGAAAAAAGAAAGTTCACAACTCTCAGTAGACCTAGGCAAAACCAAAATATGCCCCTGCAGAAGTGCTAGGAGGAGGAAGAGTGGGTGGCTGCCTGACTGGAAGGCTTTTTTGAAAAGGTCCTTTTTTAGGGGATTACTGAAGGGGCAGTGCCTGAGTCACCACAGGTCTCTGATATGGTGCTGAGGAGAGTCTAGTGGTGCCCTGCTTCCCCAAATCCCATGGGAACACAGCTTTATGAGGTCTTAGGACAAGTCTGCAGCCTCTTTCTTTACACTGCTAGAAGGCGAGCACCCTTTGTATGACAATCCTCAGCAGACAGCTGAATATCCCAGAGAACCCTGAATTAGAAAAGTCAGAAACAACATTGGGGGGTGCTGACTAAAGCTGCGGGCTGCATATCTGCAGAAAAAAACAAGCAAACAAACGCCCCTCCCCCCCCCCAAGCCCCAATAAACAAACAATCACAAAAAAAATCCCAACAGAAAAACAGTGATTTAATTACTGAAGAGAATCTGCATCTGACATCTTGTATCTGGCCAGCATTCGCTATGGAAAACTGTGCAACTATTCTCTTTCAAAAAACTTCCAGATCCTTCCTGGAGGAGAGATGGGACACTGCAGGATCCTCTTGGTCATCCACAACTACCTGTGGAGAAGATGATGGCTATCAGTAGCTTGGCCAATATCTAGTTAAGTGGTATCTTTGATGCCACAGCCTCAGTGTTTTGCAACACAGAGGGTGGGGTGGATTAACTACAAAAATCCATGCAGCAAGTTAGGTTACTTTTTGACTCACTTCTCATTGCAGTGTTCATGCTTTTAATCCAAAAGAAAAATATGAGATAGCCTCTCAAACATCCCAGGGCTGTAGTGGGTTTTCTCAAGAGCAAAGAGGTACCCAGGAGCTCAACGCATGCAGAGACATGTGCCATCTTTGATCTGAGTTACAGCGACCTTCACACTGAGATGAATGAGTCAGGCACTGACCCAATGTGCCATGTGTTGCTGAGAGACTGGGAGAGTAGCTGAGTGGTCCTGAAAGATTCTCTTAACTCAGGAATTGGCTGGGGAGTGCTCTGGTAGGAGCTGCATTTTGGTCTGAGAGTGGGACTCCCAAAATGTATTTCTCCAAGGGGTAGCTGGACAGAAAGAGTCTGACCATCTGTAGGGTTCTTGGGCCCTGGCGGACTGGAAGCTCCAGTGCCCGCAGTAGAGCTGGATGACAGACTAGTGCTGGACACCAGGGATAGCCCAGAAAGATAAGCACTAACCAGGAAACAAGACCTCTGGAAGTGCCATCAGCATCAAGACTGGTAAGGGTGGTGTCAGGACAGGCTGGGAGGATGATGCTGGACATGCAGTGAAACCAAAGCACTCAGTCTCCCCCAACAGACTGCAAGAAAGTCCCTGCTTAGATGTGGCTTCTCTGGTTTGCCCCTCTCTTCACAATTGTGCAGGAAGACTGTATGACTGCTTTACCTGAGAGCTGCTTTGGCCTGGGGAATCTCCAGAACATATCTGGGTTGTGTCTGCTGGTCTTAAGAACTAGCAGCAGATGTGGAGAGAAATTCAATATTTCTCCTGGTGCCGAGAGGGAGAAAGGCTGATCCTCATGTTACAGCTCATATCTTCATTGCTAGTGTTGCTCTCCACTGAAAGTACAGTATCCCTTCAGAGAAAAACTGTGGCTCAAGGATGTTCCTTCTGCTCTTGGGGCTCAAATCCTCTCTACCTCCTACTCTGGGAAGTAGCATGGGTTTCTCCAACACAGAAGAAGCACCTTGGTCATGTTTCAGATGCTGGGGGATAAGTGTAGCTCAGGACACGTGGGGGTCTGGCTCTAGCCTTAGTTTCCTGTGTCCCCAGGAGCTGTGAAAAAGTGGGTCTGATCCATGTGCTGTGTTTTCATGGTGCATCATGGCAGGAGAACAGGAGCCCATACCTCATGGTACTGGAGCTCTGGAAGCTGCAAGTGAACACTTACTAAATAGAGAATATGTTATTTCTTTCTTAGTGGGAAAGCAAGATATAAAAAAGTAGAGGGCAACTAAAGGAACATGTGATGCTATGAGAAATCATTTGCAGAAGAATACAATCACTGGGAAGGTTGCTGTGGATGATGGCACAGCAAGGAAGGGCACAACAGTGCTCCAGAATAGTCCTGAAAAGAATAAAGTCTCTGATTTAGTGATCCCCAACCACTTTGCTTTGAACAAAAAATTGCTAGGGAGGAAGATGGTGCATTTTTAAACTGAAAGGGCTCATTGTAAATCAAAATGGATTTATTCCTTTATAGTTTAGTCTTCAGCTGGATCAATTCTGTGCCGCTCATCAGTGTTGACAGAAGAGAGGCAGCAGGAGAGATGAAAAGGAAGATGACATTGCCCCTCTCTGCAACACTATGCATTTGTGCTGGATTAACATGATTTTGTGCCAGACTGCAATTCAGAGTGCAGTGGCAGCTGAGCTGTTTTTTCAATTTCCTCTCCACTTGGCACCTCATGGCAGGTAGCAGTCTGCATCCTTCTGTAAGATGTCTTCTACTGCCCCTCTAAGAGCAGAGAAAAAACATGAAATCAAATAAACCCACTTGTTTGTTAGTCACAGCATCACAGGAAGATTCAGGTGGGAAGGGACCTCTGGGGTGTCTACTTCACCCCTCTGCTCCCAGCAGGGTGACTCTCAGACTAGATTAGGTTGTTCAGGGCCTTGCCCAGGCAAATCCTGAACACCTCCAACTGTGGATAATCATTTGCCTTGTGTTCTTGCCTTTAGCACTGCAAAGAGACCCCACTGGCTCTGGAGGTAGTCCCATTCTCACCATGTTGGAAGATGACTGGCACATACAACACGCTTTCTTGGCTGACTCTTATTGACCCTCAAAGGAGGCCGGGGCCGAAGAGGTGGAACTATAAATGGACTTTAAAATTCCCAAGAAGGGGTGGGACCTCCTGTGTCACAATGAGGGCTGGGAGAGATCTGGGTTCCCAAGATGGAGAGCCAACTAAATACTAGGAAGTTCTTCCAGGAGCTGGTTGCTGGGGTGTAGTTGAGGCCACACAGAGAAAACCTGGGTTTAAGCTTGATTTGTTTGTTTGTTTGTTTGTTTTGTTAACATTGATAATTTTTCCCGCTTCTAAGAAGTTTCTGTTTGCAGATGTCAGGTCCATTCTACAGGAGGTGAACATTCCATGCTGATGAGCACTTTCTCCACTGTTACAGGCTTCTCTGCCAGGTTTTCCTCAGAAAGCCACAAAAGACCAAAGGACTCTCTTTAACTGCACGGAGTGCATGAGAGTAGAAGATAAAGCAGCTAATGCTTTTGTGTCCTGTGTAAATACTTCAGACCCTTTGCTGATGAGATGAAAGCGTTCTAGAAATTCAGACTATGTGAGCTTCCAGTGCTGGGCTGCCACATGATTTGTTCAACATCTAAATGCTTTCTGATGTTCACAGATGCCTTACAATGCCAAAACATGGTTAGGAGGGCTACACATCTCTGCAGGTGTGACTGTCTCTCCTGGCATGGTGAATATATCTGGCAAGGTTAATGGGAAGCAACTGCCTCCTAAAACCCCTGGTAAAATCACACTTAGAATTAAAACATAAGGTTCTATGTTGAGGAACAAAGTATGTGGATCACACTTCCCGAATATAATACAGTATCTTGGGAAGGCAAGACTCCAAAGAAGGAGATAGATGATACATTCTGTATAAAATGGGATATCACAGAATGAACAGATGGTGTTACCTCTGTTTACAGCACAAGTTACTGGAATGTGTCCATATTTTGAAAATGAATTTGGAAAAATAGAAAAGGATTTAGAAGAGTGGTACAGAAAAAACGCAACACCTGACTTGGAAGCCTGGAGATCTTGCTTTGAAATGAATGAACTTGAGGTGTTTGATTTCCTTTACCTAATCTGAGGGAAACAGTGGTGAGCTCAGGCAGCAGTTTTACTGTAAACAAAAAGAAATTCATTTTACGTGTCACAAATGGTATAATTATTATTAGAAGGTGTTGTAGTGACCAGGAGTATAAATGAGTTCAAATACAGATTAGGTAATATGTGGAGGATCAATTCCTTACTGGCTTTTGAATATGATGACCTGTTATGACTGCCAGCTCAGGATGTCCTTGACTCCTGCTTGCAGGAAACTTCTACATGATGCCTTGATTCTTGGTGCTTTTCCTTCAAGATCTTGTATTTGCCATAGGAGAGTACAACCATTTTTATGCTCTTACAATACAATCCATCTTAGATATTTTCTTCCCATGAGGAGAAGATATGAAATAGGGGCAGACCTCTGCCTCAGCAGAGGAACATAAGGATGGCTCGAAATGAAAATCAAAAATCTGGCTGAAAATGAGGTATATGTTTTTCACAGCAAGGTCTTGACACAGGAAGAACTCTTGTGCTGGCCTCTTCACTACCTGCAGACTGTTGACACGAAAAATGCCCGACAGCATCCTCTGCTCAGCCTTAGGACATGAGACTGTCTGCAGGAAGGAGGGAGCCAAGCAAGATGATCACCATCATGATAACAAAACACTATCTATTCGTATTTCCCCAGGCTTTTCCCTTACTCACAGCCATAACTGTAGGGCTTCCCTAAGAGCTCGTGTGTGCCCTTTTTAAGACTCAGAAATAAAAGCCAGCTGGTCTTGCTCTGCAAGAAAACTCCAGTGGAGGGAAACAGTAGAGGAGAATGACTGCTGAGCTGAGGTGCATAACCCAGAGGGAAAAAGAAGGAAAAAGCTCCTGGACTCAAATGAACTGAGGTGGTGGTGGCATGTGGGTTTGGGGACTTTCCCCTGAGTTTGGCAGGAACTGGCTGTTTTTTCCCTAGCTACAGGTGTCAGAGGGCTCATATGTTCCAGACTTGAAGGAGATAGAGGGGTTTCTACTTTTTCATGTTTGGGGTTTTTTTTAATTACTATAATTTTCTTCTGTGTGTTGCTTATTAAGTCAAAATAGAAGTCACTCTGAAGGACTGGTAACCTCAAGGGCTCTGTGTGCCCCCTGTCTGAACTGTAAGACCAGATTGTCTTGTGCAGAGGAGGAAACATGGGCAAAATGGTCCAGTCATGAGCCAAGGTAAAGTTCAGAAGCCTTAATAATGGAAAAGGAGGCTACAGTCATCCTGGGTCAAGAGTAGTTATTCAAAAGGAAAAAAAAAATAAACCAAACCAAGAGTAACAATATTTCCTGGTGTGTGAACAACAAATGTGTGGGATGGATATAAAAACCAGAGAAGTCCTCAAAGTGAAGGGGCATGCTCGTTGAAGGGTCAGAAGATGACTTGGAAACATTCTCAGGTGCTTGAGGGTGAGATTCCACCTCACAGCTGCTCTCATGAGGAAACTGATCCAGGAGGCTCTTCCAAGTTTGCCTTCCTGCCTCTATGCCACTGGGAATGACAGCCCCTGGCTACATATGCACCACATCCCTGCACAGTTTCTGATAATATGGCCCTTCATGGGATCCTAAGACAGACCAATGCAAAATTTTGCTTAAAAAAGAGGAAGAGAAGAAAATGTGAGTGTGTGATTAGAACAGGGAATAACTAAAATTACTTTCATGGCAGGTTCCTACAGGTCACTGCCCAAGCACAACTGAGTGCATGACAAACTGTACTAGGGGTGTAAAGGACAGAAAACTTCTAAAATGCCATTGCTGTCATGTAGAATTACACTTGGTATCTGGCTGATAGCTGTAAACGGCTCTGGGAGAAGTGGAGTGTCCAAGGAGTGTCCTAAAGTGCAATGTAGTGCAACACTGGTACTGGGAACAATTGCTATGATTGTTTATGGACTTATGGACCTGCCAGCTAAACCCAGAAGTCTGTTTCCCCAAGACAGTTCTGCAGCTGAAAACCCTAAACCAGCTTCTCCAGAAAGTTGCAGTGATCTCAGGTGCCTGCTCTGTTGCTGGGTGTGCAACATAGGTTCTTGACAACCAAGTGGAGTTGTGGGCAGTGAGAAAAATGGGCTCCTACTTCCTAAGGGCAGATGAACTCCAAGGCTCTACCCAGGGGATCCAATAAGGGAGGGAATGTTACTCAGAAAGGGTCCAGAATGTGTATGTGTCTTTCTAGTGGAGATCCCTTAGACTTGCCTTGGTCTCTCTAGGCAAAGGACCACGTCTGCGGGAGGACAGAGTGTCATCTGCGTGTGTTTAAATCAACCAGTGGACATACAGCCAAGACAAATCTGATCTTGACTGACCATGCAGGGACTTCTCAGTTCTCTAATTTCACCAGCGGTGTCCTCAGAGCCATTCCTGGTTCCTTCACTCTGACAGACAGCTCACAGCATGCCCTGTGCCCGGCATTTTGTGTACAGACACTCGAACGAAGGCTGCTCACAATTTTTCAGACAAATATTTGCAGTTACCTCAGGATTGGTGCCACTAGGGGGCCCTTGAGGCAGGAAAGCTACGCTTAAAGAACTCCAGCGATCCCTCTCCCAGCAATAAATCTGTTCGAGAGGATCAAAAAAAGCAACATAAGGTGCACCCTCCATGCTGGGAGGTATCAGTCTGAGCCATGTTTGGTTGTGCTGCCTGTACTCCCAGGGTGGTGCTCTTTTTCAGCACAAGCAGGTCTTGAAAGAAGAGATTGGGGCTCAGCCTTTGTATTCCAAGTTAAGACAGAAGGACATGGTCCTGCTGGAGGTCCCCACCAGAATCCTCAGTGATGAGAACACGTACAGCACTAAGATGTTCTGCTGTACAGCATTTGGGACACCACAGGTGTCACCACTGTATCCAAGTTCCATAACACCAGTCTTCCTTTTTGTCTGCAGTCTGGGATCTCATCAGTGATCTGTCAGCTTTTCACACTTGGAAGTAAAAGTAAAAGCAGACTGGGGTATACCGGGTACACCTGTACAGATCTTGCCAGAGAAGAGAGACCTTAAGTCAGGATTTGATCTGGAAACTCTTTCAAGCATAGAGAAACTGAGGTAAAATGGGATCCTCTCCCAGCAAGAAACTACGGCATGGCACACTGCTGGCAGTGCTCTACATGAATGGTTATTTTTACAGCTATGGAAAGGATTCACAGATCCTGAAGCAGTCTGCATTTTCTTTAGTTATGAGCAAAACCTCCTGACTCATTTGAATTACAAGGTTGGTTTCCCAAACATTCCTACTGAATCTTCGGTGAAATTTACCTTGTGAAAAAAAACCAGCAAACTCCCAGCTGAAATCTGGGTCCATATTTACCATACTGATGTCCTGGAAGCTCAGGAGGTTTGTTGGAGCCATATACAATACAAAATAGCTTCAGATGCTTTCCAGACTGGACATGACATTGGAAAAAAAAGTTTAATTACTGTTTAAGAAACTGTCCATCCCACAAGAAAACATCAACCAGCTATAAGTTTTCAGATAGGATTTCTGGTGCACTTATGGACAAACCTAATGGAGTGCTGACTGCCTTCATGCTGGGAAGTGCTGCCGAGTGAAGACTTTTTTGTCAAGTCATTTGGATGTACGACAACAGAAAAGCCACTGGGCCCTTAAACTTCGGGTAAGGGGCTCTGAAAATTTTAATTACAAATTATGCAGCCTAATGAATACACCCTAAAATGATGCATGAGTTTCATCACTTAGACCTGGGGAAGCCTAAAATATTACTCTACCTGAGCTGCCAGAGAGGTATAAGCACATACAGGCAATCACAGGGCTCTGGAAACTAACTGGTCTTGCTACATCTTACGGCCTTTACTGGTTTCAGGATCTTCCATCTTGTATGCAGGAAGCCCCAGTAACATTTTGGACTCAGGCATAAGATTCTTTATTCCAGGACATGTGGCCAAACACCTTGCTAACATAACACCGCTTCATGGATTAAGTGACTACATTGAGAACAAAACACCTTGAAGCTAGATAGGACATTGGGAATGCTGAACTGGACTTTCTCAGATGAATTGGTTAAGATACGTGGTACAGAATGGGCACAATAAACCTCATTTCAAGATACGCCAGAGATCTATAGAATGTGCAGCTTCTACAGCCCCCTGGTGACAAGTAGCATCAATCGGATGTCACCCACAGCACACACATGGGTCACATGCTCTTCTGCCCTCTCTAATGGATGACTTGCAGCAAGTCACTGAGCCATCTGCCATAGACTGCCTGCACAGTTACACCTGACGAGATGGAGCTTGTCTGCTCCAATATCCCAGTTCTATGAGGCTCAGCTGAGGAACTACTCATGTGTGTAGATACATCCAGTGGGGACTCATGCTTCCTGAATAGCCTCAGACAGGAAAACATCTTCTGTGTCTGATAGAAAATGCCTCCCACAAGAACAAAGCTGTGTTTGATGGCACCACACTGGGCCCTTAAGCCATCTTGTGTGGCTGAGACCCTTGAATATTAATATCTCAGGTCCCTCCTCACTCCTGTGACAGTCCACGTTTTGCTAAACCCATAAAAGCTCACCAGGAAATAGTACTGGGTTTGCATGGCAAGGTTTTAGTCATGAAGGGGCTACAGGGGTGGTTTCTGTAAAAGCTGCTAGAAGCTTTCCCCATGTCTGATGGAGCCAATCCCAGATGGCTCAAAGACGGACCCACCTTAGCCAAGGCTGAGCTCATCAGTGATGGTTGTAGCACCTCTGGGATAACACAGTAAAGGAGAAGGGAGGAAATGGGTAATGCAGTGAGAAAGAGGAATGAGAGAGAATATGTGAGAGAAACAGCCCTGCAGACTCCAAGGTCAGTGCAGAAGGAGAGGGAGGAGGTGCTCCACAAGTCAGAGCAGAGATTCCCCTGCAGCCCACAGGGAAGACCCTGGTGACACAGACTGTCCCCCTGCAGCCATGGAGGTCCATGGTGGAGCAGAGATCCACCTGCAGCTGGTGGAGGACCCCACAATGGAGCAGGTGAATGCCTGAAGGAGGCTGGGACCCTGTGGGAAGCTCATGCTGGAGCAGGCTCCTGGAAGACCTGTGGAGACAGGAGCCCACGCTGCAGCGGCTTTGCTGATGGAAGTGGTGACCCCGTGGGGGACACACACTGGAGAGGCCTGTTCCTGAAGGACTGCACCCTGTGTAAAGGACCCACACTGGAGCAGTCTGTTCATGAAGAACTGCAGCCTGTGGAAAGGGACCCATGCTGGAGCAGTTCATGCAGAACTGCAGCCTGTGGGATTGACTCAAGTTGGAGAAGCTTGTGGAGGACTGTCTCCCATGGGTGGGACCAAACCTGGAGCAGGTGAAGAGTGTGAGGATTCCTTACCCTGAGGAAGAAGGAGGAGAGACAAATGTGATGCAAATGTGACTGCAACTCCCTGAGCTGCTGGAAGGGAGGAGGGAGAGAAAATCAGGAGTGAAATTGAGCCAAGAGAGAAGGGAGGGGTGGGAGGAAGGTGTTTTAAGATTTGGTTTTATTTTCTCATTATCCTACTTTGATCTGTTTAGTAATAAATTAAATTAATTTTCCCCCAAGTTCAGTCTGTTTTGCCTGTGACAGTAATTGGTGAGTGATCCCTCCCTGTCCTTATCTTGACCCACGAGTCTTTCATTATATTTTCTGTCCCCCATCCTGTTGAGACAGAGAGCTTTGGCGGATGTCTGGGATGCAGCCAGGGTCAACCCACCACTGAAAGAAAGCCCAAACTCATCCACTGATGATACACAGCACTGCCGTCCTGTCCATCTGCAATATGTCCTGAGTCTGAGCCCACACATGTAAACACAGACTCCTTCCCTGAGAAAACACACAGGCTGGATCAGCCATGAGCGTGTCTGTCTTTGACTCCACTCTTGAAATAAGGGAGAGAGGTGGGAGGGAAAAGTACACGGGCTTCTTAAGGATCTGGGAAGGCAAGTTGTTTCAGTTTCCCATATGGCATATAGGAAGCAGCTGAGCAATGCATCTCCTAACCAGAGGGACTAAAGAAACCCCTGATCCCAGAGGAAGCAGTATGTGTGGGGAGAAATGATTGATCTTATTTTTTGGCTTTTTTTTAAAACCAGTGCAACAAGGTGGTAATGGACTTTCCTGAAGTAAGAAGGGTTTTCCTCCCAGACCAACAGTGCCTGGAGGGCTCACTTTTTCCAGGTCTGAAGGAGGGTTCATGATTCTGCCTGTATGATGGTTTTGATGCCAGTCTTGTATCATCTATTGGCTTAAAACTGGTGTGAAGGACCAAAGAGGCTGAGTGGAGGGGATCATTTGCCTAAGGGGAAATGAGAAGATGACAGCTCTAAGATACAAAGAGCATTCATTCATGAGCTCAGCACTTCAAAATATCTTCAGACTCAGCTCAAATTTTCCATAGCAGGCCTCTATTTCTTCATATTTTGCAAAAATCGGTAGGTGGATAGGGACATCTGGAGATCTCTAGTCCAACTCCCTTAGTCACATCAGACCTGATTACAAAGCTATGTCAGGTTGCTCTGCTTAACCAGAAGTGTAAACTGGTTTTATTCACCCAACATGGCAGCTTTGTTATTCATCTGCATCACCTACAACAGCCAGAGCTGTCCTGGGAGGTTTGGCACTACCTTTCATGGCCACAGCCTTCAAAAGGTTTGCTCGTCACCCTGGTGGGTCCAGGTCCCACCAGTCCAGTGTTCCCTGCCAAGGAGTGAGGGGTCACTCACTCATCCAAGCTAGGACAGGGACCCAGCTAAGATCTAGTAGGTGGCTCTACCTGCTCTCCATGCTGGTGTCAGCGTTTGCCTTTCTAAACCACAAAAAAAGGGCAGAAATTGTCAATCCAGAGGGAAGTCTACAAGAGCCTGCAAGAGCATGGCTGTGACACCTCCACCACTCTTTCAAAGCAGGCAGATCCGGAGGAGGAGGAGAAAGAAGGAAATCTCTGGCGCTGCTCGGCTGGCAGGACCAGATCTGCTATAAGCTTGGGGCAGGTGCCATCGGAAGCAAGGAAGGGGCAGCTGAGGGAGTTCTGCCCCCAGCTGATGAGGTTAACAGATGGTCACAGGAATTAAATGAAATGAACAGAGAATCAGCACAGAGCCAAGAAAGGCGAATAAGGCCCTGGAATGGTATCATCACTTCTGAGGAATCACTGCTGAAGACGGGCTTTGTTCATACCTCGATGACACCAGTGTGACATGATTGATCTCCTTGTGGAAGAAGAATTAGGCTGAAAGATAAAAAGCATCTGCAGGTTCGGATGCTTGAGCAGGCAGGCACAGGCAGGCTTGAGATGAAGTGCAGTGCAAAACCCTGCATCCTCAACTTTTTCTGGAAATCTATGCAACTGCTTGCTGTGATCACTCTGTCAGCCAAAATAACATTGGATGCAACATAGATCTTTGCAGGTCTAGAGGAAGGAAAGAAACTGTGTGATTCTTTATTGTGCTATCTGTAGCCCTCACCTCAAATCAGAGATGATGTCCTGCAAGTCACCAAGACGAAAAAATCCCATAGCCGATATTTTTCTAACTATTTCTGTATCTGTAACTATATCTTTCAAATATCCATAGACATCAACAAAGGTGTTCAATAAAACTGAGTAAGATGGAAGAACTAGTGGCAGCTGTGGAATCAAGGGGCCCATAGAGGAGCTGTCTGGCAGTCCTTTGTCACCTCTCTCTATCCTGCAGTGTTTTCCTCAGAAGAAAAGAAGGATGGCTGCTCAAATTGCCAGTGCTGTCCTGACATTCAGCTGCTGCCCCACTTCCTTCTGAGTGACTGTCTGGATAGAGCCAGTGGTATCAGTGTTGCATCCGCAGAGGAAGCAGAGATGGAGTTAGGTCTCCACAACTCCCCATTGGCAAGTGCATTCTTCACTACTCATAGCCAGGCAATACTGCAGTGGTGGGGAAGAAGCATGAAAATTGTAACCTGCCTCTGCAGAGATTGTATCTCATCTGCTGATAATTTATCTTCAGTACTGAACAGTAAAAGTGACTGGTGAGCAGAAAGTTTGAGGGAGTCCTGAGGACCTGTCCCAGTGTTAAAGTATCTTGAACAGAGAGTAGAATCCGTAATTTTTTTTAAATGGAGCAATAGCAGGAATACAAAAATTGCGACAGCATGGCTACAAGGTACATGCAGGTTGAAGCAGCCCGTTGATCACAGCGCCCAAGGTGGGCGGGAGCAGGGAGGGGTGTTGTTGCAAGTCACTCCCAGGCAGCAGCGACCTGCTTTTGAAACATGGTACATGAGGGAAGGCACCCAGGCTGGCTGGGAATCCAGGTGCCCAGGGAACTCCACCAAAGTGGGTGCTGGGGGAGCAGCCCACCCACACTGGGCAGTGCAATGAGATCCCACTTGGCAGGCACGTGCCCGTGGAGGCATTCACGGGTGGGCAGGGGCTTGGCAGCAGCTGTGTCCCTCTGCACCCTGCAGCCCAATGCAGGCATCTGGAGAAAACGACAGTGGATGCTTTCCCCCTCTGGAGACGAGTAACTTTGCACTTCCAGTATCTGATCCATTGCTGCAGTTGGACAAACACAAAGCCACTGACGTTCAGACAAAAGTTGGTATTATTTACAGCCCGCAGTGGCTCATTGCATGATTGCCAAAGTACGAGTTTAAAAAGGAACAAACACAAACAGCAGCTTTAAAGGTCTGCACAGATAAAAAGGCAAATGCTTGACAACTCCCCCCCCCGGCAGCTGGTGGGACAAAGAACTGAAGCTCTTGCCTCTTAAGATGCTCCCTGGTCTCTGTGACTGATGCCATGCAAGTCATGCCTGAAGCCAGCTGGGGCAGAGGGCCATAGGGCAGCACATGGTGAGAGCTACACTGGGCTATGTCCAGCAGCTGCAGCTTGAGTTCCCTTTCCAAACCTCTTCTGCCTGGTGATGAGGCACAATGGCAGTTTCCAGATCTTCAGGACAGCCCTGAATCTCTGTCTAGTGTTTATGCCATGCCACTGCTGTAACTGCAGCACAAGGTCGAGAGAGCAGGACCCAAACACACTGCCCAATGGGCCCTTCAAATAACCAACACATGTTCTTTGATCAGCTTCAGGCTCCCTGCTCCAAGTGTTCCTGGGCAAGCCAGCCCCTGTTCCCACAAGCCACTGACCCTATCAGCATGTACAGACACAGCCACCTACACAAGCAGTTTGAAATATTTTTAAACGCTTTTATTTACAGTGCTGTTGAAAACAATATATATATTTATATCTATCATCCTCGTGATGTCTGTGCCATAGAAAACGCTGTGGCTATATTGCCTTTAATTTACAAAAAATGGTAACAAGAAAATCTGAAGGGAAAAAATGGAAATCAAAGTTTGGTCCCCAATTGTTTCTCTCAATTTGTTTTAAAAAAGCCTCCAAATTAAAAAAATATGCAGCTCAGATGAAATTCATATATAAAAGCAACGCTTATCTTCCGAAAAATTCACGAGGGCCAGCTTGCTGTCATGTAAACTTGGAAAAAAAAGAAAAGCTTAAAATAAATTCTGTCTCCATGTGTTGCTCAATAGAACCGTTATTTGCTTGTAATATTCTTTGTCTCTCAGGGTTCAGCAGGAAAGCGGATGAGAGGAGGCCTAGGACTGGGAAACGCACCATGAGATCTGTGCCCACAGCCTCCTGGCTCAGGGAGGAGGTCTGACAGCAGGGCTGGGGAGGAGGAGCCTTCAAGAATCTCACACCAGTGACAAAAACAGGCGGGCAGGTGAAAAGGGGAGGGGAAGTGCTTTGCCACGTGAGGTGCCTGGCGGGGTTATGTGCCAAGCCCCAGGGAAACCATGAGATTCTTGATGGAAGAGGATCACAGGTAAGTGGGGCGCAGGTGAAGGGATGCAGGGAACCAGGATAATTTCAGCTGGGGAATGTCATGGACGGGTTAGGGCTTTGGGTGAGAAGGGAACTTCTGTCTTCCCTGTTTGAGAGCATGTCTAATCTTTCCTCATCTGAGATTGCATGAAGCCAGAGGCTAACGGGCAGTGCAAGCACAGGCTGGAATGAAGGAGAGATGGACGGAACAGGGAAGATGGGAGGTGAGGACTCAAGCTGAAGAGCCATTTTCTGTCTTCTGTCTCTTTGGATCCACTTCATCCTAAATCAGACAAGGAGTGGAAAGACAAGGAGTTACCATCAAACCAGTCACCACGGCAAGGCACATAATTTCTCCACAAAATTCTTAACTGCTGCTCTTTCATCCATATGGAAATCGCTGTTTGGCTTGCTCTAAACCGACTCCCTTTTAAAGCACCCTTGAGTGCCTGACACAGCTGTCCTGTTGGTCACAGTTAAGATGTGGACAGCTCCGTTTGGAGGGACACCCACACTGTCACTTTTGGGAGGTTTAAGCAGCCCAGGCTCACACCACTCCAGACAGACCCTGAGATGCACCTTTACAAGTCCATCCCCCAGCCCAGAAAACATGGGTGGTTCAGGGGTCATGGCCAACCACAACCTGAAGCACCTCGACTCTCACTCACTCAGCACTGTGACTGCTGGTGGAAGGAGCTGTATCCTACAAGGAGCATACAGCGGTTTATTATCCCCTTGCCACATCAGATTTGTTTACCCATCTGCTGCTGAAGCAATGAGACCTGAGGCCAATTTGAGATGCTGAGCAGCAGCACCCATATGGATTTGATCAGCACTCAGCAAGTAACCTATAGTTCCTTCTCCCCACCATTATTCCCACGCTACTACTCACCTCTTCCTCCTCTGCAGATCGTTTTTCTGCATGACCATCCTGCTCTTGCCCATTCTCATCTCCTTCTAAGCACAAGCAAGAGAGAAAATCATGGGCTAACTGAAGTAGCATTCAAGGGAATCTCACAGTCAGAGGGCTTAGAGAAGGAATTTCCCTACACGATCTGGCATTCTTCCACAGCCTGATTCCTCCAATTTTCCCTATACCAATTATTCCTACCTTCATCCTCATCACCACCTTCTTCTTCATCCACATCATCAGGATTCTCTTCCTCATCCTCATCAGCTCCATTTTCCTCATCCTGAATGAAACAAATTGGTCACAGCAGAAACTGGAACCAGGATGACATTTCCATGTGCTCTTTGTTGCAAGCACAATTTCCACAGCTCTAGCCCCTTCAAACTCATCTCAGATGTGCAGAGTGCATTGTTACTGGGACAACATTATTCCCACCACCCCTGCTGAACACTCCTCCCAACCAGCACTCTTTTGTAAAACAAATCCTTCCAGTTCCTCCCCAACAACAGGAACCTCTCCCACGAGCTCACATCCCAACAAGCTGCTGCCATTCCACCCCAACCAGAACATTTCTCTGGTTACAGGCTAATGACTTAGCCTATGCTCGTGGTACATCTGCTTCCAGATCCCTTCCAACCTTCATCAATCTGTGCATGTCCTCACTGTTCCTGCCCCTCCACATTCTCCAACTCACACTCCTTATGTACCTCATATACTTTAGCGGATGCTGGAGCATGTCTCCCGTGCCACCTTCTCCTACTTGTTCTCAGCTTCATTCCCTTCTGTTTTCTTCTCAATGAGCCGCACTGACTACACTAAATCCTTCAAGGCTCATTCTCCACAATCACCTGATAGCTCGCTCTCCCTTTACCCTTCTCCCGCAGGAGCTCTCTTGGCCTGCCCTCTTTCTTAATCTCCCGTATTCCCTTCGTATCCATTACCCACAGCGAGCATAAACCCCTCCCCAACATCTCTAAATCTGTCGCTCAGAAGGATCTCACCTCTACTATCTCCTTCTTCTTTTCTTTGTGGACTGCTTTCTCCTCGAGTTTTTCCTTCTTTTCTTTCCTTTCCTATATGTGATATGAAAAAGAGGGGAAAAAAAACCCCAACAACATTCCGGCGGTCAGCAGCAATAAAAGACGGGGATGCTCAAACAAAGAGGGTTCGGAGGAGAGGCGGAATAACGGGAAAGGAGACATATTAGGCATTAAATCCGTCCGCCTTGACAAAGAAAAAAAGCAGCGAACGCGCGTCAGAGCTACTTTTAGCTGCCACACGCGTGTGGAAACCAGAAGCGGCACGGAAGAGTTTTAACGATTCATTAGGAAAAAAA
>WEIV01003878.1:300711-320631 GCA_013390005.1 Calyptomena viridis
CCGGTTCCGCCGCTCCGCCCCTCCCCGCCCTCGGCCCCGGCTGCGCTCACCGCCCTCTCCCCTCCGCAGAGGCCGCCCCCGAGCGAGGGAAGCATGTTCCGGCTGATGAGGGATGGCGAGCCGGAGGATCCCATGTTTGCCATGTGAGTCGGGACTGGCTTCCTCAGCGTGGGGGGAACGGTGCGGAGGGAGGGATGCGGGATCATCGCCGGGGCAGATGTGCCCTTCCCCCGCATCCGAACAGGCGGGCACAGGGCCTGGCTGGCTGCAGCGCGGCTGCCTGGGGACAGACACGAACATCCTCCGAAGGGGCAGTGCGGGGAATAACCTGGTTCGCGCTGGTCTCGTTTCCGTGACATTGGAGCGTAGTCTTGGAGGAAAGCGTAGTAAAGTAGGCCAAAAGGCATCGCAGCTGCCTGAGAGGAAGAGAGAACTGGAATAACTAATCTATTTCTTTGCGCAAGGCTTCTTTTTTCTTATGCAAAGTAGGGTTGCAGTTCAGATAGATAAAATCTGCTGTTCCGTCCAGTGTTTGTTGCTGTTCTGCACAGGAACTCATTAAAGGAGCTGGAGAAGATTGATGAAGCAGTTGTCAAGTTGTGAGGAACAAAGTAAAGAGAAGCCAACGAGCAGTTTTGAAACACAAGTATTGAAATCTAACAAAGGTCCCAAGAACTCTTCCTGGGATTCCTTTTACTGATGTTTTTTGTTTCTGTCCACAGTCCAGAGATTGGATGCTATTGATAAATTTTGGCAGTGACACTAAGTTGGCAGTCCTTGCCAAAGCGGATAAGGAATAGACTGTAACACAGGATGAATTTGATTATGTTAAGGATTGCACTACTAGAAATCTGATGAAATAAATGTGTTTAGAAGAGTAGTCAAATTTTTGCTTACAAAATTGGTAATAAGCAAGAATTTTATCATCTGTGAGCAAATTATCAGGAGAGAAAACGTGGATGTCCCAGTTAGTCACAGAATGACTCTGTGTTCCTCTCACTGATGTGGCAGGTATGACTCTAACTTTTATTATGGGAAGCATTTCCAGGAGAGACAGAAAAGTATTGGTTTGTATAAGGTACTTTTGTGATCTCAGGAACAGTCTATGCTGTTGCGGCTATTAGTGCTCAAGAAGGATAATTGCAGACTATAAGATGTGCAGGAAAAAAGCTTTGGTATTTCCCAGAAGCTTTATGTTGTGGTCACTGTAATCTGTCACTGTTTATCCTTACCCTCCTTTTCCTCCTCTTCCTTCTCCAGCATGTGTGAATGCATGGAGCCATCAAAGTGGAGGCTGCCAAAGAAGGGAAACCAGTTAGAGACCCCAGTTATTGTTCCCTTTTCTTCTCAGATTTGCAAAAGCTCTGTGTGGTCTCAACCCCTTGGCAGGCATTGAGATGGTTACTGTGGGCAGAGGGGTGTCAGGCCATACAGTCTGTTCTGGATTCAGTCTTGCATTGGAGCGTTTGTGTCAGTGTACATGGAGGGGTGAGGGGACAATTTGTAGGCTCTCGTGCTCTCTGGTCCCATTAAGCACAGCTCTCGTTTTACAGCCAGGAGGGTCTTTGTGCACATCCCTGCAAAATGCGTTAGAGCAGTGAGGTTCTGGAATGGCCTTGGCCATGCTTGACTACAAAGCAGTAGTGGGAGCAGAACATCAGCCTACTTGTGAGCAGAGAGCTGTTAGTACCTGAGGGGGCTTCTGTGGTATAAAACCTTCTATTACAAGAAATGAGACAGGATCCAAAGGTCCCTTCCAGCCCCGAGGATCACCATGTGCAACACCGAATTCGCAGGATTCTCACATTTTCAGCTTGAAAAGGAATGTGCAGTTACATTAACAAAACTTGGATTCAGAAGGAGTAGATTATATGGGGCTTTGTCCTCAACCCTTGTTCTCTCAACCTTTCCAAAAGGGATCCTTTTGCCATCCACCGGCAGCACATGAACCGCATGCTTTCTGGAAGTTTTGGGTTCGGCCCACTCCTTGGCATCACGGATGGCACCACACCAGGGGCTCGCCAGGCCGGCCGCAGGATGCAGGTAAAAACAGAGGCTGAGTATGGGAGAGAAGCTAACAAGGCAGTTCAAGAAGCTCTGTCTCCCACTGGTCCTGGGTTGGGCACCTTCCTCGCCTTCACACGTTTGGTGGGTGCAGAATTAATCTCCAAAGCAGTGGTGGTCTGGTCCTTATCTTTACTCCACGTGTATCCATATGCTGAATGCAAATGTGCTGTAGGGTGGATGAAAGAAAGGGAATAAATAATGTACGGTTTCCCAAGGACATGAATTAACGTAACTGAGAGAAATTTAGAAGCACCATCTCATGACTGGTTTGTTAGTGTTGGTATGGTTTGAACTTCCACAAATCCATGAGCACCTTCTTGATCTGATTGTAGAGCCTGAGTGTTCCCAGTTTTGTTTCTGTTGAAGGATTAGCGTGTTCTGATGAGGATCTAGTGTTTGGCTGTTGCAAAGTCATTCCCTGTTCTGTTTTCTGTTGTCCTGGCAGGCAGGAGCTGTTTCACCCTTTGGGATGCTTGGCATGGTAAGTTTTCTGTTTTTCTGGGTCAGATTAGAGGCTTTCCAAGTAGTGGCTCTGTACTGAGATTCATCGGCACCTGGTGCAACCAGTATTAAAATGTAGCCATATATGAGCACTACCAGCTATCCTAAGGGGTAGTGAGGGTGGGAAGGTCTGAGGAGACCAGGATGAGCTCTATATTTATAGTAAATGGAATACGGAAGAGGGTATTGAACTGGAACTGGAAGCATCTGGTTTCTCTTCAATCTGTCATTGACTTGCTTTATGACTTCAGACCTTTATCTTATTTCCTCTGTAAGGTTTTAATCTTGTCCGTGAGCTGTTTTAGAGGAGACATTCTAACTCTGTTTGGATGGAGAAGTTGTATTTGCACCTTGACCAGAGAAAATCCATAAAGCTGTTACAGCACAGTATTTCATGGGAATTGGGACAGTTAATATCCAGGAAGAGCAGGTAGTCCCTTAATAACCTCATATGTCTGAAAAGGAGCTGCGGATCTGTTTGGAGGTAATGGAGGGAGTGTGAGGATGTGAGTAAAGGACTTGGCTATCAGTAGGCAGAGGTGATTATTGCACCTTCTTTGCCAGAAGTGGCAGATGAGAGAAGCCAACGGAATATTCAGTTGAACAGGACTGGAATGAGAATGGCTGTGTGTACATCAGAACACTGTGCTTGGAGTGTGCTGATCTCCGTCATCTACTAAATTAATACAGTGGAAATAGGTTATTCCAGATCCAGCAACTTTGGCCTTCTTGCTCTGCAGAATTGTCTCAATGAAAGAGACTTCACCGTCCCGGAATTTTTGTAGCTCAGAGAAGGATTAATAAGACTACAAACAGATAGACTTCAAAGCATAATAACATTGTGTGTGAGTACTGCTCTGCTGGAAACGAGAACAAGAGGCTGCTTGAGGAAACAAACAAAAAAACTCAGCAAGTTTGAAGTCACATTGTAATTTTGTTTACATATTGCACAATTAAGCTGTGAGACCTGCTGGCCCAGTGTGTTACTGCAGCCTTCAGGTTTACAGGATGGAAAAAGCAATTGTTTGTAGGGAAAATAAGCAGATTTGTTGTTATGCTAGAAAGAATACAGTCAGTGGAAACTTCCTCAAGATTACTGTTAAGTGTGCATGCTGAGATTTCTTCTCTTAACTTTGCTGAGTGTTTGGACTCTGAAACCCCAGTGCATTGATAGCTGGATCCAAACTAAAAGAATAGCCTTTGCCAGAACACTTGGGCAATTGCAACCTGAGGGAATGGAGAGAACAGCAACCTCAGATTCTGGGTATTTTTTTTCCACACTTCTGAAAGAAAGGGGAAAGAACAAGGTTTTTCTTCTTGGATGTCAGGTTTTTGTTTCTTGCCAGTAGTTTGTTGTTCTTTCCTCACGTCTTTTTCTAAAGTGACTACTCTTGTTTTCTCTTTTCCTCTTTATCAGGCAGGTGGCTTTATAGATATGTTTGGGATGATGAACGACATGATTGGAAACATGGTAAGAACCTTCCATGAACCAGTCTGTGTTGAGAGAAGTGCTGAGGGTGCTTCTGCCACCCCCTCTAATGTCTCCAGTCTTACTGTGCTGCTTGGTATGGCCTGTGCCCCAGCTGTCAAGGTGGCAGAGGCTGTAAGCTGAGGCTGTAAGCTTTGCTTCATTGCTGAGGGTCAGTGACACAGAGCTTGTTCCCGAGTTCAGGAAGAAGAGAGGGGTGAGGAAGGAAATGTGGGAGTAGACTTGTTAAAAAGAAACAAGTATTAATTTAACAGGAAGGTGTGTTTTCCAGAAAAATAGACTTATGGGCATTATATTCTTCCTATTGTATTTCTTCCTACAGAGAGAATTAACTGCTATCTCTTCTTCCCTCCCATTCCTTCCTCATTGCTTCTTGCAGGAGCATATGACAAGTGGTGCTAACTGCCAGACATTTACCTCCTCAACTGTCATCTCCTATTCCAACCTGGGTGATGGGCCCAAAGTCTATCAGGAAACCTCAGAGATGCGTTCAGCACCTGGCGGGGTAAGGAGGAGGCTGCTGGCTTTGCTGTGGGTGGGTGGGATTTGTTTGACGGCTTCTGTGGGTGGCCACCCACAGCACTTTGGCTTTGCAGTCAGCTGCAGTTCAAGGAGCACATTGTGACTCTTGTGACTCACTGAACCATGCCGAGGGCCACTGGGAGGGGATGGGGAAGTGCTGTCAGGGAGGAATCCATTTTTCCCTCTTCATTACATTGTGTTTGACATGTTGGGAGTGACGGCAGTGCAAGGTGGCTGAAATACTGCAGGGAAGAATCAGGGTGTCTCATGGGGCTGGGAGAATGAGTGGAAGTGTTGGTTCCACATGGGAATCTGCCCCCAGATCCGTGAGACCAGACGAACTGTAAGAGACTCTGACAGTGGCTTGGAACAAATGTCAATTGGACACCACATCAGGGAGAGGGCCCACATCATGCAGCGGTCCCGGAACCATCGCACAGGTGACCAGGAGGAGAGGCAGGACTACATCAACATGGATGAAAGTGAGTAGTGCCCATGTCCTCCCCCAGCAAAGTCAGGTGCCACTTCCCCAGCTCCTCCCCATCCGAGCTCGTTATTTCCCTGCACAGGTGATGCAGCCGCGTTTGACGACGAGTGGAGGCGAGAGACATCCCGCTTCCGGCCACAGCGGGGGCTGGATTACCGACGTCATGAAGGCAGCGGTGGCCGTCGGGCTGAAGGGACTCGGCTTGCGATCCAGGGCCCTGAGGATTCTCCCTCCAGACAGTCCCGTCGGTATGACTGGTGAACTCAGACCAGACCTTGTGGGGGGTGCAGCGTGGCCACCCCCAAATCTACCTACACGCTCTTGTAAGTCTTAACAGCTTTTTTGCCCTCATTCTCCACTGTGTGGTTGCCTCTTTATCCATATGATTATTTTTTTTGTTTGCCCCAATCTTACATTATTTAGAGGTTTCAGTTGGAAACGGGTTTTCCCACATTCGGAGAGCAGGGGGAGGTGGGAATTGTAAAAAATACTGTGGTGAATGGGAAGATGGAAGCTGTCTGACATAGCTTTGTCATCAACAAAAGACATGTGGCTGAGCCTAGACTGATGGTTGAAGTGACGTAGGATCACAATCTGTGGAGTGCTTATACTGTCATTGTATAGCACTTAGAGAACATAGACTGCTGTCCATCCAGCTTGAAATACAAGTGCTGGTGTCTGCTCTCTCATGTTTTGAGTAGGGCTCACTAGGGTGTGACCTGGTGCTTGAAAAGGGACATTTTTCCTTTTTTTTTTGATGTTTGGACATCAGATTTAAATATGTTTTTATCTGTCTTCTCTGCTGCTTTCTAGGCACCATTTACTCTTACTGTTTTCTGTTTCCTTTCCTCCTAGGTACAGACAGTGAAACTGAAGCCCCTTCAAAGCACCACTTGGACCCTCCTCAAATTTAGTATTAACCTCTCTCCCACTTAAGAATTGAAACAAAGCAACTAATCTTTTGCATTTCTCTTTTTTGCCCCATTGGGGTGCCGCAGTGGGGCATGGGGAATCTCACTGATGTGCAAGGAACACATTAATTGCCCATTCCCTTTCTGCTGTCCCTTGGCTCTGTTCTTTCTGCCAGTAGTGGTGGGCATGAGGAGCTGCCACCTTGCCTCTTCCATCCTTTCCACTCTTTCTGTGCTGGGTTGGGCTGGTTCTGAAGTTTGTGTTTAGTCCCCTAGTGAAAGGAATATGAGGGAATTCTGCTTAGAACCACCTGTCAGTCCCCTCATTGGGACAGAGGCTTCGATTCCCCTCCTGCTCCTTGGTGCGTCTATGGAGAAGCAGAAGGATTTGTGCATTAGAGAAGGGAGGAGCAGAACAAAAGCTGGATCAGCCTGTGGGCCCCCCGACCCCTCTTCAGTCAGCTCCCCCACTTTTTTAATTTGTGAAACTTGTAACTAGATGTTTACTGAATAAAGAAACAAACTGTAAAGAATTGTTGGATTGGTCTTTACCTTCAGCTGACCTAATTGTGCCTGCTGTGGAATTAAGTAACCTCTTTCACATCCTTGGGAAATTGCTGAGGAGAAACTTGGTGTTTAATTCTAAGGCTTTGTTTTCTTGCAGAAAATAGCTTTATAGCCTTTCCACATAGTCATGGAGTGACATGATGCTCAACATGGAAATTGTGAAAGAAGACCCAAGAACCCACAGTTAGCAAAAAATATCCTTTAATTGCTCTAGTTTCACTGCACTCAAGGGAAATTGGTTGGTCTTTCTCACTGCCTGGTCATCTCCGCAGCCCTGAATTGGGCCTCTGGGGTTTCTGCACCACCAGGGAATATTTCCATTATTTTCTTACTATTTCACTGCAACCAAGGCTGACGTTATGAATGACCTTTTCTTAACTTCTTCAGTATTAGGTGAAACTGGAGAGGCATTAGGAATACAGGACTAGGGAAGATCTGGCCAGTTTCCTGCTCTGGCACACAACCTTACATGAATCTTTTCATTAGCTTATTTAGAACAGAAGGCAGGAAATTGATGCATGGCTTACACTTGGGAGTGGTGTGCCAGGATCTTGCCGTGTATCCCTGTGTTGTACATGTGGGCACTAACAGACAGACACTGGGAACCCACTGTCTTGCCTGAAAGAAGGATGCAGAACCTGCTCTCTGAAAGCTTAGGGCAGAGTTTGCACATGCTCCCCCCTTCAAGGAAGCACAGGGCAGAGCCTTTGGTGGTGGCAGGCTTTGTCCCCATTTCTCCCATGTTTTTTTGCCCCATGGCAAATCCTGGTTGGAGTCATAGAATCCTAGAATGGTTTGGGTTGGTACGGACCTTAAAGATCATCTTTTTCCAACCCCCATGCCATGGGCAGGGACACCTTCCACTAGACCAGGTTGCTCAGAGCTCCATCCAGCCTGGTCTTGAACATTTCCAAGGTGGAGCATCCACAGCTTCTCTGGGCAATCAGTGCCAGTCCCTCCCCACCCTCACAGCAAAGAATTTATTCCTAACATCTAATCTAAACGTGCCCTCCTTCAGGTTTAGGCTGTTCCCCCTTGTCCCGTCACTACATGCTTCAGCTTTCAGTCCTGGTCTTCGGGTCCTGACTCCACATAGAAGTGCAGTTGGAGAGGTCTCCAGCATCTGGGAGAGTGAAAGGAGGGACCTCAGCTGAGGCAGTGAAGTAAGTGTTGGAGGGGAGTAAGCCTGCTGCCTCTTGAGAGTGGACCGACTCTGGAGGTGTCGTAGTCAAGGCAGGCCCTGAAGAGAGTAAGACCAAAGGAGGAGCTACACAGGAAAAGGGAAGGGTTTTGTGGAAGACAAGTCATCTTGTGCCAGACTGTGAAAGAAGAAACTGGAACGACAGCAGCCTTCATCTCCGGTAGTCTTGAGCCAGTGCAAGACATGGCACCTGAAGTTTTGATCCAGCAAAGAGCCAGCTGAGCTCAGAACAGTGCTTACAACATGGAGACAGTGGGGGCAACCAGCTGTGAGGGCCTGGCCAGTCTTTGAGGCAAACAGAGAGGTAGGCATGGTGGTGGTGGGGATTAATGTTGACCTTTAGTTGTGAGGATCCATTCCTCTTTGGGCATGGATTTCCTAATCTTGATCTAATCCCAAATCCTTTTATCTGGATTCAGCCTCTGCACCCTGTTAGGTGCCATCCCGCTTACAGATTTAGGACCCTTGCGTGCTGTTCCACTCTGCAGTGGGAGGATGATTTACCTGGTTGCCTGAGCCTTGCTAACTGCTGTACAGTCATTTCCAAGATCCTGGCCTTCTCCAGGTGTGACAAGGCTCTGGTGGTTTAAGGAAAAGAAGTTCAGGAGAGGAGGACCTTGTGTTAAGGCAGGAGACCAGGAGAGAATTTTAGAGATCCCAAACCCAAAAGTACAGGAAATGTATTGGGAAGGTGATTCCATTGTTAGCCCTGTGGCTGACACGGTACATTAACTTCTAACTTCAGAGACCAGGAGATTTTTTTACCCAAAGAAGGGAACCTCCTTGACTCCTCCAGTCCTGGGACACCCTTCTTCACCTGCTGCTCTGGCTTCTGCTGAAGGAGCAGGCTCAGCTGCCCCAGGCTGGCATTGATCTGGGCACGATGGTGCTTTTGGATCAGTCATTTGAGAGACTCAAGGAGAGAATGTGGAGATAAGGAGAAAGGGGGCAGATCTGGACTTCAGTGGGAGTAATATGCACTGGCACCAGTGCCTTTTATTGAGTGACTGCGAGTGGTGCTTGGGGATTGCCCTCTTGCTGGTGCCCTGGTTTGATGAAATTCACTTGCTGATCACTGATGTAAGGTATTAATCCAGTGGGAGAGCCTGCAGAGAATTGCACAGAGGCAACAAAAAGGTGTGTGTGCACAACCTATGATCTGCTCCTCTTCCTGTCTTTAGACAAGCAGTGTGTGAGGAGCTCCAAGTTGTAAGCAGGTGCCTGAGTCTGCACGGTGCTCTGATTGAGCTGCCTGAAAAAAAGAACACCCCTGCAATCAGTAAACCCACTTGTTACATCACCCTAACATTGGTGTCTAGACCACACCTATGTCAGGTTAATTTTTTCCTATTAGTTACAGTTTCACTTGAAATGGTTTCCCATTGAAAGTAATGCATTTGCTGTGTCGAGGCAAAGGGAAAGCTGGGATAAGTCTCATTTCTAAAATGTCTGGCAGCTGTTCCAGCAGGATGGAGAAAGAGAAGATTGGATGTTCCCAACGTGAAAATCAAACTGTTTATTTCAGTTGCACAGGGCGTGGTTCCAAGTCATCCTTATCTATCCAATGGAGACAAAATCCCTTCTCACTCCTTCTCCCACAGCTGTCACTTTCAAATTGGACTGGCTGAAGCACCAAATCCGTGCAGTTCAGTGGTACTTCTGGATCTTCCTAAGGAGCAAGTAGGGCACCTGAAGTGAGATAGAGGAGCCTGCCACACTTTAAAGAGACAGAGGAATGGGGAGGTGGGTAGAATGAGGTGGAGAGAGGCTGGAAACACTGATGGTGGAAAGATGGGTAGCATGACCTTGGTTGAGAATGCATTAGCTACACACAAATAAAATAGAAACTTAGGAGGTTATGTTTGTTGTATATTCAGTTTTCCATAATTGAAAATTTATCATGAAAATAAAATCCATTAGAGGTAGTGGGAACTTTGTCCTTAAATGTTTTTGTCAGTAGCTCTGAAGGTCTGTGCATCTTTCATTGTACTTTCTAAAGCATTGTAAAATACCGGGGGAATTGTAGAATACTGTTGAAAAACAGAAGTCTGGAAAAGTTAACCTGGTGTGAGTATTCGTAAACAAAAAATTAAATTATATCCATAGCTGTAGACCAGGTAAACTGACATTAAGTCAAGATAAGAAAAGGAAAAATAATTAAATTAAACCCAAAAATATGTGTCTCAGTGTTTATAATATTTGTGATCTCACTTTCTTGACATTGTTCCTGTCCAAAGACTGTAATAATTTCTGATTAAATCATGGGTTAACGAAGGCACTACAGCAACCCAAAGTTAAAGGTTACATGAGCATGAGGCATCTTATTTAGCAGCAAAAGACTATGCTCTATGTAAAATAAATTAGTAGTTATTGAAACAACAAAAGGGACAATATTACAGATTTTAGTTCACTGATAGATTTCAAGTAATGAAGGGGAAAATAGACTGTAGAATATGAAATTATTTCTAGTAGGATGTTGTTCTGAAACTAATGCTCATTAGTAACTTGATTAATGATCTGAAAGAAGATATTAAACCAGTGCTGCTGAAGCTTTCAGAGGACCCAAAGAACAATGAAAGTGATAAATGATGGAGAAAGATGAGATGTGCAGAACAGTCAGTTGGTGTGGTGTTTATTTATAAACAGTATTTTTGGCTGCGCTGAATGCAGAAATAACATTCACACAGGGACATAAATGTAATCTGTGCTCTTTCAAGATGGAAGACTGTGTTCTGGAAACTCTGGAGGGACTCCAAAAGGAGTTAGGGGATTTGGAAACGACCAAGGAAATGCATAATTCTTCATCTGTGAGGATGGGTTACACTTGGATGCATTAGCCTGTGTTCACCAAGAAGGGAGGTAAAAATTCTCCCCTCTGTCACAGTAGGGAACCCATGGTGTGAAATCTGGGTATTGGACACAAAAAAGGACACCAAAGAAGACTCAAGAAGGGAGCAACAAGGATGACTCAAGGCCTGGAAACACTGACTAGCGCTACAGGATAACGAACTCAAGACTCCTGTATCTGAATTCATTCCATTGGAGCGTGAGCTGGCGTTACATAAATGGGAATGAGGCTTCTGACAGTAGAGGGCTCTTCAACCTAGCAGAAAACCTGTAGCCACCTCACGGTGGAACTGGGAATGAGATGCAGACCTTCACATGAGAGCATTAGAGCACACCTTGATTTTCCAGCTACTCCAAATGCTGATACAGTGCCTCAAGGAGTGGGCACAGGAACAGGGAGAGGTAGTTCTTGGCCAGTCAAGAAGCCAAACAATGTGATTCTACCTGTCCCTTTGGGCTTCTATGAGAAACCTGTGAGTAGGAGAGGAAAGCAGGCTGGCACAGGGCTAGACTGCACTGAAAGGTGGGAAGGGCAAGAAGAGACCTTATGGCTTGCAGGAACTTCAAAGCAGGTGGGACCACAGCGAGCTGCAGGAAACTGAGCTCTCTGTGGGCACAATGGTTTGTCTGAGAAACAAACAATGCACTTCCATGGGGCCAAAGTGTAAAATCTCACAGGCACTGGCTCCAGTGCTGGAGAACAAAAGGATTTAAAATAGACCTCATTACAGGGTCTAAGTTAAAATTTACTTGTTTGACTTGCAACATTTTTCTACTTTTTAAAACACTCAAAAAAAAAAAAAAAAAAAAAAGACTTGATTTTATTTTTCAGCCCTGTCTTAAATGTAACTTTTTTTTCCTCCTGGGAATTTTCTTTTTTAAAGACAGCACTTCAAAAAATGTTCCCATGGGGAAACTCCAGTTAGGTTATTATTACTTCCACTATCTCCTCACATCTAGCTGGGTTTTTAAATCCTGAGGGCACTTGATACAAGCCTGGGGTGGGGGAAAGGCGATAAAAGGAAAAGGAATAAATAGAATACCTATCTCCAACTGCTGGTGTGGTAATGTTCAGAGATAGACTGGAAGCCTCACAATAGCCATCCCTTTCTAAGAAGAGAAAAAGAGAACAAAAAATGTATTTGCAAAAAATAAATACATGAGTAAATAAATAAAACCCAGACACATTGCCAAATTGGATGAAGGCATCACACAGAAGGATGTAGGTGTCCTTGAAGGTGTCAGTAAGAGCAAAAAGACTGAAGTTTGTAGCACAAATGGGAAGGGAAAAGCAACATATGGCCTAAAATCAAGGTTTTCTTAGCTGTAAACTGGAGCTTCTTTGATTATAACCAGCAGAAAATAAGAACGAATCTGCATCACCAGTGAATCATTTAATAATTGTAATCACCTGCTGAGGATTAAGGCAAAGACACCAATTCAGGAGGCATTTCTAGTAGCTATAGGTATGCACTGCTGTTCCTGCACAAGATGCTGATTAGACTTCACCTGTGGAAGAGAACTGTGCTGGTTTCTAGCCAAGAAAGCTTAATTTGAAGTGCAAGTAAGAGCACTTTTGCACTCTATTTGAAGAGCAACTAAGAGAGTATGGAGAGCTCAGAGTATATATGAGGGGGCTGATTTGGTTAGTTAAGCAGAGTGAAGTCTGTACTCAAGGGAAATAAACACCAGGGAGAAAGTACAGCTCCAGCTAAAGCTGTGCTGGCACAGACACAAGAGAATATAAACTAGCTGTGAATTCATTTAAGATGGAAAGAGGGGACAATAAAATTAGCCAGTTTGGGGTTGGCACTTGGGGAGCTTTCACAAGGGATTATGAGACCATACTGGTAAGACATTACACTCAGTCACAAGGAATATCCTTTTTGCTTTTGCTCTCACCAAACAGATTATCTTCCCGCATCCCAAAACCAGTGCTAAATGCTTCAGAGGCAGATGCAGAGAAATCTGCAGGAGACAGGGCTAAGCCTTCCCAGAAACATTTTCTCCTGATCTGGCAGGGCCAGGGCTTCATTTGTGCCTTGGAGCAGGAGGGTGCAGAGCTGCTTTTAACACATGTACAAGTTCCAAGGAATTCTGAACATTCTTGTTACCGTATAAAGGTCATGGCTCTCTAATTCAGCTGACATTTTGCTGTCTATTGAATTCATAGCAACATGAATATAATTGCACAAGGAATTTTTGCAAATGAACTTCTTTCCTTGGCAGTGGCAGAGCCCCCCACCAGCAGAGGAGGCAGACAAAAGTCCAGCCTAGTTCCACACTGCACCAGAAGGGATGCTCCTGGAAAACTGCAGCAGCCCAGAGACAAACACCCAAAAGGTGGTGTCTGAGGAACCAGTAGAGAAAGGTGGGTTTTTGTACTTCAGCTAAGCAGTGACTAGTAATAGGAAAAATTATGAGGAAAGAATAGCCCTGCATGTGGCAACACAGACAGGCACCCATGGAGAGGATGGCAAAAAGGGAAATGGGTCACAGAAGGAGAATGAGTAGCTACACCAGAGCATAAAAAGGAGAAAAGAAGGATGTCAGAGATCTGAGAGATACATCTACAACACCTGACATGGACTGTGGGATTCTTCTGACTACTCTACCTTGATCTTTGTCAGAGTTCTGCAGAGCCAGGGCCTCATCCCAGGAAGGATGGTCCAGGCATAGTAAGCAGCAGGCACAGCCCTTGGGTGGCTGCTTTTGTCAGGGAGCCTTCATGCAAATCTACAGCCCCATGGGAAGCAGTCTGGGACACCCATTCATCTGTTCATTTCATCCAAAAGACCAGACAGCCAGGCACCCAAAAAAGCCTTCAGAGGAGCCATGAGCCAATGCCTTGTTGGAGCAGAGGCAAGGCTTCCCTCCCAGAAAGCTCTGGGGGACCATGCTGCTGCATGATCATCCTGCAGCCTGGTAAATGCAGGCTGGCTGGCATCACCATAACCTCTGCAGCATCCCCACGGGATCCTGCAGCACCACGCCTCAGCTGGCACCAGGAGCTCACAGAAGGATGGAGGCAGCAGGCAGGTATCCTGCTGCTGGGCAGAGGCAGGGCTGCCATCCTCCCTGGTCACCCCAGACAGGCCTGGGAAAACCTGCTGTCTCAAGATGTGCCCCCCAACCAGTGTCACTTGGCACAAAGGAGACTTGATAATGTTTAACAGTATTTTGGTACCCACCAGCCCATCCACTCATCCAAAACCAAACCACCCCACCATAGGTCTCTTTTGCAGAACAGAGGCAAGGGCAGCCTCAGCAACCCCAGTAAACAAAATGTTGGGTCCCTTTCATCAGAGCCCTCCCAAGGGCCATTAAGCACAAAGACCACCTCTGACTCCAATGGTACCTCAGCACAGAGCAGTGGAGGACGGGCAGAACCTCGGACAAATCCTGCAGGGTGCTTTCCCAGCTGTTGGGTTTCTCCCCCCACACCAGGTACAAATGGGCAGACACTGAACTGCCAGCAGCACAGTGCCTGACTCCTCCACCACCTTCACTTGTACCCCAGGAATGCAACAAGAAGAATTGCTATAATTAGGCCTAATTCTTAATAAGAATACATGGTTACCTCTTGGCACGGGGCAGCTGGAGGTCAGTGACAGAGCCATTCAGGTTCTGTCCTAAGTCCCCCCTTTTCTAAAACCAGATGTGAAAGTCCCATGTGTGATATACAAGGGGGGTTGCAATGAATCACTGCACAAGAGTTGTTTCACTTTCTGTGCTAGCGCTGGCAGACCTCCTGCTCCTCCTGCTGGGATGGACATTTCTCCATACGCTCTCTTCTACAATCCCCTAAACTTCACTCCTCTGCAGGTGTCGTGTATCCAGGTATTTCTGTTCTGTTCTGCTCTACTCAGAGTCTGTTTTCTCGGCCTTTTCTTTGGGGGAAAAAATGGGTTAAAACACACAGACATTTAAAAATGAAAACTTAAAAAATAATGCTCAGTTACCTCACTCTTGCCATCTTCAAAATGTTTTATAATGTTAACTAATCAAATAATTTTCACATCTTCTCTGACTGAAATTCAGAGTCACAGCTGAAGTGAGCAGGAAAATAAAAAGTGTGGTTTTCAGGTGAAGGGCAAAGGTAAGCCTATGCTCATGCCCTCTGTGTGCCATCCAGCAAGGCAATTTGCAGCAATACTTTCATTCTGCACTGCAACCCTCTCATTTATTTTTCAGTCCTACAAAGGGTCTGAAGTAATTTTATGTGTTACATTCAGCTTCCCTTTTCTTAATGGAGGTCTTACAAGGTAATGCCTTTCAAAAGTAAACAAAATGGAAGACTTTCAGAGCTCTGCAGATGCTCCCTGATTAGACGCATTTATTCCCAAACTCCTGAAATCCATAACACAACCAGTCTCCAGAGGGGCAAATGGGGGTGGGAGCAAGGCCTATGGCTGTGCTTGGCAAACGCTGCTACCAGAGAATTGAGGTGACCCTTGGAAATGGGGGGAAGCCAAAATGCCACACAACCAAGTTATGGCAGAAGAACACAGGCAGACTTGTGCTGACTGTGATTAAGCCAAGTCTGGGGGCTTCAGTAAAGCCTGGGGCTGGAGTGGTGAGCCCCCGCAGGCCCCCACGCTGGCCCACACTCTGGCTGCTGTCACCTGTGCATGGGGTTTTTGTGCTCACAAGACCAATGCCAGTGTGTGGCACAGAGCTCAGGGGCTGCCCTGCCTGGCCTTGTGCTGTGCATGCCACTCACACAAGCGTTATCACATGCAACCCGTGTGGAACTCTCTGTGCTGGCTTCCAACTCCACTCCCGGGACCTGTGGCCTGGATTTAAACTGTGGATTCAGGGCATTTGAACAGACCCTTTGTGCCTAATAACCACAGTGCAGTTAAAGAGAGTAAAGTCCAACAGAGCAGAGAGGAGCTGAGACACTCAGGACAGAGCTGTTAGAACTGCTCTTCCCAAGCAGCAGCAGGACCTTTGTGGGACACAAATATCCTACTCCATTATTGGTAACTTGAGCTCTCCCTGGAGGTGACACTGCTCCAGCCCAGCTCCCGCTGGACTTCAGCCAGTGGCTGTCAGGACACGTGCTTTATCTGGCTGCTCAGCTCCACCCCGAGCCAGTTCTCCTCACTCTTTCACATCACACCCCAGCAGCTTTGCAAGTAGAGAACCTTTCAAAGGACATGAGGTGCCAGACATTTGGCAGGTGCTTGACAGGTATCACCTGTTGGCACCTCAGTCCTAGACTAGCCTTTCCCGGGGAGCAGGAAAATCCAATGCACACAGACGTTATTGCTTCTCACAGACTTTTGCAAATGCAGCAAGCACTGCCTTTCCTCACTGAGAGAGGCAAAAGGAGGAAGGCTCAAGGTGATTTAAACAAAAGCTGGCAACATCATCATAACCCCTCCCTACTACTACTGAGTCTCCCATCTGGACAACTTCACACCAAACCTCTCCTATCTGGCACTTCTGTGCCCGGCAACTACAGCCACGGAGCTCAATGCCTCGGGCCACAGAATGAGGAAAGGTGTGAGGCTGCCCAAGCTCTTGGGAGACCTCAGCCAGTGATAGCAGTCACCCTGAACAGCTTGGCATATCCCTGTCCCAGGCACAGCCAGCTGCTATGCCCAGCCCTGTGACTACACATACAGAGACAAAGCTGCTTGGAAGTCTTAGGAGTTCATGGATTTGGGTGCTAGGGCTTCCCAACTGATAGGCTGTGCTCTAGTACAGTAGTCTGGAATTAGCAAAGCAGCAATATTCCACAAACCAGCATTTTGTGGTGGTGGAGGACTGAAATGGCACCTTGCTACCACCAAAACAGGCACGGTCTCACTTCCTCCCCCACCCTTTTAACACAACCTGCTCACACCTGTGCTGCCTTGGCTCCAACTTTCACCTGTCTGCACAGGAAGCTGAGCCAGGAGAAAACCCACCGAAAACCAGTGAACCAAAAAAGTCCTCATACAGACAAAGATTGTATCTTTCCCTCACTGGATTATTTTTGCCCGTGGTTTGCTCACACACAGAAACTCAGGTTCAGGGAATCAAATTTCAGCCTTGGCACAAGACTCAGAACCAAGCGGGGGTGGGAGTCACAGTGTCAATTTACATTTCCATCATGGAGCAGCAGTGCAACACTGACATCTGACTGCCTTGGCTCCAAGCCAGCCTCGAGGAGGCATTCTTTGAAGGATCTGATTTTTTTTTCCCCCGGGCATCTCACAGGAGTCAATTTTGCTAATTTGGGTTTTTTTCGTCCAGACTCCAACACTACCCAAGAATGGCTTGTGCAGCATCCAAACTACGAGAACTCACACACATGGGCATTGACTCTGTTAACTTCACTTGTCCCCACATCACTTTTCATTCTGTCCAGAGCCAGGGGGGACACAGTACTGACACAAATACAAATTCACTTTTCCTGCAGTCTCTGCACCTTCCTCTGAGACTACCTCAAAATTCCCTCTTCTGAGCAGTACACACACAAATCAACCACACAAGAAACTCTGTAAATAAGATTTATGATTATATGCTTTATGGACTCTCATCCCAATAGAGCTACTATGACACTACCCTTTGGAAAGGGAAATGAGTATTTTGAGGATATTCCACCGCGAAATGGGACAGAGGCTCTCAATATCAATAACCTCCAGAATCAGCATACGAGGCCACAGGAGCACAAGTTTGTATAGATATGTCCATAGATCTATATTTTATTGTTTTATATATATTTATAATATATTTATATTTTTTTAAAAGAATCCCTTCAAAAACTACCCTCCCACCTAGCAAAACAAAGATTAAACAATGAAAGACGGCAGCTGCAATCCTGGAGCAAAGTATCCCAGGGGTCTCATAGAGCCAAAATGGTTGCTGAGCACCAGCACCCTCTTTCCAAGCTTCTGTGATGCCCTGTGGGTGCCAAGGTGACTGACACACCTTTATGGCTCTTGAAATTGACCTGTCAAAAGACAGGGAGAGAGAAAGAGAGAAACACATGGCCGTGGTGATGGGGGCTTGAGCAGTTGGGGAAACAGCAATGCATACAACTGGAAGCTCAGAGTGTGAAATGCTGTGATGAAAAGGAGAGAGGTACTGCCTGGAAAGTCAGTAAAGAAGATAGGAAAGAGAACAAACATGCAGGAAAGTCAGTTGCCAAGATGGATCTCAGAGAAGAGCTCAGAAGCATCACACTCAGGACCCTTGCTACCCCTCCGTCCCCAAGTCTCTTCCCCTCACCCTCCCAGTTGTGAAGGGAGATCCAACTAGTTTGATTTAGACCAAATCTTCGCGCTGCCCCGGAGCCTGNCTGAACAGCTATAGAAGCCTCCTGCAGGAAGAAAATATATTTCTCCTAGGAAGGCAGAGAGGTTAAAATTTATTAAAAAGCATCGTCTAAAGCGGGGTTTTCCAGAAACTTTTTTTCCCAGTCATTNGCTAATATCTCACTTCTTCTCTAAGTGCACACACAGAAGTGCAGCTGATGTTCACATACACACGCACTCTGTCCATTCGCCTACACTCCTCACCCTTTGGCTTTGGAGGTTTTCTTGCTCGTCTGGCGCTGGTTGGTGCCAGGGGCTGGCTCCCTGAGCTCTGTTAGGTGCTGTTCCGGGTCTTGGGAGGTGGCTGCTGCAGCAGCTGCTGTTGTCACCTTAATGGTCTTCTTCAGGTTTGCCACCTGCAATAGCAGCGAAGCAAGAAACGAGAGATTTCACAACGTTTTCACTTTGTTCACGTCAAGCAAAAAAGCCAACAGCTGTCCAGACCCCTGCACTGCAGAGGAGTGTTAAGCTGATTTAGGGCTCTTCTTCAGGCACAAGCCCCTGTGGGGGGCTGGCCTAGGGAAAAGGCAATGCCTCACTTCTGCTAAGACTGTAACAACCACAGGAAACTGGTTCTAGTAGTTTTAAAAGCCAGGGGCACTGGCTGCTCCCTCCTGCACCCACTCACCTCGCTCTCTATCTGCTGCTTCAGGGCCAGCTGTTGCTCTTTGTGCTGGTTGGCCCGGCTGACCTGTTCTTCAATGCCTGACAGGACAACCTCACAGCCTTGGCACCTGGAGAGAAGACCCAGAACTGAACAGGCCAGGGAATTGGCACAGCATAGAAAGAAACATGCAAGATGGCAGATTTCAATGCTAGAGGCCAAAAACACTGGAAGGTGGCAGCTATGGGAAGACACAGGAGCAGGAGTCTGATACAATAATGCAGTGAACTACGATATTACCTGGGAGTGGGATGGATAACAAAGTGAAGCTGGGTTTTGAATTAACTACAGATAAACACTCAGGAAGCCTCCTGCCAGCAGCCAGGACTGTGCAAAGGCTGCTGAGGCCTCATCACTCCTCTAGCCACAAACGGAGGAATGTGGAAAATTATTTTCAGAAAATTACCTTCTGTTGGGAGTACGGGAAAGGAGATTGAGTAGCCTATCTCCCAGCACCACCCACCCCACTGACACACAGAGGATCTGGGGAAGCCACCAACCACTCCTGCAACCTTTTTGGGGGGATCATTACTGGGGGCTTCTTCCTCACCACTCCTGCAATGTGCGGGTGATGGTGCTCAGCTCCTCCCTCCGAATGTCCCTCCCAATGCTGTAATCCACCTCCAGGCGCTGGTTCCGCTGATCCAAGCTCCCTCTAAGCACATCTGCATACACAGCCTCAATCACCAGGTCCTCCAGCTGCCGGACATTCTTCAGCTGTAACTGCTCCAGCAGCACTGAGTAGGGGATACACTGTGGAAACATGATGGTAACTAGCACGAGGTAATCCCAATGGAAGGAGAACTCAGGGAAAAACAGGGCCACTACCTTGATCTTGGCAGCCAGAGTGACAACTGACAGGTGCCTCAGTTTGTTCTTCTGAGCCTCTGTTAAGGGAGGGAGGTTTGCTGCTTCAGCTGTTATCAGGGGAAAGAACGGGGTATTAGAATTTATGCCTCGTTTTCCATTTCCCAGCCCTGCACAGAAGCATCTGCACCACACCCATCTCTTACAATGCCTGCACACCAATCCACCAAGCGATGCTTCATGTTGCCATCAACTCTCAGCTCAAAAGACCTTTCCTGAGCAGCCTTTCCTCTGTCACCCTCAAGTCATTCTCTCTAGCTGTCCCATGCCTTATTTATGGGGGTCTGCACATCCCAATGGATACCTAAGTCTTTCCCCTCACCCCTCAAAAATTTCTTTGTCAAGATGCTCTTTGGCAGATGGCAAATGGCAGCATCAATTATCGTCAGGTACCTCGGGCGTCTGGGGCCCAAAACCAGAACCAGGCGTGTCTCGGGAGGGTGGCACGGCCCTGGGGGGCTGTTTGAGTGACGGGGGGCCCTGGCTG